>JAQFVV010012810.1:241699-571187 GCA_028023455.1 Epiperipatus broadwayi | reverse complement strand
ATTTATAGTAATGTGCCGAAAATGTAAAACAAAATCATCACATTTTTATATAACAATAAATGAAGCTGTAGGGCATCCAAGTTTAAACCCTATAAGATCCAGTTCTAAAAGCTTTAGACAGAAAGAGAGTGGGTCAACAATTATATTCTTTATTTGTTTGTGTGTTGATAGAAAGGTAATACACACATTTAAACTATTCAATATTAAATTTTTTTTTAAAAAGCAAAGTTATAACGCATACGTATAGGCAGTGTATGTGTAAGCTATTTAATTGTTTTATATTTCAAATATTCAACATTTTAACTTTCTTTAAAACTAACCTATGCTTGATCAATTCTAATAACTTGTTCTATACTTCTATTTTGCTTTTTTATAATTGTAATTGGGATTTAAAAGCTAAGGATTTAATTTTAAATATTAGGGTTATAATTACTAAGCTAGCAATTATATTATTTAATGTTAGTTTATGAATGATTTGAAATGATAAAGTATGTGTGTACATTACATACAGAAATTTACATTTATTAAATATTGAAAGAAAAGGAAGGGTTAAATCTGTCAAATTATTTTTTTGTACAATTTTATGTTAAAAGAGGAAATCTGTTGAATCAGATATCTATTTTTGTAGCAATTTTGTTTTTGTAAATGATTGTTTGTCACTTTGGGAGCTTAAGCTGGGTGGGAACTCTAATTATGAAATTGTCTTATCTTAAGATTAGAGAAAAGAAACTCCAATTTTAGATATTACAGATATACGTGAAAAAGGATTAAGTCTATTTTTTTTAAAAACAAAAGTGTCTGAAAACCAGGTGTGTGATTTTTTTTGGGTTGGTCAAAAATAGCAATTCACACTATCACTCTAATTGGGTGAGTTGACTCAAAAATCGGATATAAAAGCAGTCTGGAAAATCAGTTGAGCTATTAGATTATTATTATATTATTATTGGGAGAGAGAGACTTTTTAAAAATTATTGAAACTAAAGCAGACAAACATTTTTAGTTCTGCTAGATAGTTTTTTTTTTTTAAATCATTTTTTTTATGAAGTTTGAATGTTGAAAATATAAGAAATGACGGGGTAGAAAAAAAACCTGACCATCGGGGAGCTGCAGATCATATAGGAAAGAAAAGATGTCTTGTCTGAAAAATAATATTCTACACCTTTCAACTGACCAGAGAAATAAGATGTTTTTAAATAGAAAGAAGAAAACATTCACCTGCATACGAAGATCAGAAAGATGAATTAATCTACTGATAAATATTAATCATCAAGTCCAATTAATTGTTCCAGCAACTGAGTTTAAAACCCAGGAAATTTATAAACGTGAAAACAACTGCTGTATTTCATCCACTAAAAGAATCATGCTTGACAGGAAGAGAAGAAAATTAATATAAAGATTTCCAAATTGTCCACTAAAGCAAATAACCTCAATAGGATCATCATCATCAAATAATTATACCCTTTAAGAAAGAGATTGTTCCAAAGAAACACGGAAATTGTTGCTGCCAAAGATAGACATTAAACAAGAGAAATTTGACTCATTAGAAATCGCTACAAAGAACTGGTAGTATAAAAATTTTTTTGATATATTTTCTTTATATTTTATTTAAAGAACTTTTAAAGACAATTCAGATCGATTAAAACAATAATTTCTTACTAATAATAGCCTTGAGCTCCATAAATGATCTTGAATGTATCAAAATTATTTGTTTATTAATTTACAGTTATGAAATATTAATGTGTAAAATAATTTTTTGTATTATTATTTTGGTTTTAAATAATATTTTGCTATTATGGGATAAAACACACATTTTTATATGTGTATAATTGCGAGTGAATGTGAAGTAATAAGTAGTATTAAAATATTAGATTATTTTGTTTCAAGTTAAAGTATAGCATTTCAGAGGTAGAAGAGAGGGGGAGAAAATAATTAAAACTTGTTTTTAAAACTTGCTCTTTCCAATTTTACTAACATTATTTTGTCATTCTACTTACATGTTAGATTTATAAAGTATGTGTGCCAATGAGTGGAGATTCTGTTTTATGAAATACTTTTCTTGTGGATGGAACATTTTAACAAATTGGTTACCCCATTTAATACAATATACTTTTGAAATACATTTACGGGAAAGGGGGAAGAATTTAAAATTTAATGTTATGATTTTAAAACAGTCGATTATGATTATTGTTGTTATTGTTAATATAAATTTTCATGTAAATATAGAAATTTGTATGTATATGTTAGAAATGCAGTAATAAATATTAGTTTATGTTATTAAACAAGGCGTATATATTTCATTAAGAGTAGTCTTTATCAAGTGTGATCATTCATCATCAATGGTTGAATATTAGTTGTGTAAGATATGATTAAATATGCTAAGATTAACAATAATTATGAATTTCTTTATAAAAATTAGGTTTTATGTTTAGGCTTAGTCCTAAAGCTGTGGTTGGAACCATTGTCATTATCGTTATCATTATCATCATCGTCGTCATTATGTTTTAATTAATGAGCTGTTTAAATGTTCAAAGGCCATAAATAAATATTGATTTCGTAATATTTAGTGATTTCTTAGTAATATTATAACCACCATTCCATCATCTATTTCATGCAAGGATGAGTGAATTGCCATCCTAAATTAATAGTAATCTGAGCTAGTAAAACTTATAAAAAAATATTGAAACACATTTGTTATGCTAAGGTCTAAGAAATGATTTATGTCTAATGAATTCCACTTCAGTTTAAAGATGTTTTATGTTACCATGTGTTTACTTAAATATTAGTGCATACAGTGTTATGGGTCTAAAATCAAAATCATACATTTTGTAAGAAATAAAGTACCAAAAGGGATTCAAACCCGGTACATGTGAAAGGTTATTAGATATAACCGTGTCTAGATTCAAATAATCTAGTGGCTCCCTGCTAGACCATATTCACTTGGTATTTGTTTGGATATGCACTTAACATCAAACCAAGAAATGAAAGTGGGTAAAATCTACCGTCTGTATACCTGAGCAGATATTTTATTGAGTTACTAGTGTACTCACCTCACGTGATTTCCATATACCTGAGTTATAATAGTTGTTATTAATAATTTATTTATAATTATTGATATTGTTATATTTTGAGAAATCTATATGTTTCATTTAATCCAATGACCCTTAATATGATTGATAACTCAGTCTGACCTTTTTGTTTAATAGCCACTACTCAGGTATTCTTCTCATAATTTAATTTAAGCTACAATGCTTTTCGTTTATTAAGCTAAAGATTTATATTTGAATCTTTTCTTAATTATTTAATACATTTGGATCGTTTGATCATCTTTTTAATGTTATCATAATCTCTTATTTACTATCAATATAATTATTGGTATTACAATTATTTGCATTGTTTTAATAAGCAAGCCATCAGATATAATGTCCTAGTAAGATTTTATAAAACAGGTTATTTTTAAGCCACTATTTCTAGATCTTTTCATATTTGTAGATGTGAGAATCTTTAGATGTGTCTTGATATACCATCATTTGGTAAGTGAAATACGCAAATCATGTTCTAAAGTGATTCCTTATTTATCTTATAACCTAGTGTAATATCACATTTATAGATTCTCAATCAAATTTGACAAAGTAAACAGTAAATAATATAATAAATTAGGACACACACTGATTATAAATTATTATTTACTATTTGAGTTCATTATTTATAAAATAAATTTTTAACAAGTAAACATTTTTTTTTTTACACAAGATATTCAGAAATCTCATTTATCATTATTAGCTGCCAAATAAAAACATTTAGAGAATTCTAATTTCAGAATAAAATATAGAAGTATACGAAGAATAAAAAAGATTAATGATAACTTTAATAATAGCAATCTGAGAATTATAAATATGTTCTCATATATCCCAAGTAGATCTTTTATCTGTAAAGTTAACACTTTACAGGGTCTTTCATTTTTTTCAACAGAATACCTTTCTCCCTCAAAGACTTCTACATTTTATTTGACTGTAATTTCTATTATATTATATTCTCAGCAATATCCTTCCAAAGACATGAAATGTCTTTAATAAACATGATAAAACAGGCTTGCTCCTGTCATGAAAATTCTGCTATAAAAACTATGCTAAAGTTCATTATAAAAGATATTTTTAATAATTGCAAATCTTCAACTATTTACAAGCTCTTGAAATGAAAAACAACAAAGTGTTGTTGTCAACCATAACAAACCTCTATGTGATAAGTGTAGATATATTAGAGTGATTTCTGTATTTAGAAAATACATTATAAAATATTTGAACTTTACACAGAGTATATCTAAATCAAAAATTGAAATTATCACAATTTAATTTTATAGCACAATGCTGATGTAATTATATTTCAAGAGCTTCATTATTTTTCTATTAAAGCAGATCTTAAAATTCCTGGATTTACAATTTCTTGATAGAATGCAATTTAAACATGGTATGGATATCTTTGTTTCAAATCGCAAACAAATAATTTCCACTGAAAATAATTCAAATAATATTGCAATCATCAATCAGATAGATAATGTTAATAAATGCAGTACTTACTAAACTTTCTATCTTCCTCTTCTAGATTTTGTTGTGACTTACACCCAATGTGGTCGCTCGATGCCGTTTACATGGTCTAAGTTACAGCCCACAGAACAGTTGTTCTTATTAGCCGTTAGCAGGCCTAGATGGCGTTGCGCACAAATATTATGGCCTGATAATGTGCTTGATGTCACTATGGAAATAGCGCACACTTCACAGATTGTTACCTTACAAAGTAATTCAACTGGCCATAAGTGTTTTAATGTGCATTCTAAGTAACGATCTTCAAACTTACCTGAAGTAGTATTACATACTAATAATTGTAAGCCCGTCACCGTGTTTCCCTACACATCTTGGAAGGTGAAAAAAATTGCAAAAGGGTAGGTCCTAGAACCATTTCACATAAGTCACGCAAAAAGGCACTTTTGCGGGAGAATAGTTACGAGAGTACTACATGCTGAAAGGATTCATATCTGCAAGCCATCAGATCCCCCTCCACTGCACATTCCAGCGCTATACGCTGAAAGCTTTGTTTGCTCTTACAAGTGCAAGTATTGTCTGATCCTTCGTATCTGAAAACCATCGGATACCCCCCGCACATTCCAGCGCTACGCGCTGAAAGCTGTTTGTTTGTATGAGTGCATCATAAATTTTTTGAAAAATTATCGGAGAACAGAAAGCAAAAACTTATGAGCCCGGTAACGTTACATTTCATTATTTTTGCAAGCAACAATCCCATCAAGCGGCCACATTGGGCGTAAGTCATATCAACTGAAATTTCAATAGGCTTTACATGCAAATGATGATCAAACAGGATGTCAACTTTTAGTATAGATGATTTAAACCTGCTTTTATTTTATAATGCCAAGCAAAGAGGAACATTTCATTAGAGCAGATGGCAAGCAAAAACAATCCAATTTATGTTTTGTTTCAACAGTTCTATTTATCTACTAACATTGAATCATTTCCCTCATAGCTAACATAAACTAAATCTAATCATTAATTCAATATTTCTCTAGTTGAAAGTTACTCTGTTCGAAGATGGAATTTAAGAAAAGTTAGCCTAAATCAAAATACTGGCTGCCTTGAATAGAATATTAATATAATCCACTTAATTGACTTTTCTTATAATAGATTTTATAAACTCTTTATAACAGCTGAAAAAGGAATCACCCCTCAAAGATGACAAAAGTATTCAGAAGTGCTCTTTATAATCAATCTCTCTCTACTAAATATTCATAAATTGCTGACAAATTTATAAAATCTCTGGATAATACTTAAAAAAAGGAGAGACATATAGAAAAATAAATTTTATAAGAAATGTAAAGATCTGATCACTGTCACATAAGTTGTATGGTTATAGAAGCATTTCAGCAATATCACTGTTTATGATATATTAGAACTATATATCTAAAACTAACAGAATGAGAAAAGGCATTATTAGAGTATAATTAAAAGTTTTTTTACAATATTCCTTTAATATCAATACAGTAAAACAATTGATACTAATGAACTTGAAATTACTATTGATTGTTTTAAAACAGAAAAGGAAGCAGTTGTACTACTTCCAGAATTTCTAAAAAATTTAGTCAAAGTGTGGTTGGGAAAACTATAAGTAAAATTATTAATACAGTAATTATTCCAAAGATTTGGTAAAAAAATAAAACTGTAGAATTAAAATTAAAAAACTAATAATATTTAAAAAACTATCAATCAATATTAATATAAATTCCTACAAACTTTTGAAAGAATCTTATTAATGAGAATTATGCCAATAGTTGAATCATCTTTCTATAAAACAGGCTGGATTTAGATCAGAAAGAAATTAATGTGAACAAGTTTTATCTTTAACAGTTCAAATTGAAAAAAAACCTTTAAAATAAAATAGAAACTAGTATTATCTTTACTAAAATAAAATCCACTTAAAATTCTCTTTAGGACAATCTTCTTCTAAAAGTCTCTAAAATTCACAAATAAAAATCTAGTAATTTATTTGAGAAAATGCTCTTATCGAGTGATACTAAGTGATAATCATAGTGGGCACAAAATTTTACAGAAAGATCTACAATAGAGTTCGGTTCTTTCAATTATTTTATTTAATATACTCATCAGTGATCTTCCAAATATAGAATGTAGATAATTCGTCTATGCTGATAACATTGCTTTGAATTCATAAAAGTAATCACTGATAAATATTAGTCTCTTTTTTAAAAGACGGAAGTCTTATCTATAATGCAGTAGACCTAATGTTCAACTTTTCATCTGAATAACACGAAAATATTTTGTAATCTAAATATAACTTTTAGTAAGACTAAAACACAATCTTATCCCATGCTACTTAGAAGTAATTTTAGACAATAAACTATCATTTTTCTAATGTTAAATCTAAAATATTTTCTAAGAATAGCTTCACTGCAAAGATGGCTGCCACTACTTTGTGCTGCTGTCTTACAAATAATTTACAAAAAACTTTCTAGGAACCAGCATATTCTATTGATTAAACAGTGCTCATGTTTTATCCACAATACACTTCTGGAAATAAATAGTACCATAAGAAATATTACTGGCATATTCAATTCTAGTTTTGTGCAGTGGCTTTCTACTCTTTCATATACCCCTTTATTAGATATTAAAAAAGAAATTATCTCACAGAAGATGTATAAAAAGCTGTTAAATAGAGAAGATTTGTCTCAAATCAAGATCCCCTTCACAATATCCTGTGAAAAATATTTTCATGTAACCAATAAATTATGGTATAAAAAAATACTTTTCAATAAAGTCAGTTTGATCTTTTTAAATGTTACTGAAATCTCATCAATAAATTCAGAACAATTCATGACTGTTGTACTCATCTGCTTTATAAATGTAATTTAATAGTCATTACTTATGTAGATGAGGTCAACATAAATGATGAACCATGAGAGTAAAATATTTGGGTATGGTGGTAGAATTAAAGGACTTAATAATCATTAGTAAATTGATTGATATCTCTAGATTCTTTCATGATATTTATTAATAGTTGATCTAAAAAAAAATCTAAATATTAAATAAATAAATAAAACCAAATAGGCTATTCATAGTTTACATTCTTTTTATAATATGAATAACAGTAATTAGTAAAACTTTTGAATGAGATGTGCATTATTAATAAAATATATAAAGTACTAGAAAAATAATACTCATTAATGGCAAAATAAATAATAAAAATTGGAAATGCTATTATAAATATTATAAGTTTAAGCTTCAATGCAGACAGAATCCTTTTGAACAATAATCAAATTATCATCACATATTATGTTTTCTATACATAATATTATTCTCTGACTGAAGTTACACTGAAAGAGATGGCATAGTTAAACTGAACAATGTCAGCTTGTTCGCTCTATCAGTTTAGTATAATAATAGAATGGCAAACTTACAAAATAAAGATTCCAGGATCAACTTTCAGCTATGTAAAAAAAAAAACAACTCAATAAAGACTACATGATCAGAACTGTTAAATGCTCATTCTTCTACCAGGGGTTGCTTCAACCTCAAACAAAAAAAAAAATCACCTTATACTATTAAGCATAAGATTATTATTCTATTACTATTTTCAATTGTATTTTGACATTGTTTGCAATCCTTTTAATCTATAGTTGTAAAATTATACATGAAAAAGAATAATATATTGAAGTTGTTAAAAAGAAATAACTTCTGTTTTAAAAAAAAACACATATATAAAAGGCTCAATGTTATAATGAAGCATGATGTTTTGAATGCAAAATTTACACTAAAATGCTAAAATAAATTGTATTAAGTGGCAGAAAAAAAAGAACTATTATTCATAATTGAAAGTTAAGTTTATATACCGAGATGCTAAAATAAATTTTGTTAAAGGAATGATAAAGTGGTGGATTATGATTGACAAGTGATCAAATGTTATTACTTGGTCGTAGTACCTTTTACTTAATTGGTTCTTCCTGCTTGGGCCATAAAATTAAACATATTTTTAAATACATATATTAAAAAAAAAAAATTTTACTTTGACAATGGACAATTAAAATACTTAGGTAACAAATACAAGAAATTTCAAAATGTTAAAATAAATATTGCATATATATTATTTGTTGTTGTTTATTGATAACATTTTCAATTAAAAAGATTTTTTACATGGAAAAAAGTTTTTAAGTATAATAAAAAGTATTTTTACCTTTGAATTTTTTTAAAAAATTGGCAGGTATTAAAAATGACATTGGGATAATTTTTTGTTAAAATTCTCCAGAGGAAAAAAATCTGGCTATTAGTATTTATAAAATCAAATGATTAACTTTTGCATTATAAAAAATGTCAGCAAAAAAATCAACCAAAAATATTGATTTATCTTAGAAGTTTTCGTTTAAAAACTGATTTTGTTTTTGCCTGATAATTATTAATATATAAATCAAATATAATACTTTTTGTTTTCAAGTCCTAAATTTTTTATTATTCTGAATCCTATTTAAATTTATATTGTTTTAACCATATTATATTAATTCAGAATAATAAAAAATTTAGGAGTTAAAAACAAAATTGTTATTCTTAATTTATTTATTAATGACATAAGTCAGAACAAAAAGAAATTGGCATATAGCAAGACAAAAAAAAATTATACTACTGGATATATTATTGAATTAATTATCATTTCTCAATGTGATTTGAAAGCATTAAATATTTTTGAAACAATATCATGACAAGGAAAAACTATTATTTTTCTCATATAACACACATTGTGCAAGTTTATGTAGGTAAAGGACGATTTAATAATAATAATTTTAATTGCTGATCAAAATTGGTAGCTTATACAGTTAAAATTAGCAAAAAAAAAAAAACATTAAAGTACATTAACTTTTTTTGGTAACTTGATATTATTAAAAGAACATTAAATATTTAATGTTTTTATTTGTTATTTGATGTACAGAAATATTTGATTTGAAAATTTTATGTGCTCATTTAATTCATTGATTATTGTTAATACTTATAAATAAATTACATTTTCTACCTGTTCTTACCTATTTTCTTTTACTAGAATATCTTGTCACTCAGATTAATTTAAGAATCGTCATGGTAACCTTTCATTCCACAATGGAAGTGTTTGTATGTGCAACCATGTTTCCATCAATTAATTATATAACATCACATAAGCACCATTCCCTATGCTTACACAGGCTATAACTAACAGCGGCAAAACTCTCCATACGGTAGTGCCATTCAGTGCAAGCCAGAGTAATCAATGGATGCAAGAAAGTTTGTGTATAAAATTCCTATCTAGTGCCTAAAAAGATAAAAGTAGGCTGCTGGAGGAATGCATTAGATCCTAAGATCTAGGTGCAGTGCTCTCAGATCCAAGGCTTCTTACTGATGAAAATACAAATCTTGCATCCATTGATTACTCTGGCTCGCACTGGGTGGAATTCACTTTATTGTAGGTCTTGCTAAACCACGGTCAAAAATAGAATTAAAAAAAAAAATTAGATTAACAAATGAATTTACAGTATTACTTCTCAATATGATAGACGTTTTTTTAAATAATATAAATCAATCACATTAGGTAATATTTAGATCTTTGGACAAAAATCTAATATGACAGTCAATCGTTATACATATATCGAAACAAAAAAAAATGCATAAGCATTTCTATGTAAAAGTAGAAGAGCCTGGCACTTTTTTATAGCGCAATACACAGAGATGAACTTGGGGCCGAGTTAATATCTTATGCCCTTATACTTGAGAGGGCTCGGTATTAGTTCACTATGGAGAAATAATAAAAAAATTATGCGATGAAAAAAGATCGCTATAAGTCAGTTTTACCAAATTACCATTAAAAAATGCTTTAACAAAAATTATATTAAAATTTAAGATTTAAAACATGAGAGCAACTTACTTAAATTATTACGATTACAGCGGCCATCTTTGTCATGAACTTTCTAACCTATAAAATCAAAATAATAATCATTAATTTCAACTTTTTGCATTTTTAATTCAAACCAAATGCTATTATAAATTTTATGTTTAAAATATCTATCAAAAATATACTTTTATCAAAAATTGTTTTTAACTTTAAAGAATTGCGGATAATAATAACCGCTTAATGTGTAGTCGAGGCTAATATTTGAGATTATTGTTTCTGGTTTATAGTTTGTAAATATTGTATTTATTTATGATTTGATTGGATACTTTTTTACATTTTAAAATGGCTTCAGCCTTAGAAAGTTATGTCAACCGTATCCTTTTCTATATATTTTAAAATTGATTATTAGAGCTTTATAATTCTTAAGCCCATTTGTGGATTACTTATAGCTCTTTTTACTTGCAGAAATTTTAAAAGCTCAAAATGTGTTTGAATTTGTAATTTTTTTTAAAATTCAAATGTGGATAAAAGAAAATTATTGTAAATTATTCCCTATTAATAATAATATAACAACATGTTCGCGTAAGTTTCAGCAACTTTTCATTTTATAATCCATTAAGAAAAAAAAATCCTTTAGTATTTTAATAAATTAATCGATTTTAGAAATTTAAAGATTTTTTTTTGCCAAACTTAATAAATTTTTAGATCTCCAAAAGGAACCAAAAATTAATGAAAAAATAATTACCTCTGCAAAACTATAGCGTTTCCGCACGCACATAATTTCGCGATAATGCTGCAAAATGTAATTGTACACTTGCCTGGGTAAATGTTTTCGTTCAGAGGACTTGCATACTGAGACACGCATAAATATGGGTATAGTTTTGTTTAATGATTTTTTTAAGTACTAGATTAACTAATTCTGCATCAAGCTCATTTAATTTCATCTTGTCTTTTCCTTCCCGGGATTAAAATTAGCTATTCGTTAAACAGTTAGATTTTTGCAGTTTTCTGTTTTGTGGTATGTAAGTTATTTAATTGTCAAAGTGATTTAAAATATATAATTTTTTTTAGATTAGCAATGTTCTTGATAAAGTGGTAGATTGGGAAACTTAAGATCCTCTGATTTGCCCAGTTCTATTTCTTCCAGCCCCCAAACTTATGAACTTCTGAGCAATAAAGCCATTCTCATTTATTTATTTACCTATACAATATAACTAGAAAAATGCTTATTATATCATAAAATAGTGCTATTGCTAAATATATAAACGTTTAATTTTTGATTAGCTCAAATTATATCATAACATCGTCTAAATTTTTGCCTATTTTTATTAATTTATTTTTGTAATGATGAGCTGAATATGCTATGATTATGCACAACCCCTATTGCAATATACTTTGTCAGTTATTCATTACAAATATAACGCTTGGTGATGTTAAACAGCAGAATTACATTCATATCTTATTGTAAAAATTCTGTTTTAAACAATTTCTGATGTTTAAATTATTCAAAACAAATATGATAAGGTATTAAGAAAAACATAAATTAGAATTGTGAGAGAAAGAAATAAAAATTCAACTTTAGATTTTAAAATAGAAAACTCAGCGTACTTACATGGATATCTGCTAATTCACAAAAAGTATATTTTGTTATATAAACTACACAGTAAAGGCCTTATATTCTGATTGTATGACTTGGATTCAAATCCAGACTGAATAAAACTTGAAAAATTTTCAGGTTTCATAATGGGGGGGGGGGGTATTAGCTTTAGCCAATTTAGATAATCATCCATTAATATTCAGTAAATAGGAATGCACCTATTCTTAGTCTTAGTCAGATGGTAAAAAAAGAATGAAAAAATGCTCATATTCTCATTATTTGATAGTTGGAAAGCCTAATAAGCAATGTCTTTTTATTCATTGTTCATCTGTGAGAGACTGTTGGAAAAATGTTTGCCTTGAAGTAAAGTATTCAAAGGCTGGTTTATCTAATACATTATGAATATCAACACATTGAAAATAATAAAACATTGGCAAAAGCAAAATGAATAATAACATAATTAGAAAAATGTTCTGAAGTTGAATTTTAGCAATTGTAAGAGATATAAGCATTTTATATGTGATACTATGTTGGACTATTTTCAGAAAGGTTCAATTAGTTAGAGTGTTGCCTTAAAATTTCTTATTCAAGAATCTAATGATATAAGTTCAACTCCTATGTTAATATTGTCACTAGTTAGGCCAGCAACACCTAAAGAAGAGCCGATAATAATACCATTTGAAAAGTTGTGTAATTTACTAACCTGTGTTGTCTGTTTGTGTGTTATTACTAATAGTTGTTTGTATTTGAAAAGTTTAAATAAAGTTTAAAATTTTCTAAATATTCAACATTTAATGATAGATTATGGAAATAGCCCAACATATTATCACATCTAATATACGATCACAAATCTTCAGGCAAATAATAAGGATTTTAAAGTAATAATCAACTGACAGATTATGACAATATGCACATAATGTTGATGAACAACTCATTAATAAGTTCACTAAATTTTAATAGATTTGGATCAATCTCCAAGGAAACATTTGTATCTAGATTGATTTAAGCAAACTTGAAACATAATATTAATCTTTTTAAAACTTTGTTATAAAGTGCTAATATCGATTCACTGCTTTTTAGGTATTGTTTATAAAATGATAGAAATCTATAAGAAAATTGAATTATAAAAGTTCACCATCAAATGAATTTAGGAATATACAAATGCCTATTTTTTTTTTTTTTTGAAATGCCTACACATATAATAATCAAAAGTGTGAATTGTTTCTCCTGTGATAACAAAATATAATAAATATGACTAATTGTACTGTTTTAGATATAACTACATATTAAACAATTACTTTGTAGTGCTTGTTGATAAAAGGGATATGTATCTTGCTGTTAGTGATAAGGTAAGAAGTTGCAGTATTGAAAGGACATTGTAGTGGATACAAACTAGAAACAAAGATATCAGAATAAGAGCAGTACAGAAAATGACTGGATCTAGTAAAGGCAGATAAAAAGCTCATAAAAAATTTGTGGTTAATGCCTCCATTGGATAGTAATATTTGTTTAAAAAATATAATTCAGAACATCACATCTCAAGTCATATATCAACAGTTCTAATCATTGGTTAAAGTGTCTCATCATTTTATATGAATATATTTTATATTGTTTTGGTTTATTTAAGCATTACATATGTTTGTGGGTACTGGTTATTGAAAGATGGCTTTTAGACTTAAATGATTATTTTTATCTTACATGATTGTATGTGATGCTATGAATTATATTTGTTTAAATATCTGACTTTAAAGCATTTTTAAATTTTGCATCTAATTTTAAAAATTGTGATTTATATTAGGTTTGGTCATTTTTATTAGATTAAAGTTAGGGTGTCGTGACTAACACGTAGTTATCAAACTATATAGTTTGAGCAAGCTAAGATTGTTTTCTTTGAAAAGAATGAGATAAAGAGAATAATTTCTATTATTGAAAATTTATTACACTGAAATTATTAACTTATTTAAGAGTTCTTTTGATATTGAAAGTAATTGGAATGTAATTGAGAATTATGGGAAATTTATTTAGTATATATTTGTGTTGTATTTGTGCTTCTTTGGATTTGAGTCTTGGCAGTGAAACTAATTGGCTGTGAAATTTTAATTTTTAAATTTTGGCTAGTTTTTAATTATGAATTTAAAGTAATTTGTTTATTTTTACTAATTAGTTTAGGTCTTAACTTTTGATATTTTATGTTGGTCATAATATAACTAACTTTAAAACATCTTTAAATTTTGCATTTAATTTTAAACATGATTTATATAATGTTTAGTCATATCTATCGTATTAGAGTGGGGATGATAGGAGCTAGTACTTATTTATCAAACTGTATAGATGTGAATTTAAATCCTGAAAGATTTTAAATAATGCTTATTTTCAGGTTTTAAAATGGCTGTTTTTATTATTTGTTTGAAAGGACTTTACTGTTGTATACATACATACAGTATATGGAGATTGTTTAACACATACTATTTTTTGACAGTTGTAACATTAAATAATACATAATGTATTTATTGTATCATTTAAAGTGCAATAACTATCAAAACATGAAGATTGGATTAATAAAAAGTATTAAAGTTTAAATGCATTTATTTTTAAATCATTTTATATTACATATTGTATATACCAACTAAACAGGAAATGGTGAACGAAAAAGCCATATAATCTTATTAAATCCATGGATAGTATCTTTTATATGATAATGGTGGGATTTGAATAGATGAAAGATTTTGAAACCATTTTGTGACTAATGATACAAAAATTCAGATGATTACTGCATTTAATGGTATATCCATCTATTTGATTCTCATAAATTTATGTAGATATCTAGATTATTGATTTAATACAGTTTTTCATAATCTTAAAAATGGAAAGGATTCCTAGAAAAAATTTGAGTTTTAATAATGTTTTGTTAGCTTCAAAATTTCTGGAATTTTTTTTTTTTTTAAGTACTTATAAAAATTTGATTAAATAGATTGTTTCTGATTATAAATGAGTACTCACTAGATTCATATTAAAGAATCAAAAAGCAATATGGATTTCATTTTTGTTGTCATACAAATTTCAGAACAATGGCCAAGTGTAATTTGTATATTGCTTATGTCCCAGAAGTACTGACTAAATTTATCTTTGTATCCTATGCCATAAATTATAAGAAGGCATTTTATGCAGAAGTCAGGATTTAATCTTTGTTTAAAACATATAAAATTAATCATTTACGAAGTACTATAATTGGCTTCAAATTGTCATTCCACTGCTTGGTTGAAACTTTTTTATATAATCTAAATAAAAGTTAGTTTTATAGTATCATTGTCTTTTCTAAAAATCAAAATTTTTTTAATAAAACAATAAATATTGGTTAAAAAAAATACATGCTATTATCTACTTTATTTATTTTTTATAGAGGTATTCCACAGATTCACTTGGAAAACTTTTAGCCTATTATGGGATTTATGGCTTAATATCATAAATCTTTGCTTTGGCAACAATCAGTAGAAACATTTCTTATATTGATGTTTCTCAAAAATTTAATTGGTATTTTCTTTTGACCTTTCCTAAAATGAATCTAAAATATCGGAACTAAATGCCTTCTTGTCTTACTATCTATACCAAATTATCAAGCTAAGAATTGTTACTGCTACATTTACATTACTTTTGAATTGTTATTAGATATAGTTAAATATATTGGGCAACTTAATTGAAAAAAAAATGCATATATGGATTCACTAAAGATTTGATTCAATCTATTAATGGTGAGTTAAATTATACTTGTTGTTGTCTATCTTAAGTAAGGCTAAAGGGTTTTTCACTGTAAGGATTAGCCAGTAACTTATGTGATAATTTGAATTTTCCTTTCTTACTTAATTTTAATTTCAATTGCAACATTCTCAGCTTGAATTATTCTGCAGCAAAACTCTCAATCCATTACATACCACATGTTTCAAACATATCAAATTTTATTTTTAATTTCTTTCATTTTACAATTATTTTTCTTCATTATTTGTGAATTGCTAGAATGTGAGGATGATTATCTATGTGGAGATGCATTTATTTCAATGACCTAAGCTTGTAAATGTTTGGAAACATATTAATCTTTAACATTTTCCACTCTTTTAAAACAATAATGACTATAAGATGTCAATTTATACTTTACTTCAGGAATTATAATTTTTTAAAGATCATGACAAACCATGACTAAGGCTTTTCATTAATAGTCTAAAAAATTATTTTCCAATTGCTTAAATTATAGATTATGATAAATAATATCAAAATTTTTTTATAGTAATTCATATCAGATTTCAAACAAACCATTTATACTCCAAATAAACTATTTATTGTTTACTTGGTTTACAATATTTAGATATAAGAATATTTTTAAAAATAAATAAATGTCAAGTTTTAATGAGATTTTAGTGATTGCTTTTATGTTAAGAACAATGCTTGAAACAGTTATTCACATTTCCTGAAGTAAATTTTTTAAAGTTGATTGTTTTAAATTTTTGATGAGAGTCAGTGATGAAAATAATTGTTTTCGCAAGTAAATATTAATAAATGATGTAAAAAGATTCTCTACAGCAGGGATGGCCAACTTTTGTGTTCATAAGATCTAATTTTTATTTTTAAAATGTGTTACAATTGATTTGTTGTCATAAGCGATCGACTTGTTATCATAGGCTTAGTCTAAGTGGAGGGAAGTGTGAAATACATACTCTTTTTATATATCTACCTAGTAAAAAATAACAATTATTTAACAGGCCAAAAAACTCATGTCTGGGGGAATTAAAGCAACATGAGTAATTATTAACAATATGTATTAATTCAAATTAGCTACATTAAATTAAGATTGAAAATATTATTTTCAACAATGATATGGCTTAGTGGACTCCACCTATCTGGAATAATGGAGTCTTTTAGTAATTTATTACAATTTTATTTCTTGCACATTTTTATCCCACATTACATTCTTTGGGAGCTTAACTTCTAAGTAATTTTATGACTAAATTGTGACAATTTTTTTGTTTAAATACAATAACTATTCTTTTTAAAAATTGACACCATATCTTCAGCAAATGTATTAAACTAATAATAATATTTCATCAAAATAAAATACCTAAACTTTAAATATTTTATTCATATGCATAAATATTTTTTTTTAAATGAGGTTTTATTATCTTTTGTTATAATTGTCATTAAGGTGATAAAATTAAGGTGGGTAAAAATTGAATGATAAAGTTTATCATTTAAATTTGTAAACATTTATAAATTGTGAGCATTATACAAATTAGAATAATCATTTTGATTGATACTATACACATTTCCATACTATTTTTGCTTTCTATTACAATAAGCTATATAATGAATGACAATTATAGAGCATGAGATGAATAATTGTGTTCAACATTAAAAATTAAAAGAAATTACTTATATATTAACAACAAAGAAAATAACCATAAGGTAAACAAAAAGAATAAAACAGTAATCAAAAAAATGTATATATTTGAAATTGGTATTGAAGTCTCTTCCTCAATAATTTTTTTTTTTCAAATTAATTCCTTATAGGACTCTCTGTATATAATCTTATATTTATGAAAGTTTTAATTGTTTTAAATTTTGAATAAGGAAAAAAAATTGTGACTAAAGATTATTTACCATTGCTCATTTTTATCCATACAATGTAAGACAATTCTAATTGTAATTATATCTTGGACTATTTCTATCATCTAATATTAATTGTTAAATATTTTTAGAAAAATTCAATTTATTTAAATTTTTCAGCTATATTTAACTGTTAGCAATAGCAGAGTATTGTTAACAGTTGAATCTATTTGAAAAGGTTAAATATAGTTTCAATTTTTTACAATTCATATTAGATGAAGGAAATAGTGCATCATATAATTTCAACCAAAATACCATCATTACAAACTTTAAGACAAATTAATTATAATGTATGTGTAACAATTAACATTCTATATAATAACAACATTTCACTCTTCTTACACTTTAAAACAAAATATATTTTTTTATTCTTTACAGTTTTGGCTGTTCCTAGCAATCTTTGTCAGATCTTGATTTGTCATAATTGGCTAATCTTGTTAGAATTTGATTACAGCTATAGGGCAGCCATGCTGCCATTTACTCTTTACACCTACTATCTTCATACATATATCAATTATTTGTCATGGATGCTTGCTTTTTCACAAATACTTTGTAATTATCTATTGAAATGTGAATTTGACAAAATTATTAAATGGTTTTCTTTTATTGGTCATATATTACTCTTTTTGAAATTTCACATATGAAAGGAAAACACATCTTCACAATTTTTTTATTGTAATTATTTATTCATATTAAATTAAATTCTTATAATTTAAAAGGAATACACCTTCATAACACCATGAGTATTACAAACATAAATTCATGAGGGATTTATAAAAAATTATGACTATTCATTCTTTTTGTCACATATGTTATTACTCGTATTACTTAGAACTTATTTATTAATGCTCTTTCTGAAAATGCCCTTTATTTCAATAGAGATTTATAAGTATTCTTTTTTTTTTTTTGAGGTCATGATTCTCTTATTTATTGTATCATGTAAATCTAATATCTTTTTATTACTGATTTTATTTTTTTGGCTTATTAAGTAGACTTTTTGGAAACAAAGAAAGTGAAGTACTTCAATTGAGATACTTTTGTTACATTCTTATATTAATTGTACTTTACTGATCTGTTTTCTTTCTTCTTTTGTTAATTTATTCTATTTTGATTTTATTGTTTGTATGAGTTAACAAGTTTTAATTTTATTTATTCATATTGTTTTCCTATTTGATGTATTATATATGATTTTAAGATTTCACACTTTGCAAGTTCCTTTCAAATCTTTATTTTTTTGGTGTGTGGTAAAGCATTTTGGCCTTGTTTCAATGATTTGAAGTGAATCCTCATTCAAATTTAGATATTTCTTATAAATATATTTGTTATAATTATTTTAATTCTAACATTGCAGATGCTTTCTAATTACTCATCCTATATAAAGAATCATTCCAGTATCATTTGTCATGCATTAAAATAATTTCTGTGACATACGTCTAAGTTCAAGCTTATATCCATATATGATTATAAAATACAACTAGTCCAGAATATAATAGCTGTCTTTTGAGTCTCCAACATACTAAATGCTTCCAGCCTGACATTCATAATAGCAAAAGTGTATTCTATAAGCAATTTTATATTCCAGAAAAAAAGAATCTCTAATATTTGTGTGTGTGTAATTCCACCTTCCTCAGAATAAAAGAAAACAATATTTCAAACATTAGATATTTATAATTCAGAGGCATAAAATATAAGTTATAAGCTGAATTTTCATTTATTAATAAATAGTGTGACTCTATAACTGTCAATTATTCTCTCTAATGAAGTATTAAATGTTCTTAAAATATTAAATTAGTATTGCCTTGAGGATGTTCTTCAAAAAATGCACAATAATAAATCTTCTTTATAGGACTCCATTTTAAAAATTATGGAAGGGTTATCCAATAATTCCTTCAACCTATATACTTTCCCATATTCTATTTCAACTGTAAATTTGCTAACTGTTTTGACTTATTTATTATCATCTATAATTTCTACTTCTACTATGTCATCACTTTTATGAAAACAATCATTTAATACAGTGGTCTTCAACCTTTTCACACCTGCGGACCCGTAAAAATAAGGATAAGGTTCCGCGGACCAGCAAAAATAAGGATAAGATTTCGCAGACCGGCAGAAGTCTATAGATAAATTTTCTTGAAGATAAGCATAATTGTTATAACTGATCAAAACAACAATGTTAAATATATAAGATACAAGTTTTATATATATATGGAGTTTATATAATAAAAAACTTTTTTTAAAATTTTTTTAGAAAAGTAATAAAAAATTTAATTCTACCCCCCCCCCCATAAACATCTGTGATAACTAGAAAAACAAATTAATTTATGAATAATTGATTAGATTTTGTTTTCGTTTTGTTTTCTTTTTTTTTTAATTGAGTAAAAATGAGATGAAAAAATAAATAAAAATTAGCTATATTAATTAAAAGTTTAAACTCTTATTATTTATTATTACAAACTTTTTACTGCTCGTCTAGCACGTGGACCTGCAGAAAAGTTCCGCGGCCCAGCACCGGGCCACGGACCAAGGGTTGAAGAACACTGATTTAATATATTAATATAAAATTCAGTGACTTCTGTAGATACTATCTAATCTTTTTTAAAAATTTATCTTATAGAATCAATATCAGTTCTGATGTTTGTTACAATCTTCCTTTTAATACAGCAAGGTTGTACATTATTCAGATTAACCTAAAACTGTCATACAAGTTCCATGTCGCTATTAAATTGATTCATGTATTCAGTATGAAGTCTTTTTTTTATTTTTTATTTCATTTTCAATATTAGATTCTTCCACCTCAATATCTAACTCATCTCCAATATTAGTCAATTTGAGTCTTTTATGGAAATTCTGTCAATTACTATATCCATTCCATATTTTGTTATTCCTACAGCGTCTATATATCTTTTTCAAATTGTTTTATAATGTCTTTATTATTTTTATGAGTTTTTAAAATATTTAGGTCTATTCCAGAGTGCTCTTAGTAAACTGGAAATACATTTTTAATTTTCTAACTTCATTATTCTCTGTTTCCATTTGTTTCTGTGCTATTTCTCTTCTGTGCTTTCTATTTTTGTTTGAGACTTCCAATTTTTGATGCCTCTTATTTTATCTATTAAATAGTGTTTTTTCTTGTTGACTCTTTTCTATTTTATCTATTAATGATTACTTTATTTGTGTTAACATTTCCATGATTTCATTTATATCTAATACATTAGGATGATAGTATCATTGTTTTCTAATCATCTTTGTTTCCGGTCTTTCATATTTTTAAAGGAATTTAATATCTTAATAACATGAGAGAAAAGGGGGAACTACTTTTCCTCATCCACCATCCCTCTTTTTAGAACTTTAGAACTTTTTTCCAAAATGGGTTTGCCTCTTTTATAGATTCCAATTTCTTTTAGCTCTAGTAGCTCTTATATCTTTCTTTAACTAGAATTTATGGTTAGCGGTTAAATTATCTGCCTTATGGCAAAATTTTGTTTTATTTTATTTAGATATGCTATTTATTTCTTTTTACTTCTTTATAAGTTTAATCTTCACTAATTTTATTTCCAGGACATTTTTTTATCACTGTTAAAGTTTCTATTTAATCTTTGTCATTGGCAAGCCCGCCCATGAAGGCATAGATGTTACCTTAACAGCATTTTTTTTTTTTTGAAAACTTGTGAATTTCTGATGCATTCTTTTAGAATATATGCCTTCTAATATAGACTAGCAACATTTCATGGTCACAAATTGAATTGACAAATAGTCATGAAGCAAAACAAACAATCAGGATTGAGGACTTGTGTAATTTAACCGAACATTCATATTAAAGAAAAGCAAGAATAATGTGATAAAAACTGAACTATCGTTTCTGTATAATAAACCAGAAAAATTTCTTCTGGAAAATTGATAAAATATGAGAAATAGAAATTACTGGTATAATATAAATATATGTAATCAAGAACTGAGCATCTGATAAACATATTTTCTAAATAAAGATAAGGTATAGAGCATTTGGTACTTATCTGGATATACATTTACCTTGTAATGCAAACATAAGAGCCATATTGATGATTCTTTATGACTATATGCACACAGAAACACACTAATGAACTCTTTACCACAAACTTCTATAATGAATTTTCAAGAAAATACATTCCTTCAGTTTTTAGCTATTGTATCTTGTCTCAACAACAATAAATTGTATCATAGCTTTAAAACACTGGATTATCCATTGAATTACCATGTTTGTTTGGATTTTTTATTTTTACTGAACTCCCATTTTCAAAGGATATATTTAGTTCATATCAAGCCACAGGTTTTGAAGAGTTAAATTTTATTGATCTTCTCACTGGAAATACAGTTTTATGCAATGATAAAATGAATCAAAATAGAATAACAAAATTCACCATCTGAACTGCAAACATTTTTTAAGTTATGGATGCCATGACCATCAGAATAGTCATTGTGGATGATACTATATGCATATGCAACTGAATTCTTCATTCCAATAGCCTATGCAATGAACACAGTAGGTCTAGAGAACATGAGATGAAATCAGGACCCAGAGATGCATGTTATTTTATCTAACATTAAAAAATATAAGATTCAGATCACTTACTCAATAAATTCTCTTTTTTATTCACACTTTGTAGGACTCGGAAAAAATATATATGTAATCCAAAATTTTTTATTACAGATTTTGTTTGAATTTTCACTATGGAAACAAAAAATCATTAGGTAAATTATGGCTAAAGATGTATTCATTGGCAGGGCCTCCATATGTGGGTGTGCAAGTTGTGTGAAGCAAACCAAGACATCAATGTAATTAATGCAATTTATATGTAAATAAAATTGTTTACATTTTTGAATCATTTCATTGCTAGAAATATGTTCTGAGTGTAAATATTTTTTATTTAATTATAAAAGGAATACTTCTTTACTTAAACTTATTTGTGACAATTATCTGGGCTTCATATTTCTAGACATGAGCTTGAAATATACTACATATATACTTTATCATTACACTAAACCTAATAGACCAATGCCATTTTGTCTTGATAATTAATAAAACTTATATATAAATGTTTAGATTTCTAAATCTCTTTGTTTCCTAGACAACACATTCTGATTGTAAATATTTATTATTTAAATTATAAGTTAATGTCAGAGTTGTTCTATCCTTGAAATCTACCATGGCACAAAACCGAACAGGCTGATACCCCTTTGTCATTATAATTAATAAAATTTATACATAAATAAAAATATTTAGATTTCCCAATCATTTTTATTTAAATATCCCATTCAATTAGATTTTAAATCTGCTTTTGACTCCATCTATGTTGATATCAGTATTACTTCAAACCCTCCAAAACTATGGAGTTCAGGAAGTTTACGTCAGAATAATAGGTAATCTTTTATTAAATATATCCATCTTTACCTCACTGGATGGAAGGATAACCTCAGCCTTTTGGCCTCATCTTTCCATCCTGCAAGGCTCTCCTTTAAGCACACACTGCTTTATTTTCTATATAAACCCTCTTCTCCTTGAAATTGAAAAGTCCATACCAGGAATTTATGTCCCATTACTTAAAAAATATTCATCACATCTCATATGTAGATGATGTAACAATATTTCTTCCAAATAAGAAGTTTTTCCCTGCCTTACTACAAATCATTAATAAACGTCAAACATTACATGATCACCAACCATCTCCTATGCTAGCACATAACTGTTATTAAACAGACAAATCTCTCCATACATTAGTGCCACCATGTGCCAACCAGAATAATCAATGGATGTCAGAAGGCTTGTGCATAAAATCCACATCCAGTGCATACTCATCCAATATTCCCAGACTAGTTTCTGGCTGTGGCCTTTGTCAGTGAGGAGCCTTGGATCTGAGAGCACTGCACCTAGATCTTATGATCTAATGCAACCCTCTAGCAGCCTCCTTTTATCTCTACTTAACTACAAAACTATGAGAATGAAATTGAAAACAATAATATTTTCAATCTAAGCTCCATAGCTTATATAGACGTATGGGTCTGAATTCAGTTCAGCATCCATACATTTTGGTATCTTTAACAACCATAGCCACAACTATCCTATTAGGCAGGATTGGTGTTAAACCACTAAACATCACATGATCAACATATGCCTATATAAGCTGTTGAGCTTAGATTGAAAATATTATTGTGTTTTCAATTTCATTCTCATAGTTTTGTAGTTAAGTAGAGATAAAAGGTGGCTGTTGGAGGGTTGCATTAGATCCTAAGATCTAGGTGCAGTGCTCTCAGATCACAAGCCAGAAACTAGTCTGGGGATGTTGGATGAGTAGGTACTAGATGGGGATTTTATGCACAAGCCTTCTGGCATCCATTGATTACTCTGTTTGGCACAGGGTGGCACTACTGTATGGAGAGTTTTGTCTGTTTTAAATATCAACAACATTAAATATTCAGATCAACGCTTTGAAGTCATCAGTACGGAAAATTTATGATAGTACCACTATACATACGCACTTCTCCTCAAAACTTCTTGGGATTTCCTTTTTTCAAACCTAAACTCAAATGAGAACAGACATCCAGCAAAATTTAATTGATAAAACCACTAAAACTGTTAATTCACTATCCCATATTACACTCTCCCTTTCTTCAAAAACCACTCTATTAAACATGCTTATCCAACCCAGAATCAACTACTACCTGCCAATAATCAAGCCTACCAAAATCTTCATCAACAAAAGTAACTCCATATGTTCTAAATTACTATGGAAAGGTAAGTAGTGGCAATCAGTATCGCTAAAATGCAGACACTGAAAGAAATCAATGGAATGAGCCTCCACTCATCTGCCACTTCCTATGCACATAGAGTTCTCAATACATTAAGATCCATTTATATTGAACAAGGAGACAGAAATTTTCTTCTTCCTATAGAGCCTATGGACATACCACCTCCAATTGTAAGCAAGTGGATTTCCGATATGTGGGACTTTGCAAAAGATCTAACAAATTTATCTCTGCCAGCTACAACAAAAAGACCTATTGGGAAGTCTATTGCATGCTTCACAAAAATTTAATAGTGATCCCCAGTGAAACTGGTCTTAATAATAGGCAATTACTTAAAAAACTTAAAACACTATATGTTGAACCAAAATTCATTTGACTTTATCATCAAGTTAAACCTCTTGGCTCTGCCTAACAATTATTTTTTAGTGGTGAAAAGAGGTTTTCTGAGCTTTGACACCCAATGTAGGCTTTGCAAATTGGCCGAAGAAACCATCCAACATCTGATATATACATATTATCATTTTATTCCTATCAGAATTTTAATTAGTTCAAAGGTTACTGTTGACATTAGGACTCTATTTTCCTTAAAATCTGCTTTCAAATACTGGAGACCCATCCATTATTAGACTGAGCATTTTTCTTACATTTGACATTTGGTTGGGCAGATGCCAATTCATCTTTGAAAACTGCACACACAATCCTCAAACTAATCGAACTAATTAAAAAAATTAAAAGCCGAGATACTCGTTTATTTGAAGTAACATGGAACTGGGTTCTGTTTTGTTAATGAATTATAACTCTTGCCGGGGTACAATTATCAGTAAGTGCTGATCAAATAAAAGTTTTTCATTCATACCATTAACTATACGAATGTATCAGGAGGTTGAATACTACGCAATGTAACAAAGTTTTCTTGTATAATAAATATGTTTTGTTGATAAAAAAAGAAAAATCCTAATTTATATAAAAAGTAACATATTATTATTAATAATTTACTTTCAAATGAAATTTATTTTAAAAATATTAACTCATAATCACAGTAATTCTCTTTATGATAAAATTATCTTTATCAATAATATTTTACTTTTAACCCTATTATTTACTTGAGAGTACTAGTAGAGTATCCACTTCTGAAATGTTAGGTCTCGGTTCGATGCTGTGTTTTTCTTTACCTTATCTAATTTTTGTTATATTATCTTGTTAAACCACTAAACATCACATAATCACTATCTCATACTAGCACATAATTGTTATTAAACAATTCAAAACAAAGCAAAACTCTATATAGTAGTGCTATTTTGTGCTAACAAGAGCAATCAATGGATGCCAGAAGGCTTGTGCATAAAATCCCTATCTAGTGCCTACTCATCCAATATCCCCAGACTAGTTTCTGGCTCGTGGCCTTCATCAGTGAGGAGCCTTGGTGCAGTGCTCTCAGATCCAAGGCTCCTCACTGATGAAGGCCACAAGCCAGAAACTAGTCTGGGGATATTGGATGAGTAGGCACTAGATAGGGATTTTATGCATAAGCCTTCTGGCATCCATTGATTGCTTTTGTTAGCACAAGATGGCACTACTATATGGAGAGTTTTGCTTTGTTTTGAATTGTTTAATATTATCTTGTGTTGTCGTATACTAAATAGCTTTTTCTATTTTTAATAACAATATTTTCTGGGTTTTTTTAAGATGGCATATTATCTTTTTACATGTTTTACTAAACAGCTTTTTATTGGGTACATTCTTTAGTTAAAAAATATCAATTGATCCATAATTCACACTGCAATTAAAATCTAATAAAAACAGAATGAGTTTAAAATGTAATTTTTAAAAAAATATTACATGCTAAATTATTTAATTCTTAATGAATTTCATGGGAAATTTTTATTATTGAATGAAAACAAGTGAAAGTATTTTTACTGTAATAAATAGTCTGCTTATATATTTATAAACTGGATGGTTAATCCCTTCTTAATAGAAAACATAAACAAGTTTTGTGTCCGGGAGATTGTGATTTAAAAATAATGAATGGATTTGGAAAATAAAGAACTTCCTTTTTAACAAGAAGGTATTAATGGATATTAGAATTATATCAGCTGTGTTATTTAAATTGACCTAGTTTGGTGGTCCTAATAAAATATAAACATTGTAAGAAAATTTAAGATATTGGATTATATATATAATAAATTATAGTTTTTGATGGATAAAAAATTAAATAGTAATGTTAGTGTAAATGTATTATTATTGAAGGTTTGTGATTTTGTTAAAAGAAAATGTGAATAAGTTTATGCATGATAGATTTTCAATGGGTTTTCAAACAAGCAACTGCTTTTAATGAATTACTGACCTGCTAGTTAAAGTTGATTTAAATATTGATTAAGAAAGGATAATGGAGATAAGCCAGATGCCAAGCTCTCTTTGCTCCTTGCAATGGAGGATGACACTTCCAAAGAATCATATTCTGGATGTACATAATATTTTTAATAACCAGGTAAGGAACTTATATATTATATAATTATTATATAATATTAGAGCTGACCCAAGAAGAGGAGGGGAACAGTGCAATGTTTTCATTATGATTATTTTAATTTTATATGTAAACTGATTTATTTAAAAAGATTTTAATGGAAAGATTTTTAATCAAGATGACACGGCAAGTCTAATTAATATATTTTATTTTGGCATGAGTTTTATTTTCGATGTTTATTTTATAGAAATAAATAAAACGTAAGGTATTTACCGAACATTCATGTTAAATGACTAAAGCTATATTTTCAAGTTTTTCTTGCAAAAGCGCTGGAAAAAAGTGGTCTTTCAATTACAAATTTTATTTCATAGAATAGAAGGGGAGGCAGCAAATTTACCTTGCACAAATATGCTTCTTAATCATGCGGCGGCCCTGTTCATCAGCATTCATCTATATCCATAAACTTTTTACAAAATTAAGTATAATGTATGTGTGATGATAATACAGTTTATCTTAAAACATGTACCAATCATTTATCATAGACATTTGCTTTTTTACAAATATATAATTAACTGTTGAATTATATATAAATTTGGGTATAACTTTTAAATGTTTTTTTTTTAATCAGTAGTAGTGGTAATATTGGTCTTTCTTAAATCTCCATGTGTGAAGAAGAAATAAATAAATAAATAGTGAAGTTGCATTTTTTTTCATGTTTAATTGAATTCTAATAGTTTGAGAGGATAACATCATAAGTAATATTAAAAAGTAAATTATCAAGTAAATTATCTCTTTCTATTTAGAATTTATTTATAAACTCATTTTCTGAAGAATCGTCTTTTGTTCTTGGAGATTCTTATTTCTATTCATATTCTTTCTTCTTTTTTTTTCAGCTATAATTCTCTTTTATTTAATGGGGACAAGTGTGTGTCATTATTATATCTGATATGTAGCCTTTTAGAATCTTAAATGGTAGCTAAAACAATAATACATTTATATTTTTAACTTCTACTAGAACAAAGAGTTTTTTACCCTTTCTGCCTGGTTTTACTTTTTATACATGAGAACAGAGATTATTTTATGGCATGTAAATATTAAACTTCTAATCTTGGCTAATATCAAAATAATAAAGCAGTGATAGATAACCGCATTTCTTATTAATTTATAAATTGCCAAATATTATTGCTAGGATATTTATTTTGTTTTTAATAATAATGTTGATAATATCTTCATTTTATTTATATTATGTGTATATTTTTATATTCATTTAAAGAAAGCTTTTATCTTCTAGATAACATTCTTTATTACATTCCCATTCTTTTATATACTTTCTATTGAATATAAAGAAAAACCATTTCAGCAAGTCTGCTTTTATTCATTTACATTATAGGATTCATATGTTATTATAAGTATATGTTGGCTAATCAAAAATTTGTTTTAAATTTTAAAATATTTTTATCAAAATTAAACAAAAAACATTAGAATAATAAATGAATAAATGAAATATATTAACTAATTTACAAAAATTATTAACAGAATAATAAAAAATTAGTTTACATATTTATAAAATATTATACTAGTAAATATAAAAAAAATGTGAACCAAAACTGCTGTTAACTCCTCTGTATTCTTATAATTTTCCTACAATTTTAAAAACATTTTTATATTCTTATAATTTTCCTACAATTTTAAAAACATTTTTATTGTCTTCACTAGATTTTTGATGGAATCCAAATTTGTGCTTCATAACATTTTATTTATTGTTGAGATGATTTATTTAATTTTATTTTTAAGTTATTTGATACTTGCAATGTAACTTATTATAGGAGAAGCAAAATTCTTCATTGTTGTTATTGTAAAGATTTTCTTGGAAGGATGCAGCTGATCAATTGTTAATTTCTTTTCCTCTTGCTGTTACAGATTTCTTTGCCTCTTATGGCTACTGCCTAACTAGACATTTTCAGTATGATAATAACCAAGAATAATATTTTCTTTCTCTACTAATTGCAAAAAAAGTTCAAAAGTAATGCCAACAACAATTAAAAGCACTAGCATCTTTAATTTAGCATATGTTTTATTTTAGAAGTTTTTATGCCAGGGGAAATAAAATAAAATCAATAAATTTATTTGATATATATATGTTTTAATATTTGATTAAATTCTTTATATAAAGTATTGATATTTACTAAGGCAATAAACCTAAAGCATGTGCGGTTGAAAATGCGAAGGTAAAGACTCTACAGGTCTTAACCACAAGCTCTTTTCTTCCAGTGCGTAAGCTTGTGGTTAAGACCTGTAGAGGTCTCTACCTTCGCATTTTCAACCGCACATGCTTTAGATTTATTGCCTTAGTAAATATTACTTACGTAATCAATGTGTGTTAAATAAATTTATAAAGTATTGATGTGATTTTATCATTTCTTTAATTATTTTTAAATTTATTATTATCATTATGGGTATAAAAGAAAAATATACTCATTTGATGTATGTGTATTTTACATCTGTTTATATACTTGTGTGCATATCTTTAATTCTGTTGTATTTTTAATTTCTTTTATTGATTAGAATAGACAAATATTAAGCTTAAAAATTAATAGATTAACTGATAAAGGAAGTGCTATCTATATAAGTATTTTATTTTATTCCATGTTTCTAAGTAACCTCCTTGAGTTCACTTAACTCATATATATATATTTCTTAATTAAAATCTTACTGACTTTTATTATATATACTTTTTTTTCTCTCAATATTGTATTCAGATACAGTATCAGTTATTACCGCTGATGGTCGTAATATTGTTGTAAGTATTTTATCTATATATATATGTGTGTGTGTGTATACATATTTTTCTACTAGAGACACTTCTATTTCATTGCCAATATGAAGTTTTTTTTTAGGTACCTATATATGTATGCATACATATGCATATGTTTATTGTGTTTTTTCAGCATTATAGAAATTGTACACAAGAAATATCAAAGTATAATATACATAGGCATATTACATGTGTATAAATATATACATGCATAATTGCCTTGGAAATTTTTGAGTGATTTCACAATTTTAATACCAGATGGCAGTAGTGAAGCAAAAAATCAAAGTAGCAGTACATTTAAAAAATTAGACTTTAATCATTTTAAACAGAAATTGTGTTTAACAAATAATTTATTAGTAAAAAAATTAGAGGAAATAGCATATTATTATTAGAGGAATTTTTTTTCCAAGATTGAGCACATCAATTTAGTTTATGTGTAAATTTCAAAATATTTAAATTTAAAAACTAATACTAGGATAAACCAAAAAAGAATCTATTATTAGAAAAGAATAGAAAAAAAAGTTGGGTATAATAAGTTTCTGCAAAACATCCTGCTGATAAAAGCCTATATAAAGATAGGCACTGTTTTAGCACTGACAGCAAGAGATGGTGGTCAATGTTAAGAATCAGACTGGAAGTTATTTCAAAGACTGTAACAAAGATATTTGAGATTATATATGAAGAAATAAAAGTTGAGAGTAAATATAAAAATAGTTGATATTATAATAATGGAAGATTGGAAAGCTGTGATAGGTTAGTGGGGAGGGAATAAAATTGGAGATTTTATTTAGGACTGTGAAGGGAGACAGATAAAAGAATGTTAAATATTTTGTAAAAGAAGTAGTGTAGCAATAATGAAATAGTTTAAAACTCCCAAGAGAAGGATTTACTCATGGAAAATTTCAGGTGATAGTAAATAGATTTCAATTTGATTGTACAACTTGAAGCCGATATAAATATAGTCTACATTTTAGTAGAACAGAAAAAAAAACTAAACTTTAAAAATATAAGAAGTTTTAAGCCAAGACAAATTAATTGAAGATAAAAGAAAAAAGTTTTCATATTTGTTTATAATAATAAAATAAGTATAAAAATATATCAAGATATGATAATTGGTAATGTAAATTCAATTTAAATGGAAATATTCAGGAAAATTTAAAGAAAGCTGCAGCTCATATAGTAGGATCTATGAAAAATCAAAATGTAAAAATAACTTGAATTAATTAACGATGTGATTAAATAATAGAGAAAAGTAGATGAGAAAAATTTTAACATTGAATTAAATTATATATCAGATAAAGCTATCTAAGTTTGGTCTTTCAAAATAAGATGGGATTGATTTAATTTATATCAAAATATAGTAAAAAAAAAAAAAAGTTTCAAAATGAGAAGTATTACAATGAGCAAAAAATGGTAAATTAGTAGCAATGAAGGTAAAGAATATTTATGTGGTGAGAAGAACTTATTATTGATTTATATAATGGAAATAATACATTCTAGTACCCATTAATGGGGAAAAAAAAAAGTGAGGTAGATAAGAACTAAATAGACTGTGCAATAATGACTGAATTGTAAGAGCTATAAACTTAAATGAAGTCCGGTACAATTTAATTTATGATTCACAGGAATAGATTTTTTTTTATCAGTTATGATTCCTTTATGGAAAAGATTTAATGCAATAAAATTAATGATTTTTAATACAATATTTAATCTCACTTGATATTAAATTAAGAAATTTTTAAATTGTATTTTTTTGCTTCTAATATTTTAATAAATACATTTCAGGCTAAACTACCGGAGGGGGAGTCATAATTATATATGCGTAGCTATTTGATCCCTAAATCATAAATTCTGATTAAAAATTAATTAAATATTAATTGTCACTCATCAATTTATTGTGCATTTAAAAAGATGTTAGCTTTTAATTAAATTTCATTAATGTGAAAAATTTCATATTATTTAATTGTAAAATTAATATTAATCAGAAAATGTGAATATTTTATAATCATGACTGAAATTGGCCATGACTTGACTAAGTTAGTATACAATCATGTCTATCCAAATAACTTCAGAATTTAATTTTTAACTTCTTAATTTGAATAAAAATTTACTCAAATATTTATCATGTGAAGCTTTTTATCATATATTTCCTATAATCTTTAAATCGTGTTTGTTATCATCCTTTTTTTTTTTTACAAACTTTCTTTGACCTTCATAGTCTTTTCACCTCTATAGTCTTTTTCTCCTAAACCATAATATTCTATATTTTATTTGCATTGTAAATATAAGATGAATAAACATATAGTACTTTCTACAATAATTTAATGGTAAGTTAAATCTAAATTTGTATATATATATTGAATTAAATATTTTTATGGATTATTATAATAAAGAATAGAAATAAGGCGATTATATCCATGTAAATAGAGATAACTTTTACCTTTGATGTTGTCAGGAAACCAATTACTAATTGAATATCCTGTGGCTAAACAAATTTCCTCCATTAACCTATACAATACCATAACAGTTTTATTCTGGTTTTTTTTAGTGAAGTAAAATGGTTCTTCTTTTACTTCAAATTCAATTTATTAAAAGGATTTAAACCCAGAAAGCTATTTTTTATAAGTGTGAGAATGTGAAATAATAACATCTTTCTTGACTTCTGTGAATAATATTTTCTTTATATATTGAATTAAATATTTTCATGGATTGTTGTTATAATAAATAATAAAAATAAGGAGTTTATATCCATGAAACAGATAATTTTTACCTTTTGATGTTGCCATGGAACCAATTACTAATTGAATATCCTGAAGCTAAACAAGATTTTTCATTAATCTATGTGTAATTGTCCTTATCTCTACCTAAAAGTTTATTTATTTATTTTGTTGATAAATATGTATAATCATTTAGTACTAAGGGTTAATTAATAGTATTATATATATATATCACCACATACAGTTTAGGTTTTACTCTATTGTACGTTAGATAATTCATTTGGAACTTCCTTGTGTATCTTCAAAGGTTGCTGATTCAGTTGTGGGAAAGTGCTACACCATGTAATGTTATAAAAATTGAAACAAAATTAGCTCTGATAGTAGCAAATAAAGAAATGGGATTTATAATATTCTTGAACAACATATACATTGTTTTTTGTGTTAATGTCATTGATTTGAGCTTCTTTTGTTTTCCAAGTTCTCATTGCATATTCTCATGTTTTGTTTATATCTCTTTGGGGGTATATTTATATAAGTTCTAACAATCATCAGTTATAATCGACTGACATTATAGTAAAAATTATATATTTTTTTGTTGACAGATATTTGAGAATGAGTTTAATAAAATTGTTAAAGTTTAAAATGAAAATAAATGTATTTAAATTTAAACAATTATGATAACTAAATGATAAAAGACTTAAATTTATTATTAGCTGTGCAGAAAGATTAAAAGCTGTCTGTGTTTTTAAATAATTAGGAAATTATTAGGAAATTATTTCTCTAATAGTGAAAATAGAATCAAAGATACTAGAATACGATATACTATGGCGAAAAATATCTTTTAATAAAATTTTAAATTGGAGTTAAGAAAAAGGCTTTGTTTATTTGGAGTGATATTTCATATAAAAGAGGGACTTGGACAATTAAAGAAAATATGAAAATATTGGAAGGTTTTAAGTAATGAATCTGGAAAAGAATTTGTAATATTAAATTAATAATTGAAATAAATAAAAGGACATTGTGTATTGAGAAAATTAAAGAAATGAGAGAAATTGGATTGTGCATACACTTAGAAGTAATAGAAATTATGAAGGATATGAATAATCTGTGGATTATCAGTTAACTTCTGTAAAATAAAAAATTAATAATGTAAACGAAAGAAACAGTTGTGAATTTCTAAAGATTGGAGGAGTAGATAAATGCTTGGAGAGGGCTGTGGGATTAATGTACAGAACCTGTCTTTTGGAAATGAACTATAATGACACAGTGACTAATATAAGAAACAAAATTATGATTTGCAATTTCATATAGTCTAGACAGAAAATAATAATAATGAGTTAAAGAAAATGTAAATAACCGGGGATATTTATGAAAGATGAAAAAAAAAAAACAACATTTTTTTTTAGTAATTTATTTTAAATGAAAACGATGTTATTTATTGAAAATTGCAGTGAATTAGAAATGTTATTTGCTTTCATAAAGTGAAAAAAAACCAACTCAACTATATATATTTTCTATCCATTTTAATAGAATGGGGTATTGTAACATTATTCATTTTATAAAAGATGGAAATCATTAAGTAATGTAAATTGGAAAAAATATATGTGATTACTACAATTGTCAGTATTATTATAAATAAGCACCAGAAGTAGTAAATTTGATTGCAATCTATTGACTTTGAACTTCTCTGCCACTGTTATTGCATCAAACCATGCAGATTATTATAGATATTTGATGAATAGAAGAGGATAGCACTGTTGCTCAACTATTAGATAATTATTAGAGCAATCATCTTAGTCAAAACAATCTTATAGAACTTAACTGATATAAATTTATCTATTCACTCAAACATTATCAGAGTTCAAGCTAGGATTGTAGCACTGCATTGCAATAGTGTAAATTTCCACGGATGAAAATGCTTGGTAAAATTATTTATCATCTGCATCAGCTAAGTTATTGATACATAATAACAGGGCTCTACATTGTCATAAAATAGACCTGATAATACCAATTGTATTCAGTCATCTAATAATTATATTAAACATACAAGAAAGTCATTTCTTTAAATGTATGCATTTCACATATTGAAAAAATTCATTTAAATCATTGAATCTATAATTAATTCAACTGTGGATGGTAGAAGTTAATCTTTATTTCAGATATTAATTTGTCTATCAAGATTGAAAGTTAATATTGAGATTATCTTGATTTTTTTTTTTACTAAAATAGTCATGATTTTGAATCCAGACATTGTATGTGATGATGTAAATTTGTTGCAGAAGAATTGAATAAATGATGTGAAATATATATTTAATCAGTAATAAAAAAGTAAATATCATCTGTAACAGATATGAAGATATCTATTATTATATGTCATTGTTATTTTGATATGCAAGTAAGTTCGTTGAAAGAATTTCTATTGTAGGTATATCTTATAAAACTTGTATATGTGATACCTGCACCTTAATGGTGTATGGGCTTATTAAAGTTCATAGTGAGCATTAAAATTGAAATGGTAGAATAAATTGTGATAAAAGGATAGCAAGAAATAGCAATTAGCCATTGATGATAATGATCAAGTATTATCGTTTGTTTACAGCATGCTATTGTCTGTAATTACTATACCTACTTCAGTAAGAGTACAATATACAAATTTGATATTACATTAATCTGCCAATATTATAATGATTATTTAAGTTTTTTCAGTTGGAAATTTGAGTGTAACTTTTGTCCAGAGTCATATCATGTTATTATGTTTCTTTATAAAATATTAATTATAGTTACCTAAGATTATCACATTTTTTTGCAGTTATTCAAAGATTATTGTTTACTTATAATTTATTGGCAATCTGATCACTCTTCTAGTTAATTGAAATGTATTCTTTATATATATATATATATTGACAGACTCCATGATTTTCTCTATTTAAAGAAATTTATTTTTGCAAAAAAATAAGATATTCAAAAAATCAAATGAAATGAAATTATTTATTTGTAAAGTCAAGTTATAAGATTCCTTATGTTTTCAATAATTAATTTATTATAGATCTCTGTCAATAAATATTAAATACCAATGCCTTAGAATATTTGAAAATTTCAAGCTATTAGTAAAACAACCTAAAAGAATTAATGGTGGATACTAAATGACTAGTTTTTTTTACTAATGAAGATTCCTTTTGATTGCACTGAAATGGCATTTTTTTAAATAGGTACTGTAGATTTTTATATTTACTTATAAAATTAGGCATTGATTTTTTTAAAAATAAAATATAACTCTCTTGATTTGTTTGAAGTTTAGAGATGTTTTCAGTTATCTGAGAAATTATTGAGCAAGCTCAAGATTCTTAGATATCTGATAATCTACCCAACTACCCATCCAGAATTGATATGCAAATGCATATACAGGTAGTTGTAACTGGAGAGTGAGAGATGGAAGGTAATCTGGACCAGTCGGATGAATGCTGATATAATTATAAAAGAAAAATATGATGGCAGTATATTGCAATTTTAACTGCTGGTGGGCAAAGTGCCATACAATTGCTGAGTCCATGGTTTGCCTTTAATTTGAAGTTGTATTATGGTTACATTATTTCACAAATTTATTTACTGATAAAACCCTTATAATTCAATATTTTTTAAAAAAAATCAAATATTTAAAATACTACTTGCGATATCTGAATTAAGACAATGACCATAAAACTAAAAACCTTCTTCAAGAAGTCTGTCTAAGATGATTGCTTTAATATTTTTTTCTCTGAGCAATCTTTTCCAGAAATGCTGTTTAGCAAATGATAAACTGAGCTTCTATAGAGGAATTTTATTCTTGATTCTATCATTCACTTTTATGTTTTTATTTGAATTAATTTAATTTAAACAATTTGCATTAGGATTATTCAGAGATATTCTTAATAATACCAGGCAAGCAAGCATCAATTTAAATAATAACACTAGATAAACTTTAAAACTCATTAAGTTTATTTATCTATGCTGATGAATGAAAGTAATACTAATGAAAATAATAATACATTGAAAAAATAAGTATTTCTTTACTTTGAGATAGGGATTAATAATAATTTTGTGTGTGGGATAGAGCAAACAATAAATATAGTCTGTTTCCATTAATTCGTATTTATTATCATCTATTTAACTTTGATTTCCATTAATTTGTATTTATTCTACATAAAAGTAACTAGCAGACAACATCTTATTTACTTTAAATCTGTCGTTCACTTAAACTTTAAGAGTTGCACATATGGCTCTGATTTAGCCCTGCTTTTTTCTCCTTGTGAGAAACCTTGTTATTTTTTTGCTCATTTCTTTTTTATAACTGCTAACATATATATGCTAATTAGCATAGTTTTAATCTTATTTATTATTCATTAATGTTTGATATGCAAATTTTCTAGAATGCACTATTAGCTGTGATAATAATAACAATAAGGTACACATGTAATCACAAATTTCCAAAATAAACTTTATTTGCAATATACATACATATGCATACTGACAGTCCATACCTTCCCTTCATTCTTGAACACAATCCATAAACTTCTCAGACCTTTTGCAATTTTTTTTGATAACTAAGTGTAATAACAGGTCTTCTTTCATGTCAATTGGTAATTATATCTGCTTGATTTGATGATCCTGATGATAAATTATTCTCACCCAAATCTGCATTATTATTGTATAATTGATTATTTGCTTTAACATTCTGCTTATCATTGGACATTTTGTTTGATTGAGGGGGTATCTTCACACGCTTTACTTACACTAGATTTGCATTTAGTTAACGTTAGTTTATTGTCAATTTTAATTGACATATCACTCAAATGCGCACAGAGATGATTCACATGTCTTCTGACATGCAATGTCAATGATGATGCCAGGAATCCATTTCTTTTTTAACAGATCTCTGGCCCCTATCTATTTTAAAAGTCTCAAAATTTGCTTTATAGTTCTCTTCCTCCAAAATGCTTTTTTTTTTCTTTTTTAAGTCAGTAATAGCATAGATAAATATGTGCAACACTATCTTCACAATAAGAATTTTGATGTCATTTTCATAGTAGATGCATTAAGAGTGAAATGTTGGTAAAACATCACTTCTGCCAATAACTCCTTAATATCTGAAATTGTCATATTTTAAAAGTAGACTTTAAATGATCCCATTGGACTCTAGATGATATGTGTCATATTTCTTTGTCTGAAAAATATCTTTCAAATTTGATAGAGGCAAATTTTGTTCCATTGTCTAATATGAGTGCTTCTGAGTAGCCATGAATAGCAAAAACTTCCTGAATGTAATTGATTGTACAGTAGGTATTAATAGTTTTTGCTAGTTTGTACTCGACCCAATATCTACCTCAAGAATAGATAGATATCCATTCATAGGATCATAAGTCTATAGGAATCCTTTGCCACAGATTTAGATTTCATCCATGATATAAATGTTTTCTTAGGTAAATCTGCTGTAGACTGCATTTTGTAGTTTTTTTAGATTTGCTCAATGTCTTTATTTAGGTTTGACTGCCAAACATGATCGTGCCAACTCTTTTATTCTTACAATGCCTTGCTGTCTGTGATATAACAATTTAAGCATGTACTTATAGTCTTTGGTTGGTGCAAGCACATTGTCAGTCATTAGGATGCATTCAATACACAGTTAAACTCTGCTAGACATTCCAAATAGACTTGATGTATCTTAATTGGATCCAATTTTCTATTTTCTTGTTGCTTTCATCCTGATTAATCCACTCAGTGACTTGAGCACTATTTAAATTTTCTAAGTTCATTACATCTAATAAGTTTACTTCTGTGAACTTCATCTATACTTTACTCATAGTGTGTCAAATTTCTTTGTCAAACTTATAGATTAAATCATAGCCATATGCAGGCAATATATTTATCTGATTAATCTCTGGCTAGTATTTTCCAGAGTTTTTATTTTTACCAAAAATTCTGAGTAATGGATACTGATCTGTCTGTAAATTTTCATCTATACACATATTGTTGGAATTTCTTGAGTGCAAAACCAACAGCCAAGGCTTCTTTATCCAGATGATTATAGTTTTTCTCTACTGGCATTACAATTCTGGAGACATATCTTGTCAGACAATTGCCTTCATATCCATAGTGGGAGATGACAGCACCAATTCCGAATTCCAAAGTATTGGTAGTTTTCCTTTTTCCAAAAGCTACCTTATGTGCTATCAAACACTGTCCTTTCCACAGTATAAATCATATAATGGTGTTATCACATGATTTTCCCTTGAAAAGGATATAACTTTTATAGCTGACCTTTTAGGGTATTTCCATGCTTATTTATAACCTGACCCAGAAACTTAATCTTGGAAATGTCCCAGATACATTTTGCAGTGTTCAGCTTAACAGCACTGTAGTTCACTTTTGAGCAAATTTTCATAAGTATTTTCGGTTTGTGTTCAATCTGGTCAGCAATAAGAATATTGTCTAGATATAGGATGACTTTTTTCATACCTGAAACAAAGCATCCATCTTAGCCTGGAAGATGTTTGGAATAACTAATTCCATATGGAAGCCTATTCTCTTTAAACAGTTTAACATGAGTATTAATGATTAGTAACACCACTTCTGTGAGAGATATCTGATGGAAAGCTGACTTTAAATATATCTTTGCAACTGTAGTGAAGTTAGAACTTTGTGCATACTTGGCTATTGACTACACTCCTTTATTTGTATTCACTGCAATAATCTCCACAAAGACAAATAATCCCATCAGATTTCATAATCAGAATCATTGGGATAGCCCATGATGAATCTTCTGCCATATCCGTGATCATCTCCACTTTTGGCTTTAATGCATATGGTACCTTTTATTGTTTGAACACAACAGGCTGAGCCTCCTTTAGTGACTATATCCACTGGCTATGTCTTTAGTTCAGCTAATAGCCATGGAAACTTGATTCTAACTTCAGCTTTCAATCGTGCTTCGTGATTATTTTTAAACATATGTCTAATGGTTGGAATCAGTTTCTGCCTAACAACAAGCCTATTTTCTTTTTACTATAAATAAAGTTAGTACTTTAAGCCTAGTGTTGACTTTTATTGGCACCAAAACTTTATCACATGTGTTTTTTATTTCCATTGATATCGGTGACTAATATATCTGTATTTTCCAATTTCCACTTATTTTTGATTTAGCATTAATTTTATTCCATTCTTTTAGGAATAAGATAGATAATCCCATACTGTTATCAACTTCCATGTTAATTTTCCTATCACAGGTGGTCATATCGAGTGTAATCTGTTATCTATGTTTTTTATTGTTTGACATTTCCTTTTTTTCTGGCTTCTCTTTCCCAAGTCTGGGTGTGATTTGGCTTTTGAATTATTGATTTTTTTTACTACAAACATGAGCTTTTAAATATTCTTTGATATCACATATGTGGCATTTTTCAGTTTTGAACCTGCAAAAAAATTTTTATGACTTTTTCCACTATAGCAATAACACATCAGGTGTATTAACTGTGCCTTATTCACATATTTCAGATATTTAAATTCATTCATTATAGCAAGAAATTCTGATGCATTGTCTAATATCGTTTCTTGTGCTATATACTTTGCAATCACTTTTGTACGCAAGTCAATTTCGTTTAGTAGATTTTTCTGAGGTTGTGATCCAACATTCCATACAGCAATTGCTTTAACAACATATCTTTCAACTCAACAGCAAATTTGTATTGTTTAGCCAATGTTCGTAGTTCTAAATTATATTCATGATACTGCTCACAAGATAACTGCTTTCTCATTCTAAAGTGTAAGTGGACCACCCATTTAGACCCTACTAGTTGAAAATACACATATAGAATTTTAATTACTTCTATTATAAGATATATCCTTGGGGATCTTAAAATCAGATAGTTGTTTTGCTCTCTGCAGCACCTTAATGCTGGCAAAAAATAAAAAGGTAGCTACTGACTTTGTCATCTTCAACTTGATTAATGTGAGTATTCAAACTTGATATGTTTGACATATATGTTCCATGCAGTCACATTGTTTATATTGAATTCACGAATACTGCGAGTTATTTCACTATCTGCAGCACATCACTGCCAGCAAAAAATAAATAAGTAAACATTTTGACTTTGTCATCTTCAACTTAATTAATGCACATATAATGCTCTATGGACATACATGTTCCATGTTGTTGCATTATTTATATTGAATTCACGAATGCTGTGAATCAGCACTGCCATCATTAAACCATGATTCTCTTTTGTTAACAAACAAATTAAATATTAATTTTTGACTTGAACCATTTTACTGTTACTTTTTCTGATACTCTGCCACTATTATCTCAACGAAAACAGATTCCACTGTCAGCAGTGCCACTGCTGTGTGCTAGGGTATTTTTAATAATATCAGCTGAGTAAGCATCAATTTAAATAATAGTAACTAGAGAAACTTTAAAACTCAACAAGTTTATTTATTATTAATAAACATGCTTTTACTTTGAGATAGGGATTAATAGTAATTTTGTGTGTAGGAATAATTTATCTTCACATACAGCAAATAATAAATATCCATTTCTTGAGTTCCATTGACTCTTTTATTATAGTCTGTTTAACTTTATTTCCATTAACTTGTATTTATTCTACATAAAGATAACTAGTAGATGACATCTTGCATCATTTTAAATCTGTCTTTTACTTAAACTGATAGACTATGCATGGTACTGACTTAGCACTACTTTTTTCTCCTTGTGAGAAACTTCTTTATTTTTCATAACATTCTTCTTTTACAAGTGCTAACATCTGTTTTACAATATATATGCTAATTAACACAGTTTAAATCTCATTTATTGCTTATTAGCATTTGATATGTAAATATTCTAGAGTGCATTATTAGTGGGGATAATAATTATAGCAAAGTACTTTCTGAACGCAATCACAAATTTCCAAAATAAACTTTAAATACAATATACATATGAGTGTGTATAGACAGTCCAAGTTTCTGGATTGATTTCCAATTGAAAATGTATAATATATTCTGGCAAATTCCTTTAATAATCAAATGTCACTCAGTATTCAAAGCACTTGACTGTGTGATAATTAAAAATTCATTTTGCATATATGCCATTCTAAAAAATTGTTACATCAATATGTAACAAAGTTAAAAACTAATTATTTGACAGACTATCAGTTCTTAAAAAGTTTAATTAAACATTAGTTGAAAACTTTAATAATGTTTTGATTTTTTTAAAATATTAAAACTCATGAATGTATATAGATGTTCTATAGCAGTACCATTATTTATAAAATATATTAATTGTTACATTATTCACTTTTAAAATAACATTTTCATTTCATGAATAACTTAGTATTATACTTACTATTTTTAGATTTATTAGTTATTGGAATGGTGACTTTTTTTTACATTTTATTGAAAACATGTTATATACAAATATTGACATATGTACAAAGAAATGGTTAAATTATACTTACAAATATATAATAAAACCAGAACATATTCCATTTCAATTAATATGATAAATTATCCAATGCCAAGAAAAGTGAAGTTGGATATTTACATCCTTGTTACTAGCTCTTCATAGTTGTAAATAATTTAGTCTATACATATAGTTTCTTCCAATTTAGATGTAGAAATTTTAATATACTAAACATTTATGAATATTTTAATATGTTTATCTAGGTTCATCCATTATAAATAACAGTATTAGTGTACTAACATTTTAATTGGATCACACTTGCCATTAACTGGGTAATGAATAATATTTTTAAAAAAATGTAATAGAGGCACAACACATATAACAAGATTAAAGATTCAGCTAATAAAAAACAGAACAGAAATTCTTAAAATATGAAAATGGGGGGGAGGGTTGGTTTAAAATCGACAGATATAAAAAAAGCAAGAACAGAAATAGTTAAAATATTAAAGGGAAGAGTAATAATAGATGAGAAAATTGATATAAAATCAATAGATATTTTGATTGATAGGCTTTAAAGCTCATTAATTCAGAAGCCCATTAATCAAAATACTTGTTGATTTTGTGTCCATTTTTTCATCTACTATCACCCACCCTCTTCTTATTTTAAGAATTTCTGGTTTTGTTTTTATATCGGTTGAACTTTTAATCCTGTTATATGTGTTGCTTGCAGTATCTCTACAATACCAATTGAGTAGGTGTGATCCAGCTGAAATATCAGTGTAATAATGCTTTTAATCATATAAGTATGAACTCAGGTAATATATCATTTTATTTTAACATCTATCAAATATAAATTCAAGATGAAATCTGCATTTTTTAAATTTATTTTAAGGGCACATTAAAAGGTTTTGATCAAACAATAAATATAATATTGGATGAAAGTCACGAGAGAGTCTATAGTTCATCTCAAGGTGTGGAGCAGGTTGTGTTAGGACTTTACATTATTAGAGGTGATAACATGTAAGTTTTTATTTTTTGTAAAATTTTTGCTACTTTAAATAATTATAGTCACACTAAGTAACTTTGACTATCTTTTTTATTTTATACCAAAATGGTAATAAAATATTTGATTTTAGTATCATATGATGGTCTTAGCTAAGCTAAAACTTTCTGATTCAATAATTAAATAAATAAATAAAACTCAATGTGATTAATTAAGTGAAACTGTTTGCTCAGTGTTGCCACTTGAGTGCTGAACATTCAACTTTCCAAGAAATTAATATTATTATTGTTATTTTTAACATTTTCAATATAATAATTTATAATTTTAATTTATTAACATTTTCAATATAATAATTTATAATTTTAATTTATTAATATTGATTTTATTTAAAGCTTTGTTTTATTTTTTTTTATCGTGTAGTGCATTTCGTTTAATCATTTTTTTTGTTGTTGCTTCATCTATTATCTACTGATATCTTTTATATTTATATGCGGAACTGTAATCACATTTTATTATTGACGAACAAAAACTATGAATATTTTGATATTACCAATAGTGAAAAATCAAATTAAATACATAACATTTATTTAATTAAAATGTGATATTTCCTTAAAATGGATAAATATTCTTACAATTATATATAACAATCTAAAGGCTTGTTTTTTTAATTTTTTTAAAACATTTTTGATATATATGACTGCTTTTTGGGGAATCATTCTCATTCAAACTTAAAAAAGCAAATGATATATATATATATAATTTTATTTTAAAAATAAGTTTTTTATTGTATAGTTTACCATAAAACTTATGCATGACAACAGAAAAATATAATCCAATTAAACATTAGAACATAACGTAGAGAAATACAAAAAATTTAGCTTATGAGTATTACATACAATTTGTATAAAATAGCACAATGTACATACAAACCAATTTTATTATTTTATTTTGAAAACAAACTAAATGCTTAAATTTGTCTTTGAATTAACAATATTCAATTTTAACAGTTTTATCACATTTTAATTCAGCAGTAGAAAGTAGTTTTGCAAGCATGTTTCTGTTTTTTAACTAAAATGGCACTTTTTAGATTGTCTTTTTTTTTTTTATGAAAGTATTCCATAATTGTCAGAAAACAAAACTTAAATTATTATTTGATGTGATTGTATTTATATAATCAGAGAAAAGCATAATGTAGTCATCTATATATTAATTATTAATGAAATCAAATCCATAGGATTGTATTTAGTTCGAATCAGTTTTATAATTGTTTCTTAAATGCATTTTTTCATTAATTAACCAAAATGTACATCTTGCTAAAAATTAACTAAGTTGTCTATAAGACCTTTGGGAATCACCATCAAATTCTGACATTATTTTATGTTTACTCTATTTCTATCTTTATTATTTTTTCCTGTTAACTCTTCCATCTCTCAATTTTTCATTTCTAATAATAAATTATTCACCTTCTTTGATTTATTCCTTGTTATAATATTTTGGTTAATTATTCTTACATTTTGTAAATTTAATGATTTAGAATTTCTAATATGTCCAAACTTATAGTCTTAATTATGTAAAACAATAACTGCTTTATGTATTTTTTTGTATCTTTCTCTTTGTTTGTATATAAGTTCATACATATCCATTCATTTTTATAAATTTGTATTTGTTAGTCATGTATTTGCAAATGGTATACTACTATTGCATAAAATAATGGGACCACTTGGCTGATATTTTTATTAATATGGTGTAGTGTTTCTAAACACGGAATATTGCTTATATTCCATGTTTAAAGGAATCTTAAGTCATTTATCATAAAGAAAAGCCTTAAATTTTTTTCAAGAGATGTCATTGAATGGATTATATTGATATGTCATTCATTTAATAATGTCTCACAAAGTTTCAATATTTAAATCAAGCATTTAGATACATTATGAAGATGTATAACATCAGTCTTATGTTCATAAAGTCAAAATTTAAATGCATTGTCTGTCTGAATTGGAATATTATTATCTTTAAAATTGTTGCTATTGTTTGAAGACTATACTTGCATCAAAAAATAAATATAGGTTTTTAAAAATGTTCAATTTTTTTGCAACCACCATGCTTTTATGCAAAGTAATAGGGCTATCAAAATGATATGTCTCAAAATTAGAGGAAAGCAAGTTGGTTGATTGATGTATTTTTTATAACTGGCAGAATAACCCTTACAGAGATTGGAAAAAGTATAAAAAATGATTCACTCAACAGCTTCTGGTTATTGAGTTATCTGCTTTTTATGCTTGTGGTATTACTATTTTCACCTTTACATATTTAAGAGATAATTTTGAAATGTCATCCTAGTCTAAAATATTTTTTGTTTTAAACTTGTGAAGGTTTTTCTTGATATCAACTAAATCTTTCAGATAGCTACGGTGCTTTATAATGTCCATTGGTCTCTATTATGCAAGTTCTAAAAAATGTACTTTTATTTTTAATGAATATAATCATCATCCTTGAGTTTATCAATTTTGAAATAATCATTTTAGCAGTTTCAGAATTAAACAGATGTGATGTACTGTGACTTCTCCTTCAATGGAGTCGGGAATCTCTCAGCAGCTATGCCCAGAGAAACCTGTTAGCCACTTTACCTTCCTTTTCCATTGTCCACCCTAAGTTTTCCCATAATCTGCTCCATTCCATTTCCACAACATAATCTTTGTCAACTCCACGACCTTCATATCTAAATCCCCCTTATTTTTTCCCAAACCTAGCATAAAAACCAATAACTCACTTTCTGTATAATCGCTTTATTCGTATTTAACCTTCCATAACTTCATTATTTGTACCCTTTCTGCTTCCAAACATTTACATTGAAGAAACAAATGCCTAATATTTTCTATGCCTTCCTTACACAACTTGCAGACTAAATCACCCATATTTTTCCATTTACGTGTATATTCCCTTGTTGCTAAAGATCCCGTTCAACCCTTAAACAATATAAAACTCTCCATACCCTAGTGCCATCCTGTGCCAACCAGAGTAATCAATGGATGCCAGAAGGTTTGTGCATAAAATCCCCATCTAGTGCCTACTCATCCAATATCCCCAGACTAGTTTCTGGCTTGTGGCCTTCATCAGTGAGGAGCCTTGGATCTGAGAGCACTGCATCTAAATCTTAGGATCTAATGCAACCCTCCAGCAACCACCTTTTATCTCTACTTAATTACAAAACTATGAGAATGAAATTGAAAACACAATATTTACAATCTAAGCTCAACTGACGAAGGCCACAAGCCAGAAACTAGTCCGGGGATATTGGATGCATAGGCACTAGATGGGGATTGTATGCACAAGCCTTCTGGCATTCATTGATTACTCTGCTTGGCACAGGGTGGCACTACTGTATGGAGAGTTTTGCCTATTTAATAACAGTTATGTGCTAGCATAAGAGATGGTGATCATGTGATGTTTATCAGTTTCAGAATTGTTGGTGCAACATTAAACTAATGAATTCAATATTTTTTTTCACAATATTTCTATCAGATCTTATTTTTAAAAGGGAAAAAAAACTACAGTATGTATTCCTGACATCAAAATTATAGTAATAATGTAATGTATTCTTATTTTATTTAATATCAATATATATCATCACTTTACAAATCCATTGCAGAATATTTTTTTCTGAATTGAATCCATTTGCTCGATCTACAGTATTGTCATCACATCACTCCAACACTTCTTTATCTTATTTTTTAATCTCAGTGTGATCTTTTTTTAGGTTTTTTACAATCTTGTATAACTTTAATTTGTGTATATCTTTTAGAAACATGTTAATTCACCTCTATTTCAGCCTCTTAATTCCCTTTGTTATTATATCTCTCCACATATTTTTGTTTACTCAGCAGTGTCCATATTGTTTTTATATTCAATAACCAAATCTATAATTAAGCACTAGTGAAATAAATTTTTTTTAATCTTTTTTTTTTCGAAATATATCCTTATTTACTTTTAATATTGAATTATTTCTATTAAAAACATTTCATTTAAATTCTATGATTAATTTCATCATTTTTTTTTACATTGGTATTTATAGCTGTAAACTTCTAACTAATTCATTATTATCAATTTTTTTTTTTTAAAAAGTCCATTGGCATTATTTTGCCTCTTTTTTAATATTTATTTTTACTCCTACTTACTTTCATCTGATAGTTTTTGTGACTTAAGTAATCTCTCTTCTATATTCATTCCCTTTACTTTCCATTTTAATTCACAAACTAAATCTCAAATCCTTATCCTTTAATTTATAATTTAATACTAATTAGGTTTCTATATGTGCAGGAAACATTTATTTTAAATAATGTGAAAGATTTTTAATCACATAACTATTTAAGCCATTGTTTTATTTAGACACATTAAGTCTACATAAACTTTCATAATGATTGACTAAGAATTATAATTTTAATACCCTCACAGTAGTTCAAATCATCATGAAAAGTATTCTGTCCCATGGAATAGGTTCAGAGAATAGTCATATCGTCAATTCATCCATTTTTCCGCACTCCATTCTTTTCATTGCCCAGTTCTTCAATTTCATGTAACTTCCCATCATCCAACAATGTCAATCTTTTCCATCCTTTCTTCCTGCTTCCATTCACCATTCTTTCCAAAACATTTTCATTAATTAAACTACATTTTCTTAATATATGTCCAATCCATTTTCTCAATCAAATTTTCTTTTTTCATTTACTATTTTGAAAACTTCATTTGTTATTTTATTTATCAACTGATTATTTCCATTCTTCTCCATGCCCACATCTCAAAGGCTTCCAATCTGTTTCTAATTTTATTATTTACTGTCCACGCTTCACAACCATACAATAGCACACTCCACACATAGCATTTAATTAATTTTTTCTTTAATTCTCTCTTCAAAGGTCCACAAAATATTTTCTTTTTCTTAATAAAAACCATAAAATATATTTGTATTGATTTTTTTTTTTTTATGTATATCGAAAAAAACATTAAATGGATATATGTGATTCAGTGATATTTTCTTAAATTTATAAATTAAATAATTTTTTAATATACAGCTGTATACAATGCATATAAATTATATTTGCATTTAATAGAATCTATGTATATTGTCATCTGATAGTCTTATGATTCCAGGGGAAAAAATATTATGAGCAAGCATTTAAATAATAAACACATGATCATTATCAATATTATTGCTTTCCCCTAATCCTTATTCTATCTTTGTTTCTTTTTTTTTTATATACACAGAGAGAAAAGAAAATGGAAATATTATAATCAAACTATAGTATTTGTTCATCAGTAGTAGCAATTTGCCATTTTCTCCCAGTATTTATAATTAAATTATAATGAATCCAAAGATGCATATTTTGGATTTCGTAGCTATAATAAGCATCATTATTACTGTATTATTTTATGAATACTTTTTTATTTTTAAATGTATTCTCCTTAATTCATATTTCTTACTTGTCATAAAATATAGTTTATTTTTAATATAAAAAATTACTTATTTACCAATATTCAAACTGAGACTTTAGTTATGATTTTAAATGCAACAAAATTGCATTAAAAAATATGAACATTTTATAATACTTATGATATTATGCTAAAATTTCTTTTAATTATTTTTTTAGTGCTGTTGTTGGAGAAATTGATGAAGATATTGATGCTGGTTTAGACTTAACAACTATCAAAGCAGAACCGCTCAACGCTGTAGTGCATTAGCATTTGTAATTTTTAAGGGGAAGAGGGGTTAATAAATTTTGTTTTAATGTTTGTATTTAATATTATATTGTCTTATTAAAAAAAAAAATCAATCTTTTTTTTTACTGTTTTATTTTTTCGCCTTTGTCAAAATGAAGGTGTGTATTGGAATATCCTCTTTTCCTGAAATTAAATGTTTCAATTCTTGAAGACAAACTAAAATAAGTAAAATCTTTCTACAAAAGGGTTTTTTCTTTTAAAATGACATGGGGTAATATAAATGAAAATAAGTATTAGACGCCATGGAATGATTTTTCAAATAATATGATAAAATCTTATCAGAAGTATATTCTCTTATTCTTTTCTTTCACTTTCTTTGCATATCTTGGTATATTCATATATATATATATCGTTTATAATATTTCTTTCATATACACTTCAATGCAAACAAATTTTCTTAAAAAACTTCTTTATATTCCTTACAGTTTCGACTGTCACTTTAATTAAAACAGAGGATGGATAAAGCTCTGATGAAAACTGCTGCACAGTCGAATCTGTAAGGAAAATAAAGAAGTTTTTTAAGAAAATTTATTTGCATTGAAGTGTATATGAAAGAAGTATTATAAGCAATATATATATATATGATAAAATCTTATAAATATTAACCTAACCATTTGATGTGTAATAATTATTTATATGTTTAGGGGAAAAAATTGGATATATATCTTATAACAATTACTTTAAATGTATCATTTTTATATTTCTGGTGCAATGATTACTATTATTTAACTACAATATAATTTAAAAAATAATCATATGTTTAGTTGCATGAATAGTCATGTGCTATTTAAGCATTAAAGTTACAAATTGAACACAACAATTCCGTTCAAATGACCAAACTATATAGGAATTAACTATTAATTATGGATCATTACTAAGGATATTATGAATGGAATCCTGGATTAACTCATATTTTCACTCCTAGAGAAGATAAGATTTGTAAAAAAAAAAATTGTCATATTCTCATTATTACATATTTCTCATGAAATGATTACTGAGTAAAGTTACTAATTATATATTATTAATTTTTATTTAGAAAATCAATTTCATTCATTCTTCTCTACAAGTAGATTAAAATATACCTATAGTATTACAGAAATAATTGCTGTTATTATTGTAAATAAAATAAAAAGATGCTAAAGTTTTAATAAATTTTTAAAAAAATTATTTTAAAATATTTAGTTATAGATTTTCAGTCTTTTAACACCCCCCCCCTAAATAGCTTTATAAAGTAAAAAAATAAAAATATGAGAAAAAAGGATAGAATCTTTAAAATTGATACTATGTAATTAAATTATTTTTTAATATTACTGAATATTTCTCATGTTAAATCTCTAAATAAATAGTGAGTACATTAAAAAAAATATGGAAGACATAATTAAGATTTTGTATTAGAAAAATAAGAATTCAGAGGAAAAAAAGCAAAATTTGCATTACACAATTAAATACTATGTCAAAAGTGTGTGTGAATTTTAAATTAAGGTTGAGAAATGATTTTAAAACAATCCATCAATTTAATATAAGACTACAAATTTTTTGTGGTTATTCTGTAAATGTAATTATAAAAAAGAATTGTATGTTCCAATAACTCCTTAAAGAAATGTAATAAAGATCTCAAGAATTCAGTATTAAAAAAGATAAATGTTTTGTTAAGAAATTATGCAACAAATAATCAGATTTAATTCTATTCAATGTATCATTCATTGCAACATATATAAAAAAAAAATTTTAATTTTCAGTATTAATATTAATATTTAAAAAAAGTGATACAAAAAAGATATTAGAAATTACAGACCTGTCAGCCTTTATCAGTTTTATACAAAATTTTTACAGAGAACATTAAATTTCCACCAACCAAGAGAACAAGTTAGATTTAAAAGTGGTTTTAGTACAGTAGATCATATCCAGGTATTGAGAGAAGTTATAGAAAGGTCAAATGAATATGAGTTGCCATTATGCTTTGGATTTGTAGATTATGAAAAGGCATTTTGTGATTAAAGCATTGGGTCATCAAGATAAAGATCCAATTTTAAATAATATTTATAAAAATGCAACAGCAATAATTCGATTACTGATACTGGGAAAGTCAACATTGAAAAGGATGTAAGACAGGGTGACTCCATATCTCCAAAACTTTTTACATCAGTGCTGCAAGATGTATTTTGTGAATTAAAATGGGAAGCTAAAGGAGTGAAAGTAAATGGAGATTATTTAAGTCATTTAGATTTTGCAGATGATGTAGTTGTTTTTGCAAATAATGCTTTAGAGCTGCAGGAAATGTTGCAGGAGTTATCCGATGAAAGTAGGACTAAAGATAAAAAGACTAAAATAATGTTTAATCGATTTTCTCAAAATATGGAAATAAAGATTGATTATGATGAGTTAGAATAAGTTAACAGTTACAAATATCTTGGTCAGATTATTAATGCAGATGGAAATATAATGGATGAAATTAATCATAGAATTAAACTTGGTTGGAGTGCTTTTGGTAGAAATAACTTGATACTAAAAGAAAATATGCCTATGTGTTTGAAAAGGAATATTTTTAACAAATGTTGTTTTACTTGTTCTTACTTATGGATCTGAGACTTGGACACTTAATAGGAGAGCAATACAGAGACTTCAGACTACTCAAAGAAGTATGGAGATATGCATGTTGGGAGTAACAAGAAGAGATTGAAAATGCAATGTATGGGTAAGAGAACAAACAAATGTTACTGACCTCATTGAAAAAATTAAAAGATTGAAATTGAATTGGGCTGGACATATTGCTAGAAGATATGATAATAGATGGACAATTGAAATCTTAAACTGGATTCCAAGAGATTGTAAAAGACCCAGAAAGAGACTATATGTTAGATGGATGGATGAAATAAGAAAGTGTGCAGGGGTGATGTGTAGAAGAGAAGCTAAAGATCAGAGAAGATGGATTGAACTTTGAGAGACCTTCATCCTGCAGTGGATTGATAATAGTTGATGATGATACATTGTGCTGCAAAAAAATAACATTACCACTTGCAAAACATCATTGAAGAATTAGATGCAAATGAGTATCTTAGTGATTTATTTATTCTACTGCATTAATATTTTAGTATCTCAAATAAGTTTTTGAATTATTTATCAAGCTACATAATTTACAAAACAATCTTACTCAAAGTTTCAAGAGATGAAATAATATATTATAATGGTCAACCATGATATGTTTAACTTATTTATATTTATTTAATTGACTTTGGTATTACCAGACATTAAACATCAGGAAATTGTCCTGCACATATTTCTCTCTCTCTCTCTCTCTCTATATATATATATATATATATAAGCTTTGAACATTTTTTTATTTCAATATGATAATGATAATCAGTACACAGCTACTATTTGCAATACCAGACTAAATCCTGCAGAACAAATTACTCCAGATGAAATGGACGTGAAATAAATATGCAGTCCAGACAATATAAAGAAATTAACACACTATTTAAATTAACTAAACACTAATTTATTATAAAATATAATTGTTAGATGAATATAATTTTATTCTTTTTTCTAATAGAATTATTTCTCCAATCTTTTTTTTTTTTTAATTCATACTCAAGGTGGAAATAATAAATATAAAATATCCATGATTTATTTTACATAGTTTTAAAATAATATCAAATTTTATAATACAACATTGTTTTTCTTCTATAATAGGATACATTTGCTACAAAATAAATCTCTGGTCTTTAATACACTCCAAATACAATTAGACGTATGGTCAACTCTCACAATTATAATGCATTTATTTATATCATAAAATCAGATATTCTATGGTAATATCCCACACAAACTCAAATATATATTATTAGATAGCGATGTTCAATTTATTTATTTATTTAAACCAACAGATGCAAATTATTTAAATTAGGTCTGCCATTTCTTCGAGATTGTGTAAAACGTGTCTCTTTTATTTAACGAGTTTTCATCCAAGTTAATGAAATAGGCGTCTTTGATTTTCCTTCTTATCTCATGTCGCTCACCGCACATCACTCGCGGATTATCTGGTATACACGAGTGGTCCTTAGTGATTTTATGCTGCGCAAAAATAGAAAAATGGAAAGGATCCGTTAGTGCCTTATTGTATGCATATTTATGCTGCAGCAACCTCGTATGAATAGAAGCCTTGGTCTCCCCACACTATGCTGCATGACAATTGTTTTCTGGGCAAATTATTTTATATACGGCCTGCTGGGTGTTAATTGGAGATAGTTTATCTTTGGAATTGTTAATGCATCTATTAAAGTTAAGAAGGGATCTGTAACACACCCTAAAGTCTTTGCAAAAAATTGTTTATAAATCTGTATATATGTTGAAGCAAGTTTGTGAAACAACCCTTTAAAAGACATACATATTTAAAATCGCTAAAGGGATACAATATAAAGCAGTGCAACCTAGACAAGATAAATGGAGGTACAATATAGCGACAACACAAAAGTTTTTAACACAATAATATAACATACATGAGAGAAGATAAAGGCAATAGATTTGTGATGATGACTACTGTGGAATATGGGAAGAAAATCGAACAGCAAATCGATAACCTAAAATTCATTAAAATACCTAATATTAATTTTAAACTAAATAAAGAAATTTGTGTCGGTGGTGCTTAGACCATACCTAGGTAAAGCATTCTCTAGGGCAGAATACTGCCAAATGTATCCTGCCACCATGGCCCCTAGAATGTTCTCTAATGCTAAAACACATAAAGAAAGTATTCCATTGTGTCTAATGATTAATTTTGGTGGAGTACATTACCATAAGACAGACAAATTCATAAACCCTTGGCTCATACAGACATTAAGTTTTGGCGAGTTTGCTATAAACTCATCTTTTGAATTTGTTGACAAGTTGAACAACGTCTCCCCAACACAAGATACACATATGGTAGCATTAGACATAGCAGAACTTTATGGCTCAATTGATAGATTAAAATCTATAAATACTGTAAAAGAAGAGCTAATAAAGCATGGCATGAATCAACATTGATTACATTTTGTGGAAGCTGTTCTGAGATAGCTTGATAAAAATATGTATGCTGTTTTCAATCAAGAATGGTACTACATGAGCAGTGGTTGGCCCATGGTCTTCCACTGAGTGGGATAGTTGCTAGCATTGTTCTTAATGCATATGAGCAAATAATTATTCCCAGACATTTAAGTGGGGACCTAATAATTTACACACGCTACGTGGATGACATTTTCATGACAGCATCGGAGGATACATTGGAAGATATAATTACAGAATTGAGAACTGCCTCGGGATTTATAGTTAATATAGCACAGAAGGAAATTGGTGGATGTGTGAAATATTTAGATTTGCAAGTGGGAATTGAGGAGCAACGCTTCCAGTATAAAATGTTGATTAAACCTATTAATATAGGAGGCCATATTCATCATCAATCAAATGCGCCTAATCTGTATAAGCTGGCAGGTTTAAAAATATTTTTGAAGAGAAATGCTAGATTGTGTAGTTTTGAGGCAGACAAGAATAAGAATATTCAAATTTTTAGGGCCGATTTGATAAATGCCAAATATAACAAGAGAACAATAGACAAGATAATTAGATGATTTAAAGACCCTTCTAATCTAGGGGATAGGCTGAACAAAACCAGGATTTTATTACCATATATTAAAAACATATACAGATTTACAAACAATTTTTTGCAAAGACTTTAGTGTGTGTTACAGATCCCCACTTAACTTTAATAGATGCATTAACAATTCCAAAGATAAACTACCTCCAATTAATACCCAGCGGGTCATATATAAAATAATTTGCCCAGAAAACAATTATCATGCAGCATTTTATGGGGAGACAATTTGAAGAATAATTTAAAAATGATTTTAAAATGTTTTGTTATTTTTTATTTTTATTGTTATTTTTTATTATTAGTTTGTTATTATTATTATATATATATATTTTAATATTATATTTTTTGTAGTTTAATTTTTATGTGTTGGGTTTTTGAAAGATTTGGGAGGATTTTGGTTGAAAGGGTTTGGATTGAGTTGTTTTTGCTTTATATTATTTTGTTTTATTTTACTTTTATATGGAAATATGAAGAATAATAATTTTGGTTGTATTGATATAATATTTGTCTAATTTTTTATGTTGTAGTTCTGATGAAGACAGCTAGTACAGTCGAAACTGTAAAATATATAAATAAATTATTTGCTTAAAGTGTTGAAGGAGTATTGATGAATTTATACGAGGTTGCTGCAGCATAAATATGCATACAATAAGGCACTAATGGATCCTTCCCATTTTTCTATTTTTGTGTAGCATAAAATCACTAAGGGCCACTCGTGTATAACAGATAATCCACAAGTGATGTGCGGTGAGCGACATGAGATAAGAAGGAAAATCAAAGAGACCTATTTCATTAACTTGGATGAAAACTCATTAAATTTTGAGTCGTAGGAATAAGAGGGATTCTTTTTATTCCTGCATAAATTCTATATCTTGTATTGGTCAGAGGGTATTCATTTATTATTTAACACTCGCAAAGCGTTCGCACAATTGGCTTGAAAGGCCGATATGAATGTAATTAAATAAAAGAGACACATTTTACGCAATCTCAAAGAAATGGCAGACCTAATTTAAATAATTTGCATCTGTTCATTTAAATAAATAAATAAATAAATTGAACATCGCTATCTATCTACAGCTTTGAAAATGAAGGTATAGCTCCTTTGAAAAGTGCTTTAGAAATAAATAATTATAATAATAATAATATATATTTGAGTTTGTGTGGGATATTATTATAGAATATATAAACCATGCATTTCGTTATTTAACAGTTATATCATAAACTTAATAGCATAGTTGCACACATATCTAATGTGGATAACTTTAACCAATACTTTCTTACAACAATAACTCCAGGAAGTGGCCATTTTTAGTCAATCCAGATTTAACAACACTAATTGTGAGAGGTGGTTCTTCGAAACTGACCCCTGTTTACTATTAATACTCCTTAATTAATAGAAGTAGTCCTTTAAATTTGATCACAAATTTATATAACAAAAACGTAAATAAATATCCCATATAGTTAGAGTATACAACAAGCTGTTTAACAGAAACCTAATAATAGCACATACATGATAAGGTCTAACATATGTAAAATTTAATTCACAGTTATTAATATATGGGCGCATATACATGCAAATGAACTATCGAATTTTAAAATAAATCTTTAATTTAAATTACCACTAATTATTACATGCATCTTTTTTCCCCACTTGTAATCTTCAACTATTTTATAAGTGTGCACATTTCTTTTAAATTGAATATGTGTTTATTGAACTGACAATTTCACATTAAAGAAGTTTTTTTAAAAAAAATATTAACAAATTATAACATATATTAAATACAATATAGAGCAAATTTTTTTTTAAACTTCAGTTTCTTTAAAATGCAACTAATTTTTTTTAAAAAAACTTTTGCTTCTTGTTTTAAACAATCCATAATATAAAATATAGCTTGTTAATATTAAATATAAACTAAACTTTAAAATAGTTAATACATTAGAATAATAGTCTAAATAGTTTTTTTAACTCGCAAAGTAAAAGGTCTGCAGTTGGAGTTCCATTTTTCCCATAATGGGAAATATTGATTCCGTTTGTAAATTTCCATAATGTCCTTGCACAATATCTTGTCTGAAATTTGAAGTTTAAGCATTGATCTTTCATTTTAATCAGTCTTTGAAAAATATGGTCGGGTTTCAGGTATCTAGAGTACATTTCAGCAGTTGGCAGTTTTTCCTTTTATTCAGCATCATAATGAAGGTTCAATGTAGCTTGAATAAAATAAAAATCCAGATTCTAATGTAGCTTCATTAAAACATAAATCCAGGTTGATTGCTTGATTAAGCCTGACCATATATAGATTTTGATGTATTGTTTTTGATTCTCTTGCTAATACTGTCAATAGTCAGACCAGACATGTGAAGAAGGGAGAATAATGTCACTTAAAATATTTTGTTTTAAATCAATGTATGTGACTTTACTAATAGTTGGATATATATGGAAAGTTTAAATAAAGTTTGAACTTTTCTAAAAACATTTAATAATTACTATTAGATGATGGAAATAGTCCAACATATTATTACAAATGTTTGAAATTAATTGTCTACAAATATTTACACATTATACAACTTTTATGTAATAGATTGAGGTGGTTTTATTATGGCTAGAGAAAAATCTGAGGTATTTGAACTAAAAATTGTTATTAAACAAGAATATGTACTAATACTAAGTTTATTTTCCATTTTTATGACAGCTTTTAAAACTGTTTATATAGGTAGTTTCATGAAGTAGCCATTAAGATGTGAGACAGTTTGATGGAGCTTTTAATATAAAACAAAAACCAAAATAAAAAATTCAATCTTTTTATCTTCTACATTTACAGTATGCAATTAATTGATGATGTACATAATGTTCTTAACATTTTCATTACAATCTATAAGAATGTTGTTTTGGTAAAATAATGTTAAGACAAGGCAAAAATAATAAAAAAATCTTCAGCAATGTTTTGATTGGATAATTATTAATTTGAGGCAATTAAAATATCTTAGGTTTTTTAAATGAAAAGTTAGACTTACATATCGAGATGCAACAGACTCCAATGTGCTCTCTCTCTATATATGTATTTATCAAATTAAAAAATTGAAATAATTATTGTAACTAAATTAATTGTTTGTAAAGATGCTGAATATGCAATTTATTATATGGAAGTAAGATTTGAACTTCCTATTAATGAAACACAAGGGCATTGCAAAAATTTCATTTAAGGTTGTTCTAATAATTATATTTATAAAGTGCATACTCATTATTTAAAGTAATATTTATTAAGACTATAATCTTAAGAATATGCACCTGAAAAAATGACAGTAAGGATCTTGTGTTAAGGATTTTCAGAGATCCCTATTGTCGTTTTTTCAGGCGCATAGTCTTAAGGCTATAGCCTTAATAAATATTACTTTAAGGTGGTTCTATAATATTCTAAAAAAAATATGACAAGATTATCAATATTTTTAGCTTGCTGGATGTGATATTATGAAGTGAAGGAAAAGCAGTAGACTTGTAAAATAAGTATTAAAAAGTTTGCAACATTATAGAGAAATAAAAAATAAAATTGAAAAATATATATTAAACAGGGGAATACGGAAAAAATTAACTTAATATATAGGAAAATATACAGTATATAATACATAATCAATAATTTTATTATGTATAATTAACATATTATTGAAATGTAATGATATTATTATCATTAGCATATTTTGTATTGTTTAAAATTAAAAGAAAATATATAAAGTGTTATTTAGCATTTCTAGAAATTTGTCTAAGAAAAGTTAATCAACATATATATATATAATTATAAACTTTTATGAAAATTTTCTTCTGCATATAAGTGCAATTAGAACTTAATAGAAGGATAATATTTACATTTGCGTAAATATATTTGACCTGTATTTAAATGAAGGAATAATAATAATACTTTTTTATTTTTATAATAATTTTATTTATTTATTTATTTAACAAACTGAGCTTGTGTGAGGAGTTATTTATAAAACTACATTGTAATAGTACTAATAAAAAATTTTAAAATAAAGTGCAATTTAATTTTTTTTTCTATATTGTACATATGTTGAATCTGTTTAATTATTTAGCAATACCCATTTTAAATAATTGAAAATTTTAAAATAGTATTTTTAAAAAAATATTATTTACATAGATTGATCTATGTACAATGTAAAGAAAAAAATAATAAGATTGTATTTATTTAGTTTAAATACTAACCGCTAGAAGAACTGACTATAGCATAATTATGTCATAAAATTTGGGTGATTTATTTTGTAAATTATGTAAGGAAGGAATAGAAAATATTAGGCATTTGTTAATTGAATGTAAATGCTTGAAAACAGAAAGGGTACATATAATGAAGTTATGGATGAATAAATATGAAAAAAGTGATTATACAGAAAGTGAATTATTGGTTTTTATGCTGGGTTTGGGAAAAGATACGGGGCATTTAGATATAAAGGTTATAGAGTTGACAAAGATTATGTTGTGGAAATGGGATAGGGCAGATTATGGGAAAATTTAGAGTGGGGAATGGAAATAAAGTGGCTAACAGGTTTATCTGGGCATAATTGTTGAGATATTCTTGACTTCGTTTAAGGAGAAGCCACAATACATCACATCGCATGCGAGCATCAGTAGATTTCTTGAAAATATTAGTTTGATGCAAATTTTTATTTACAAACAAAAAGAAAAAGAATTTTTAACATGCTTTCATGGGGGTGGGGGTGGAGGTGCAGATCCTGTTTATATTAGAAAGATAATCTCAAAAACAAAAATTGGAATATTGATTGCTTTATAACTGAAGATAGAATTCATTGGTGAGCTACAATTAGGCAAAACCCTGGAATATTTCAAAAAGTAATATTTACTGCAGAAGACAGCATCACAAGATATTAAATAAGCAGATTAAGAATTGATATGTAGTACATGTGGATGCATTTGAGATTCTCGGATTGGTTGATATAGTCAATGCAAATAAATATCTAATGCATTACAGTATTTTGTTTGTTATTAAAACAGGCTAAACTCTCCATACAGTAGTGCCACTCAGTGCAAGCCAGAATAATCAATAGATGTGAGAAGGCTTGTACATAAAATCCCTATCTAATGCCTCATCCGAGATCTAGGTGCAGTGCTCTCAGATCCAAGACTCCTCACTGACGAAGACCACAAGCCAGAAACTAGTCTGGAGATATTGGATAAGTAGGCACTAGATAGTAATTTTATGTACAAGCCTTCTGGCATCCATTGATTACTCTGGCTTGCACTGAGTGGCACTACTGTATGGAGAGTTTTGCCTGTTTTAATAACAGTTATGAGCAAAGCATAAGAAATAGTAATAATGTGATATTTTGTTTGTTCTTGTTTTTTTCCTAGAGATAGAATGACATATTTGTAAATTACTACAATTGATGACTTGAATGACTGAAATTAACTCTTTATTATTCTTGTATAAGTGTTTTTCTATATATATTTATGCATAAATATATTAACATTTGTGTTTATTTCAAATTTATTGGCACTATTCAAAAGCCAGCATCCTACCTCATGGAAAAAACATATTTTAAATACAAACACACATATATAATAGTTTGACATAACAATGGGTTATATCAGGAAATGACTATTATTTATTTTGTTTTTGAAAAATCACACAGTACATAAAATAAAAAGGCAAAAAATGAGATGAGGAAAGAAAAGTTAGAACATCAGTAAATTTAAAATTTACAATATAATACAATATGTCACAGAAAATGTTATTGTAAGCTTCTTGAAAAAAAAAAATGGAATCAGACATAAAAGGCACACTTTTTTTAAAAGACAATGATCTTATTGAAAAAAAGAAAGAATGCCATGTAGTAATTAAATTTTTAGAAGTATTCAGATAACAAAAAATATAGAAAGTAACATATGACAAAACAATAGAAATCTCTTATTCATCCAAACCTTATGGAAACTTTTATAAAGTTATTAGTCTCAATTTAGAAAGTGAGAGTACAATTTACTATAAGGTTTATATATTTAATGCTTTTAGGTGAATCAAATTATTTTCCCAAAGTTAATAAATAAACTTACGTCTTTGTATCCAAATATTTTGATAAATGAATGGCCTAGATTCTTTAATTTCCGATTTTTTAAAAATTACAAAACTGAAATAGCACAGTTATAAGTTAATAAAATTATACAACAATATTATGTAGATATAGAAAATTTAAATGTACTATAGAAACAGCTGGCCTGAGGAAAAGTAGGACAGGAACAATGTTTTCATGTGGAAAGGATCTTTTACACATGGTATAGAATAGTTAGATATTTAAAAAAATTATCTTATTTACAGGTATAGATAGATATATTGCTTTACAATTAATATAATGCAAGTCAAAATTCATTCTATTCATTAAAAATTTTGTTTAGAATGAGTTTTCGCTAAAAAAAACATTTCATTTTTTTTCTCAAATATTCATTCAATAAAATTGGACAAACTATTAATTATAGTGTATAATAAATAATTATTTGTGTGTTATTGATGCACTGTGACTTCTCCTTATATGGAGTCAGGATTCTCTCAGCCACTATGCCCAGAGAAACTTGTTAGCCACTTTACCTTCCCCTTCCATTCCCCACACTGTTTTCCCATAATCCGCTTCATTCCATTTCCACAATATAATCTTTGTCAACTCCATGGTTTTCATATCTAAATCCCTCTTTTCCCAAAACCAGCATAAAAATCAATAACCCACTTTCTGTATAATCACTTTGTTCATATTTATTCTTACATAACTTCATTATTTGTCTCCTTTCTGCCTACAAGCATTTACATTGAATTAACAGATGCCTAATATTTTCTATGCATTCTTTACACAACTTGCAGACTAAATCCCCCACATTTTTTCATTTACATGTATATTCCCTGCTAAAGATCCCCGAGCCTTAAACAATAAACTACTTTCCTTGCTATTATCATAAATTAACTCGCACTCATTGTTCCATTTACTTTTATATATATTTAAACTCTTTATATTCTCCATACTAGTTCATCTCCCTATTCTTTATCAATGCATCTACTCTTTTATTCCATTCCTTACCAGTATAACACCCAACATCCTCCTAACCTAAGCATCCCACCTTTTGTACAAGTATACTGATATAAATTCTTTATCCAAATCTTCTGCATATGGCATTATCTTTCTCACCCATCGTGTTGCCTACCCTTTACTCGTAACCCAATTAAATACTATTTTGGCTATTCTTTAACTATCCATACTGAACATTTTCATTTTGCTTTTTGCATCTCTCATAAAAAAACTTGACCATTCCATTTCTCCTTGAATTGCCTCCTTTGCTGTCCACACATCTGCATCTAATGCATGTCTTCCTACTTCCCTTTGTACTTTTTTTAAATAATCTAATACCCCTTTACTAACCCATAACACAATTATTGCCATATATTAACCCTGCTACTGCAATTTCTTTCCCTACAATTCTATCATATTTATTATATAAAAACACAGTTAATTTCTTTATTAACCCTTTTCTTTTCTTTGCTTCATTTATCCAAGCAATTTTTCTGATTATTTAAGATGTTTACCAAATAACCTAATCTATTCATCACACTTAACTTTATATATCCCAATAAAAATTCTTTGTCTTCTCTTCCCCCAGTATTAATCATCATAATTGATTTTCCTTCACTAAATTTAATCCTCATCTCTTTATCCACCCTTGCACACGTCTTCAGCATAACTTCATATTTTCTCTTCTTTCTGCACACAAAGACATCGTCTGCAAAAAAAAAATCCAACAAAGTATATACGTCCTTGCCACTTATTAACTGCATCTCTATCCCTCTTCCTATTGCTCTCTCCATTTCACTCAAATACAACAAAAAAGGTGACATAGGACATCCTTGCCTTAGTCCGATCTCATTTTTAACTTTAACTGATTCTATATCCCCTAATTGATATGTATAGTAATTATTTTCATATAATTTCTTAATAATGTCCACTAAAGCTTCATCCATGTCCAAATTTGTTAAGCTTACCCATAATCTATTTACTTTATTATATGCCTTCTCTATATCTATAAAACTAATATATAATTGTCTACCTGAATTCCTACTAATATCCATAAGTTCTGTAACTACAAATAAACTATGTCCTACATGCCTATGTGAACTAAAATCTCCTTGCATTTCCCCCACTACAGTATTTTCTTCCATCCATTTTGCAACTCTTCCAGCCACCATATATGAGAAAACTTTATGCTATAATTGTCTCACTTTCAATGATCCTTACCCTTTCCTTTAAATATTAATCTTACTCTTGTATTACTCCAACTATCTGGAAAAACTCTTCTGTGCCATTCTTACTAAAACATGATAATAGCTTTACTTTTGCCCTAAATTCATTACCATCTCTGCTGCCCATCCATCTAAACCTCTTGCCTTCCCACCTTTCAATTTCTTCCCTGCCTCATTCAATTAATTTTCTGTAAATCTAATATTCCCATTACTATATGCTTTCATGTTTTCTATCACTCTGTCCTTCACATCTAACATCTTTTCTATATCCATTACATATCTATTTAAAATTCTCTCTAATTCTTCTCTAGAGCTACACTCTATTCCTTCATCATCTAGTAATACTATCTCTCTCCCTTACATTTCTACTTTTAATGTAATTCCAAAATTTTTTACTCCCATCTCTTCCATTTTTATTAATATCCTCCAACAATTTACTATTCAATTTCATTCTCTCTTTATAATTTATCTATTTTAGCCAACTTCTTCTTTTCTAAGTACTTTTCCCATTTAGCATGAATATCTTTTTCACTTTTTTTGTCCTTTAAATAAATCGTGTTAAAAATTTGCAGAGGTCCCTACTATCATTTTTTCAGGTGCATAGTCTTAAAGTTATAACCTTAACATATATGCGCTTTACAAATATAATTATTATTTTTAATAGCACTTATATTCTCTGCATGCTTTTTTTTCCTCTCTTTTACAATTACTTTTATTCTTCTGAATATTCTCACCTAAAACCCTATTCACCACTTTTTCTATTTCATCACACCAGTCCTTATACTCACCCCCAATCAACTCTTCCATGGTTTCTTTAGCTTGTATTTTATACTCTTCCAACTTATTCTTATCATTCACTCTCCATCCACATCTTTCACTATTGTTTTTACTTTTATTTTTATTCTCCATCACATTACTAACCATTTCTATTACAATGAAGTTATGATCACTATTACATACTCTCTCTTCATTATCAAACACCTTAATTTTCTGTACTTTATCCATTTGCTCTTTCTCTACCAATACATAATCTATTGTGTGGAATATATTATTTCTAGACCATGTGTATTGTCCCTCATAAATATTTAATAAATTTCCAATGCTCAAATTCACTCTGTGACAAAATTTCTTCAAAAGCTCTCCATTCTTATTATCTACATCATCAATTTCTTCAATATGTCCATTCATACCCCCTATAATCATTATTCTCTTCCCCTTTTCTTTAAAACGCTCTATATCATTAACTAGGCATTCATATATGCTACTGTTCCACTCCACTATAGTTTGACTATCTCCAGTGGCTATATAAACTATAGCCACCATCCATTTCTTGTCTTCCCAACCTTATTTCAAACCACAAATCTTCTTGACATTTAACAGTATTTAAATCTTTTTTTGATATAACATTTATATCACCACCCCTTTTTTATTTATATCCTGCCATACCCCAAGCTCATTTTCAATTGCTTTATTTAATTCCAGCCACTTTTCTGGTGTCCTACCACCATGCAAGTTCAAATACCAATTTCTTCTTTCCTGACTACTCTTTTATAATTCTTTTGATTCTTTCTTCTCCATTATGTTTATAAATAACTTGCTTACCATTAATTTTACAGACCCATTCACTCTCCACATCTACATTATATCTAAATCAACTACCTTTTGATTATTTCTTACAGCCCATTCATTCTTCTTCTTTTTGATAATACTGCAATTTAAAACCTCACTCCTCTTTATAAGTTTTCCGAATTATATTTTTTATAAATCAGACTCCCTAAAACTTCATTTCCTTGTTTTTCTAAGTGCAATCCATCTTTACTATATAACTCCCTCTTTCCAATAAACGAATCCCATACATCCTCAAACATAACATCATTTCTCTCATATAATTTTTTCAATCTCTCATTTATAGAACATGCCCTAACTAACAAATATCTCTTGTCAAATCTTGTTAATAATCCAACTATCCCTACTCTTCCTTTAATCTTACTCAAACTCCTAATCAATTCTACATACTCATCCATTACTCTTTGATGGTTCTGACAAATTATTAGTCCCTACCATTACATACATATCTCTAATACCTTGCTTTTTTACTTTATCTGTCACATCCCTAATTCTAGTTCCAGGCAAACATACTCTTACATACCTGCTTCTATTTTCCCTTGCAATTATATCCCCGTATTTTCTAATTAGTAAATCTCCTATCAATACTATCTTAGTCTACTTTCTCTACTTCATTCATAACATTTTCTACCACCTTCTGGACCTCCTTATCTACTTCTTCCTTATCATTCCTACTCAACAATTCCTTTATCTGCTCACACTTAATCACTAAAAAATTTTAATTTGTCTTCTACATTCTTCATCTCTTCCTCTATTTTACTTATTCATTGGCTAACCATCTCCATTGTACTACTAATTTCTCCACCCATATCTCCTGACACTCCACTAAAACCATACTCTGTCCTACCTTCCACAACTACATTTGATCTCTTTCCCCTGACTTTCTCTTTAGACTATCTACACTTAGAAACCATTTTCTTACCTCTTTTATCACATTTACACAATGTCTACACAACCATAAACCTGTTACAACCTTCCCAATCTTATTCAAACATTTCAAGTGATAAAGCTCATCACACATGGTACACTCTACCAGAGCATGCCTAGTTTCTTTCTGTCGATTATATATGCATTGTGGAATACAAATGCAATCCATATTCCTTATTTTCCAAGCCACATATTCTATATTTAACTTTATGCTATCTCTCCTACTCTTCAACCCCCTTGCATGGAAGGATAAAAACTTTACTTTCTTTTAAAACCGATCAATCTATAACGTTTTCTGACCTTAGGCCTCCAAAACGTTATCTTTTTTCTCAAAAAACACAAAAAAACACCATTCTTACATTTAAAAATAAAATCTTTAGTAGCAAACCTTACTAAAAACCAATTAATTTTACATACAACTTTATTATAAATATCCTTACACCAATAAACATCACATGACCATCTCCTCTTATGCTTGTGTATAACTGTTGTTAAAACAGGCAAAACTCACTATATATATATTGCCACACACAGCAAACTAGAGTAATCAATGGATACCAGAAGGCTTGTGCATAAAATCCCCATCTAGTGCCTACTTATCCAATGTCCCCAGACTAGTTTCTAGCTTATGGCCTTCATTAGTGAGGAGCCTTGGATCTGAGATCTATGTGCAGTGCTCTCAGATCCAAGGCACCTCACTGACGAAGGCCATAAGGCAGAAACTAGCCTGGGGATATTGGATGAGTAGGCACTAGATGGGGATTTTATGCACAAGCTTTCTGGCATCTATTGATTACTCTAGCTTGCTGTGTGTGGCAATATATATAATGAGTTTTGCCTGTTTTAACAAATATCCTTATACTAACACACATTCACAAAATAACTTTTTTTAAAATTTCTATATATTAAATGGCGAACGAAAAACTTTCTAGCAATCAAAAATTTTTTTCAATCTTTCAAATAACTTATTCTCTTGATCACAATTTACACTTTCATACACAATAATCAGTCTTTATATATGCATGAAACAAATAGCAACAATATACAGTATTATAAATTAAATACTTAGCTTTGCTCTTTGTCAGAGTGTTATGAGAATAAATATTATTTAAAACAGTAGCAAAGTGTCACATAGTGCAAGCCCTAGTAATCAATGGATGCAAGGTTTGTGCACAAAATTCTTATGTAGTACCTATTCATCTAATATCCCCATACTAATTTCTAGCTTGTGACTTTCATCAGTGAGGAGTCTTGGATCTGAGAGCACTGCACTTAGGTCTTAGGATCTAATGTAACCTTCTACCCACCACCTTTTAAGTTAACTATAAAGCTACAAGTCTAAAATGAAAGGATAATTTAATTTTTTCAATCAAAATTCATTTTCTTGCACAGACATACATATCTGAACTCAGTTTAGTATCTATACATTTTGGTGTATTTGGTTCTTTAATAACCATAATCACCATCATTCCATTGACAGGATTTGTATTAAAATACTAAACATCGCATAATCTTCATTTCCTGTATAATAGTGCCACCCAGTTCAAGCCTCAGTAATCAATGGATGCAAGAGAGTTTGTGCATGAAATCCCTATCTAATGCTCATCCATCCAATATTCCCAGACTAGTTAATTAAAAAAAGAAAAATGTGGATGTTAGAGGATTGCATTAGATCCTATGATTTAAGTGCAGTGCTCTCAAACCCAAGATTCCTCACTGACGAAAGCCACAAGCTAGAAACTAATCTGGGGATATTTGATGGATAGCCACTAGATAATGGTTTTATTCACAAATCTTCTTGCATCCATTGATTACTAAGGCTTGTACTAGGTGGCAGTATTGTATGAAGAATTTGTAATTGTTCTAACAGCTTGTGTAAGCATAGGAAATGGTGTTCATGTGATGCTTAGTGGTTTGTTATTATTAATAAATGACATTGTACAATTTTATTTGATCAATATATAAAAAAACAAAATAAAGTACACATAATGCAAAATATATATATATTATTTCTCTGAGTGTTTTATTGTGAATCTGTTAATAACATCATCATAATTTAATTTTTTTAAAATTCTAATTGAATAGATAAAATTGCGAAAGAAAATAATTATTCTTGCCCTATGCTGATTTCCATCAACATGAACAGAATACTGCAAAATATTTATGTATACACATTGTACATAGCAGAAAAATCTATGCCATCTCACAATCAATGCTTCTCTACAATTGTATTACTCCACATGTGATAGTTATTATAAGGTCATCAAATTACAGAGTTTTGGCAAAAAAAAAAATTACATTTAGCAAGTGATAAAACATTTTTTGATTTTTGCAGAAAATGTAAATCATTACAGGCTCTAACACATCATTTGCACTGCCTTTGGGCTGATTCTGTATAGAACTATATATCACAATCTTATATTAAAAGTGTTCACAAAAGTTAGGGGGATGATAAAACATTTGGAAATGAGAAATATTATTAGTATCAGAAACAACAACAAAAATTTAAAAGCTTTATGACAATTAAAAAAACAACAACTTTTAAGTCATTGAATTTTTTATCCCCCTCCCTCCATGGGTAAGAGAAATAAATTAATATAAAAAAGATAAGAGCGGAAAAAAAGAATATGATGATTAAAGAATTACATTATTCATTATCATTGTCAAACATTATCGATTCACTGCACCCTTAAGTTTAATTCACTTTCTTTGATCAACAGTCTCTCTTCTCCACAAAATTACTTGCTTCTTCTGTGTCTCACATGTGAACTCTTTCTACTTCTTTTATAAACTTATGAAATTGAGTTAAAACTTCAATTGCCATCATTAATCATCTCACCTAGCAAGATGACCAGCCCATCTCAATGTCAGTAATATTTGTCTGTTCTTTCTCTCAAGTATTTTAATTTAGATTCCTTCTTATTTATCCTAACATAAATCTGTTTTTTGTATTCTAAAGAGCTCCTATTACTTTTCTGTTACATGACCAGCCTAAGTTCCAAAAATAAGAACTGATAAAACATATCTATTAAAAGCTTTCTTTTTCAAATACATAACCATATTCAGTATTCTATTCCAATTTAATTTTATGATCAATTTCATTCATTATGTTTCCATCTATATTTACAATCTAATCAAGTTATTTGAAGCTGTTAACTTTTTCTAATTCATGATTATTAATCTTTATTTTTTTTTCTTCTAAGAAAATCCATGTAAGATTATTGTTGTGTTCTATGAGGCTAAAAATAATACTTTACAAGATATATATATTTCCAATTGATTTATTAATATATCAAATTTACTTCCCGATTAGTAGTATCAATTGCATTTAGTTACAACTACAGTGGATCAAGAGAAAATGCCTGAATTAAGATTGCTTCTTGATTGCATTGATGACTGATGATTTGCTTAGTTCAGTCTTGACCAATATGGTTATTCCTAGTAGATATATCATTCTCCTAAATGATGATCATTAAAGCAGTTACTTCGGAAGTTAGATTGATCTTCCCCATTTCTTAGCTAGGGCATCTTCATTTGAGTTTCGTTTGACTGCTACTTATTAAAAAATAAAATTACTATTAACACTTATGTATATAAATTCTGTTGTCAGTATTCATATGTATTTTCTATGATCACTATGGCTTTTGATATTTAATTGTAATGATGGATAAACTGCATCTCACAAGCTTAAGACCATTAGAACATTGTTCCGCTATTAGTCTTATATCTATTTCAGGCTGCATCACTTTGGCATCTTGCAGCTTTATTGCAATTCAGTTTCCTTGCTGCTGCTGGATACTGCAATCTCAATACCATCTTCTGAATCTTTTCTTTTCTCCTAGCCTAGACTATTTATAGGCTTTAAATTAATTCAATTGACAGTCATCTTTATCTCAGACCACATGGAAAACTAGATTTCTTTTTATAAATGCCAGTAGTCCATTAATTGTTTATAATTTTGGCTACATAGTAACATTAGTTTTTAACAACTCATCAACATGTTCTTCTTGAGTCAAAGCATGTTGTCAATGTGTTTTGTTGAAAGTAGGTAACTATATTATTGTTTACTATTAATTCTGGTTAAGTATTATTTATATGTTTGCAGATGCATATACATTCTACAAAAAATATTTTAGTCTTTCTAGTATTTATCTTGTCCTATTTTTATAGGAAATTCTACAAATATTTCCTAAGCTTAATGTTATTTGCAAAAACAATTGCAAAATCTAGATGACAATGTATTTTTATTTCTTTAGCTTCCCATTTTAATTCACAAAATACTTCTCATAAAACTGTTATAAAATGTTAGATATGGAATCAAACTATTGTACCCCTTTCACACTGTTGCCTTTTGATTTATATTTTTCAGAATATGACAATATCCTGATAGTCCTATGCTTTAATGACTGTGGAAATGCTTTTAGAATCAAATTGCTTTTCATAATTTACAAATCCAAACCATAACGACAATTAACATTCATTGCTTTTTCTATAGTTTCTTTCAATAATTGGAAGTAATTCACTGTGGTAAAGTTACTTTTAAATTCAGCTTTTTCATTTAGTTGGTTTGAATTCAAAATTTACTATAAACAACTTGTAATTACTTTGGTAAAGATTTGTACAGAAATGATGGATCTGTAATTACTAATGACTTCATGATCTTTCTTTAATATTACTTTACTATAGCATTCTTCCAATCAACTTGTACATTTAGATGTTTGGTATATACTTTTGCCAACAATTTTTTTATTTCTTCACCTCTGTCTTTTAAAATAATAATAATTCCATTATTTCCTAGAGCTTTTCCCTTCTTCATAGAGTTTATAGCATCTCACTTCTTCATTTAAAATGCTTGGCAACTTAGATGCAGGTATGTTATTCATTACTATATGACTGTTTGTAGAAGTTTTCCACATATTTTATGATATTAATTCTCTTTATACTAATAGATCTATCTTTTCTTCCTATTGTTGAGATAACTTTTCTTCTAATACTAGATTTTACTTTCTTCTATATCTTTTCTTGCAAATTCACAATTATATTTTCTTATATCATTATTGAACTCCTTTTCATATCATTCTATAGAAATCCAGATATGCAATTTTTAATGGATATTTTAAAATCTTTTCATATTTTCTCTTGAGGTTCATACATTACTTATAAAATTTATTGAATTGCTTTTTTAATCAGCTATTTTTGTTGAGGTTCTTAGTAGAATAACAATTATGTGAATGCAATTAATTTGAATTATTTTCAAAGTATATCAATATTTTAAAATGATTAGCAAGTTATTTAAATTCAATGGATTGCATCTGAAGGTTAAGAGGGAAGTGCAAATGGTACTGATCTAAATCTTTTGCTAAAATCAGGAAATAAATCAAAACATGTTATCACTTGCTAATTGTAACTATGGGTTTTTTTTGTTGTCAAACTGTAATTTGTAACCCTACAATGATTATCAGATGCAATATAATATAATTGCAGAAGCAAATTTATATTTATAGTAAATAACTAATTATTTATTTATTATAAATACCAATTTGTGCAATTTTATTGAATCAATAACTGAGTAAAATATACATATATAATGCAAAAAATTTAATTTTTTTGCAAATTCTGATTCAAAATAAACAAAATTTTTAACAAAGAGACTTGTTCTTGACTTGATTTACACAGATTATAAAGCAATAGACTGTAATGATAGAAGCAAACGAATGAGCAGAATGAATAATCCACTCATCAATTGGCACCATTTTTATGTAATGGTCATCTTATATAATGATAACAAATCATTATATCTTTAACAATGGACAAGTATAATATACATAATTTGTCCATAATGTTGCTTTTTGTCCAATATTAGGACCTTTTCAAGATGTAACTTTTACGTTACATTTATTTGAATTGAGTTAAATTAATTACTAATAATGACAACAAATATATGAAGCATGGTCAATTATAAATATAAAACAACACTCCCTAAACTGGAGCACGAGAAGAGAAATTAAAATCACTTATTTCTTTATCCAGTTTTACAAACATATAATTCTTGGGTGGCATGTAAGCCAGGATATTTAATATGCACCATGCTCGTTCTACCTGTCACATACAAGTCCATTATGACCATCATATCGGAAATAGAGATCTTAAGGTTGAATTGACAATCATGATGCATTGTGAAATACTTGAATAATGATTATCACATATAGTAAATGAATGGAAATGAGAACCAGTAATAAAGAAAACAAAAAAATTATTTATATAAATACATGAACATTAATAACAATAAATAAATAAGTAGATTAATGACTAAATACCTGAAAAATGTATAATTAACAACTTGCCTAGTGCATGTTTTCTACTAGTTTCAAAAAATAATGATTTTAAATAAATTTATGTAGATAAGAAAAATATCATGATTCTAAACTCATATATATATATGAATTCATTTTAGAATGAGGACATAGATATTAGTTTATACTTTTCAATTATTCTTCACTCGGGCTGTATTTTGTATATATATTACATGAGGACATTTTTATTTATGAAGTTGGGCACAGATATTAAATGTCAGTTTTAAAATACCATTTCTTAAATTTTCATTTTTTTTAAATATTTGCATTGCAAAATAAAATATTCTCCCTGATATGTGCTTTTACAAGATAAATGCCAAGTACAAAACAAAGGTCAAATGTGACTATTCTAGGTTTCATAAAATAATTATTAATTGACACCATTTAATTTAATGCTTTATTTTTTTTTTATAAAGTTTGGGTAATATGTCTGTTTATGTCCAACGACATATATAATTAAATTAGAAGTAATGTGTGTATGTGAACTCTTTAATAAAATTAAATACAGTATATAATAATAAAATTTAATGTTGGTGTTCATTTTTTCTATTATTTTTTTGAGCTAGAAACATTTTTACTCTCTTGTATTAATTTTTTTTATCATTCACATTTTTTTTATCTGATAATTTTCTTCATTGATAAGCTTAACTGAAATTTAAAATTCTAATTAATTTTGATTGTTTTGATGGTAGGTTATTTGTAAAACAGTTGAGACATACATGCAAAATTTTAATTATCCTCCCAGTGTTGATGAAGAAAAGGATATAATCTCAATTTATTATTACTGCCTCTTAACCTGCCACGTGGTTTATGAGTATTATATGTTGTAAATCTTTCCTTTTAAATTTCCTGTTTACTATATATATATATATTTTCTTCATATTCTATTTTTGCATAATTGTATTCCTTTTTTTTTTTTGGTTCTAATTCAGTTGTTGTAATTGACAGCAAATATAATTTTATTCATCTTTTTTTAAACATATTAACTGTCTGATATATTATTTGCTATGTCCAGGTAGGGCCTAGCTGAATGCAATTGTGCCTGTTAACTCTTCTGGTCAGGGATCATGAGTTGGAATATTATTAATTATAAGAATATCAAAATGAGTGAGACAATGGTGGATTTAACTAAATTTTTAATGGAACTTACACATATAAAGTCATAAGGTATACAAAGAATGTCAGGGTAAACTGTATAAAATAGACTTGCTTTGGAACTTCCAGAGGCAGGAGTCTCTCAGTACATCTATATGACTATATAGTTCCAACAAAGTGGTACATGTTTATAAAAAGTAAATCCAGTAGGGTTGGGGGTTAGATGCCCTTAGCTTGTTTTTCTTTTGGAATATCATTCTTAATTTGAATATAACCATATATGGTCTGGTTTTCTAAACTCTGAAGTATACAGAATTCACTATTTATTAATTAAGGAATTCATAAGACGATAAATTATTGATACCTCTTGATAACTAAGTTATTCATGTTTTACATTCTTTCTACAGCTGGAGACTACTTTACTTGCTACACGCATGAATATTTTATTTACAGACGCAAAGCAGTTTAATATAAATTCTATTTAAATGTACAACATATTGTACAAATATATATATACAATGTATTTAGCGTTTATTATATACTCTTAATATATATGAATGCGTAGGCTGTTAACCTTTTGATTACGCTAGAATATAGCACTACAATGTTCTTCCATTTCTTATATATAATAAATTCTACTTTTTAAATCAATTGTTTTTACATCTTTTCTTCTATCTTTATAAAATATAATAATGTCCCATTTAATGTTGGACTTTCCAAATCATGTAATCTTTCTTCATTTGAAAGTGATCTGCAATAGTAGATAGCTAAATAAAAAAATCATCGAATAGCAACCTAATCCATAATCCGTATAAAATTAATTAGATATAACGAGATATGTTTTAAACAACATTTTAGACAACTAAAGTAATGTAATTATCTCCCTTATCTATGATTATCGTCTAAAAATAAGCGAGTTAAAAAATATATATACACACATAAATGCCAATAATAATAATTTGAACGCAAACAAAACGCTTTACAATAATATGCGGAAATGACGTTCTTTATAAGCGACATCTAGTGACTATAATTGCTAATCAGAAGTAACGTAATCATTTTAGTGCTATTCATTATATTCATGCGCATTAAAAAAAAGGAAAGAATATGTTTTTATATTGTGGAAAAATTTTTGCATTTAGTGGTAATATAAAAAAATATTCATGTGTAAGATTATAATCCACAATAATAAATATTATTATGAATCATTAATGTAAACATAAACAAATTCAATTTTGAACTACATTTTAATGCTAAGTAATAAGTAGGTTGAAAGGCTGGTAGTAAACTAAAAAAAAAAAAAAAAATACATTTTCAAGATGGTTGCATTTTACTGACATTGGGATGGGATTATTTTGGTTGTTTTAATTTGGAATAACACAAAGAAGTAAAACGAGTGGATAGAACGAGAACTTACTAATATAAAGATCATAAAGTTTTTCATTTAATAATGGGAGCGATGGAAGGAGAATTCATTCCTCCACCAGAAGCTCCTGTTTTTGAACCTACTGATGAAGAATTTGCCGATCCACTCGGATATATCAACAAAATTCGACCTATTGCTGAAAAGGCTGGCATATGCAAAATTAAACCGCCGCCGGTGAGTTTTACTGTTAGTCTTTACTTTGATTAGTATTAGTACTGTTAACAAAGGTTATTGTTTGGACGGATAATTTTATACGATCATAACATTTGCAACATGGCGACGCTTTTGTTTAAAGTTGTAGACATTTAAAAAAATATTAGGGATAAATAAAGGATTTATGATTTTAGATATCGAAATAATGCTATAATAAATACTAAAGTAGGTTTTTTAAAAAAAATCTTTATTTAATATTTGTGCTAGTTTTTACAAAATATTTTAATAACGTTATTTAAATCTCCACGTTTTGAAGAAGTGACTACGTCTCTATGTAATGTTCATTTTTAACTACAATGTATTTGCTTTTTTTTTTTTTTTGTTCTTTCCTTCACATTTTCATTCCAGAATTTATTAAACAAACAATTAATTTATAAAGCTATTATAATAATAAATAAGTATATGGATTAAAATTTGTTTATTGACATTTTTTTTTCTTTAAAAAAGCATTAAAAAAAAATAACTGAAAGAAAATTGCATTTTTTTTTTTTTAAATATGGACCCTTTATTGTTAGCTATCTATAAAAAAAAATATGGCAAATTGACTTTATCTTTTTAAAATTTAATAACTCAAAAATAGTATGGCGTTGCAATAAATTTAGGAAACTTTGTAATCCTTACTTAACATAAATTATTGTTAAAGCATGAATTAATATTTATTAGTAAAATAGCAAGAATGTTGAGACAGACAAAGTTATATTTGTCAGCAACTAAAACAGTTTTATTAGGAAAAATGAAATAATATTAAGAATTGACAATGATGTAAATTATTTAATGCATTATTGTTTTTCAAAAAACAAAACAAAAGTAATAGTATAATTTGACATTAAATATAACACAATGGAATTGTAGATTGAAAAAAAATGATAAAGAAAATGCCTAATATAAACAAACAAATTACTTAATTTTCTTTAAGATCGAATAGATTGCTCAAAATTTGAATGTTAAATGTAAACGTAAAAAAGTCTATCAATTAACGAAAATTCTATGTCAAATCTAAATTTATGATGGGCATTAAGCTAATAAAACTAATTTGTATAAATAAACAGAAACCCCCCCCCCCATTTTTTTATAGTAAAAAATGATAAATTTTAGAAAATGCAGACTAGCGAATTATATATATAAAATACGGTAAATACGTTATACGTAATTAGTCACTGTTAAAAAATTGTTTTATATTCTCTAGAATTTAAGATAATATTTATCTTGACATTCATTGTTACAATTTGGGTATATAAACATATGTACATAAAAAAATGGAAAGTGGAAATTAAGAAGAAAGTCATAAAAGCAAATTAATGTTTTACATATTTAGGATTATTAACTTATAAAAATGAGAATTGTATTCTAAAAATAAGTTATTTTTCTGATAGTTGAAGTTGAGATTAAGAAAATATAATTCGTTAAAACAATTTTTAAACAATTCAGAATCTGGAAGAAAAGTGACTGGTATGTTTTTTTCGTGAAAAAAACTTAAAAATTGTCTGGATTATATTAGAAATGTAGAAATATTGAAAAAAGCATTCATGAAAAAAAAAATATTGAGAAATTAATAGAAAATAAATAAAAGTGAGAATATTAAATAAGATAGAAAATGAAATAATCAATGAATGATATAAAATATGAGATAATTATGTGATATGTGAGGTTTGCCTTCTGACAAGCATGATAATTAATACTTTAAAATATTTTGTAAGTATTGCAAATATTTGTAATTATTTTAATTTCTCTGCAACAAATATAAAATATCTATATGTTTAAGTATTAACCTTCTATTGTTCAAGATTTGGTAAAAGTATAATAAAATTTAAATAGTAATGTAGATTGAAAAATATTTTTAAGGCTTTTTCTTCTTTTTGTAGCATAATTAAAATTTAAAGTGATATGTTCAATATATATATATGTTCAATGTATGCATGTCATTAGTATCATTATCAGCCATCTACAAATGAGTGATAGAAAAAATTAAAGGTGAGTTTTGTGTTGACTATATTCATATATCACATACGAGTTGTGTTCTTGTAGTGCTGCCTTTTAACTATTTCTGCAGCAAACTTATTTCTGAAATGTTTTGCTAATTTGACTCTCCAATGTATTTTATCCTTAGTTATATCATCCTTTCAAAAGCAACCTATATGGCTCTTTAGAGTATCTTTGGGATAAAATTGTAAAGGTTGGCATTATAAATTAGTAATATAAACAGTTGGTTTTAAAAAAAGTTTGTATAAAAGTACTTTTAACTTTTGAGGAAATTGAATAGTTTTAAGTATATCAATTATGTGTGACTAAACATGTAAATTATATTAGGCTCAGTTGAAATACATATGTCAACAGAAATTGATGCCATTAATTTATTCAAAGATAAATTTTTTTACAAATGCATCAAAAGAAAAATACGAATGACAGGAAATGTAAAAATAATTTTGAAATTTCTCTAATAATATATATACAGGCAGTCCTCTACTTTCATATATTGTACTTTTGTACAATTCGCTATTTTATACGAAGGGCAATAGAATATGGAACTTTTTATTAAGAAAAGAAAAAGAAGAGTACAATTCAACTATCTCTTGATAAATTTGTAAAGAAAACACCAGATACTAATCAATAAAATGTTATTTATGTATACGCTAATATACCTCATTAAAGAATAAATATTTTAAAAACACTTTCTGTTTTTTTTTTTTTTACATTGCTCTACATTCATTTCAACTTTCATACATGTTTTGGGAATAAATTAGGTACGAATGTTGAGGACGCCTGTTTATATTTTCAGTTCTCTGTCCAATATTAAGTTGAGTAACTAGGCAGATGATAACATTGGTTAATCATTGGTAGTGGTTTCCATTATTTGCTCTATTTTTAATAGTCTTTTTAAAGTGAAATAATAAACTTTAATAAGTATTGCCTGCGACTGCACATAAGGTGGAGCCACATACTATATAACAATGGTAGGATAAAATAATAGATTTATTAATAAAGAATAGGGAGTTAGAGAGATGGAGAAATCATATGGAGAGTAAAAAGAGTTTAAATATATATAGAAATAAACAATATTAGGTGTGAGTTAATATATGATAATAGTAAGGAAAGTATTTTATTATTTAAGGCTCGAACGGATCTTTAGCTACAAGAGAATGTACATGTAAATGGAAAAAAATGGGTGATTTATTTTGTAAATTATGTAAGGAAGGAATAGAAAATATTAGGCATTTGTTAATTGAATGTAAATGCTTGAAAACAGAAAGGGTACATATAATGAAGTTATGGAAGAATAAATTTGAAAAAAGTGATTATACAGAAAATAAATTATTGGTTTTTATGCTGGGTTTGGGAAAAGATAAAGGGGATTTAGATATAAAGGTTATAGAGTTGACAAAGATTATGTTGTTGTGGAAATGGGATGGAGCAGAATATGGGAAAATTTAGAGTGGGGAATGACAAATAAAGTGGCTAACAGGTTTATCTGGGCATAATTGCTGAGATATTCTTGACTTCGTTTAAGAAGCCACAATACATCACATCACAACCCATCAGATAATCAATAAAGTTACAAACTTTTAAAATAATTATATTTGTTAAAAAAAAAAAATAGTTTTACAGATAATTTTTAAATTATTATAATAAGTACAGTATATTATTATTATGTTAATACGAATAAACATTTTAAGTGATATAAATTTGTATTTTTAGGCATGCTTTTAAAATTTCAAAAAGCAATTATAGCAACTTTAAATTTTGAAAATAATTTATTTAGCCCCAAAATACAAAATTTTATAGTGTTTTAATTAATATATGTACTATACAGCTTGTGACTATTATACTAATAAAAATAACCATTTTAAGTAATATTAGTATGATATATTGGATTATTTTCATCATCTATCATTAAATGTTGAATGTCTAGAAAATTTTAAACTTTTCAAATACAAATAACTTAGTAATAACACACACAATAGACAACATAAGTTAGTTACACAATATAATCTTCAATAGTTTCTCCTACCCTTTCCTTCTTTATTTTTGCTTTTCTAATATATAACATATAAAAAGTTCATATTGCATATATCTTGCTGAATTCTTCAGATTGCGGCAGATTGTTTTCCTTGGAGATAAAACCGCTGCTTGCCATTTATTCAGGAATCGTCACTTGGGAGGCCATATAAGTTGGCGCAAATAAGGGAAATGAAATCTATTGTGAGTCCCCTTACATCGTGGAGTCCGCAATACAGCTGCGAAATATTTTAGAGCGGTCACCACCACTTAATCAATAATCAGTCAATAATAATTTATTTTTCTTGTTATAGTATTACGCCTACCTTATTACCAAATTTTTGGATCGATCGCTCCTGACGTTGTTCCGACCTTATTGGCCATGATGATTTTTCTTTCTGGACTGTGTTTGTTGGGAGCTGCATTGGCCAGTTTACTCTAGAGCAGGAAACATCATAATCTTTTAATTTTTATCTCTTATCTGACTTTCGATCATTCAAGTGCCCTAAGGACCCATTTGCTTTACATTTATAACATTTTAATAAAACAATTATTTCCATTCTACTTAGATTTAAACATAATTTTTGAATAGAAACTAATTAACATTATTATTATTTTACATTACTTAAAAAAATAATAATCTTTTATCTTTAGATTTTTCTTTTTTACTTAAACTAACTTTTAAATAATTATCTACTAGTTTTCCATCTGTGCAATTTTATAACTATTATTTTAATTTTAATTTTTTATATATCCATTTTACTTACGAACAGCATATATGTATACCATTATAATATGTTCATTTGTAATTATATGGTCTGTTACTATAGACACATATGGTTTTTCTTTTTTAACCATTAGTGACAGTTCTTACCAATATTCTTCCTTATTTAAATGGTATTTCATAGATGCAGTTTTTGTTTTTTAGCATTTCAAGTTTAGGCTTTGTAGAAGTTATAATTCCTCTAAGTGTGGAAAGTTTGGAAAGCTGACCTAATGTTGTATTGATTACAGATTATCTGCCATTCCTGGTATATGTATGAATGCACTATGGTACCAATAATTGTTTTTCCACATACCAGTTATAGTGGACAAATTAAAGAAAATCTGCAATCGATATAACATTAGAACAGTTTTCCAAAGCCACATCCTTCTTCAAGGAATTCTAACTTCTACAAAGCCTAAACTTGAAATGCTGAAAAATAAAAATTGCAAGAAGAAAATATTGCAACGATTTGTATCCGGCATAACACGTATATAGGTGGTATACGTTTATTACGTATTTCAAATCTAAGCTTCTGCTCTTTTTCTTTAACGAAAATTATGATGCGAACGCATATATATATAATTGGTTCTGCAATGTACTCTTATTACTCGCCCAGCATATTTATGGACGTCAATTTGACTCCAAGCGCCAATCTTACGAGTAAGTAAGAATTATGCTGGGAGAGAACGAATATCTATTTCTAATGGATAGAGCTTATACTTCTGGCTAGCTCACTCAGGGGTAGTGGTCGTTGACCGTGGGAAAAGAGGTGGAGGGAATAGATCACCTGCGCGCGGAGCGCATAAACGATTCATTTTACTTTCTTACTTTTATTCCTAATGCTACTCTTTAATTATACTATGTAATCTATACACTTTTTTTTTTTTAAAGAAATTAACACCAAACACATACAATTCTATTTAAAACACTACTTAACATTTATTAATACAAAAAAATAATAAAACCCCATAGAATCCCATAATTGGATATTGGTTTGTGCCTGAATACTTAAATAACACGCATGTAAATACATGCATAAGTTCATAAATGTAACAAACAAAACATATATATCATAGCATAAAAAATAACTGCAATCAGACATTATCCTGTCTATTTAGGCGTATAGTTATATAGGGCGTTATTTCAAATGTCTCTATTTACTTTTAACCCTTTTACGCATTATTTTACTAAGATATGTTCTCATTCAAGAGGTTACTGTCATTTACGAAAATATTTGAGTTACCTACTTTATCTCACCCGGGTGTAGATTAATGGTAATTTTCCACTGGCTTCGTGCTGCGATGTTATGAGTAAATGATTTCTTTCTTTTGTAGGCTTCCGTAAGGCAATCAGTGGCGTCCGGTGAATGCTGTTCTTTCCATAACTTTAGGAAGGGCTTCGATCCTACATGGACAGTGACAATAGTATCTCCGCAGGATGGATGGCATAGCCCGGTCCGTTCTGTTCTTCTACCCCAGCCTGTTCATGATTTAAGATAGATACTTTTTTTTTTTTTCTATTTTTGCCTCGATCCTGCTCATGGCAGTCACAGTTCTCGAATCCCCTTCAAAGTTCAGCTTTCCAACTCCAATTAATCATGCTATTGTTCTCTTCTTTTTAATTAAACCACGTGCTTTGCAAATAGAAAATCTTTTCAATAACTTTTCTTTTCTTTGTTTTTATCTATGTTCAGGAATTTCAATTTTACCTTGAGATCCACACTCGACCATTCATTGTCTCTTATTTATAACATTTTCTTTTATTAATTAAAACGGCTTTGTCTCGAGATAGCGATCTGCAACTTTTCGGGTCCTTTCTTTGCAGTTAACTTATCTTTTAGAATTTGTAAAATCTTTCCTTAGTCGACCATCTTGGAATCAGTTTCTTTTTAAATTAAAATAGCTTTATTCCTGGAGATAGCAATCTATAACTTTCTGAATTCTTTATTTCCAATTAACATATCTTTTAGAATTTGTAAAATCTTTCCTTTAGTCGTCCATCTTGGAATCAATTTCTTTCCAAATTAAAACAGTTTTATTCCTTGAGATAGCGATCTGTAACTTTCTGAATTCTTTATTTCCAATTAACATATTTTTTAGAATTTGTAAAATCTTTCCTTTAGTCGTCCGTCTTGGAATCAATTTCTTTTTACGAAACTATTACATTTACTCACTCATGCAACAATATAAACACGCGTATAAACAAAATACAAGAGCACAAACCATATAATCTCCCGTCCCTCTTATGTTTCAATCTATTTTTATTTATTTACTTAAAATATATACACACACGCATACAAAGCAACAACGAGAAAAAAATAATTTAACTTAATATTACACTTGATTTGCGTATATATGTATGCTCGCTGATATCGTCCTATGACTTAGAACAGGGTTTGAACTCAGCCCTGTTATAATACCCCCTCCCTTTGAAAGCCTTTAAATACCGTTTTAGTATTTAAATGGCTCACTCCTAAAACCCAAAATAATTTTAAATAATTCTAAAAAGAAAATACGCATCTTCTTGAATCGACTTGCCTTGCCTCTTTTTTTTTTCTTTCTGCAACTTTAGAACCAAATAGTAAAACGACCAACAACCCTGCGATACACAATGAATCCGACCACCATTCACGCGCACACTGCCTGCGATGCACAACGTATAGCTAACCCCCATTCTGACTGTATTCACACAACTCCGAAAAAAAACAACTTTTATGTCTAAAAAAAACTATTATTATTATTCTTTTTTTATTAAAAGGACTTTTCTAAGTATCCTCTGCTGCTTCCGAGTCTTAGGAGTGTAGATAGAATGATACCTGGCTCTTATTTTGAGCCTTCAGGTTCTGTGTGGGTTGCCCTCTACCTTGCTCACTTCTTGAGTCTTACAGGTGGGACTGTATGTAATTGCCATGTTCACTTTGGAGTCTTGTCCGCTTGAATTAACAGACGTTTAGCACCTGCGTTCTACGTTATAGGTCGACCATGTCAGAAATAGCAGCCACACACAGCGCACAACACACAATGTAATCGATCCAGCAGCCAAACTCACCATCCACCGACAGAATTGCGAGACCGCTTCACTAACTCTCTAATCTTACACGCACGAAACAAAAGAAACAACAACAAAAAAATGCTACCTTTCTCTTTTACTCAATTTCATATAAAATCTCATATAATAATATTATAAATGTTAACCCACCACCTAGCAATAATGATAAAAACCAAGAAGAAAAAAAAACAACTTTCCATCCCCGAAGTACCGTGTCCTGTCTAATTTTCTCATCTAGCCCCTTTCAACCCTATTCCTTAATCTCTTTCTTTATATTTCACCGAGACGATTTAGTATTTCATGTTACTTTGCCTATTAAACTAAAATAGTAACTTATTCAAAATGAATCCATAGATTTCTAGCACTAGTTGTATATTATAATATGCCCTTTCATGGGTAAAACTGTTCAACAAATATTAATCTCATAATCGCATACACATATGAAACGGATTAAAAAAAAAATTCAGATGTATTGTTTAGATGTATATATATCAGAGTTTCATTAAAACGTAGTCAATACAATGCTTTCTAGAGTTAATCACTCTTAATTATATCAAATTAAAAATTACAAAAGTTTTATTTATTCACTTTTGTAAATGTCAAAAGCAGTTAAATATTTAATATAATAAGAAAAATCTTAAACAGAAAATAAAACTCGAATATATAATATTGTTTCACTGCGAATCAAACAACAAAATTTCCATGGACTGTTCAATACATACACATATATACTAAAATATTAATTCGAATGTGATTTTAATCTGATTAATTTCAATATAGATAAAGTAAAATTGCTGGCAATAATTCATCTAAACAAGCTATATTTTATAGCTCTTATACTGTATTTTTTTTTTTTATATAAAATTATATAAAACAAAACTCCATAGTAAACTGTCTTATTTAACTTATATTGTATCCCCCTCTCCAACTTTCCACTCTTCGAAAGCTCCTTTGTTGGTGCGCCATTGTAACGGTTTGTACCCGGCGTAACACGTATATAGGTGGTATATGTTTATTACGTATTTCAAATCTAAGTTTCTGCTCTTTTTCTTTAACGAAAATTATGATGCGAACGCATATATATATAGTTGGTTCTGCAATGTACTCTTATTACTCGCCCAGCATATCTATGGATGTCAATTTGACTCCAAACGCCAATCTTACTTACGAGTAAGTAAGAATTATGCTGGGAGAGAACGAGTATCTATTTCTAGTGGATAGAGCTTATACCTCTGGATAGCTCATTCAGGGGTAGTGGTCGTTGACCGTGGGAAAAGAGGTTGAGGGAACAGATCACCTGTGCGCGGAGTGCATAAACAATTCGTTTTACTTTCTTACTTTTATTCCTAATGCTACTCTTTAATTATACTATGTAATCTATATCCTTTTTTTTTTTTTAAGAAATTAACACCAACCACATACAATTATATTTAAAACACTACTTAACATTTATTAATACAAAAAAATAATAAAACCCCATAGAATCCTGTAATTGGATATTGGTTTGTGCCCGAATACTTAAATGACACGCATGTAAATACACACTCGCATAAGTTCATAAATGTAACAAACAAAACATATATATCATAGCATGAAAAATAACTGCAATCAGACATTATCCTGTCTATTTAGGCATATAGTTATATAGGGCGTTATTTCAACTGTCTCTTTATTTACTTTTAACCCTTTTACGCATTATTTTACTAAGATATGTTCTCATTCAAGAGATTATTGTCATTTACGAAAATATTTGAGTTACCTACTTTATCTCACCCGGGTGTAGATTAATGGTAATTTTCTACTGGCTTCGTGCTGCGATGTTATGAGTAAATGATTTCTTTCTTTTGTAGGCTTCCGTAAAGCAATCAATGGCGTCTGGTGAATGCTGTTCTTTCCATAACTTTAGGAAGGGCACGCTCCTACATGGACAGTGACGATAGTATCTCCGCAGGATGGATGGTATAGCCCGGTCCGTTCTGTTCTTCTACCCCAGCCTGTTCATGATTTAAGATAGATACACTTTTTTCCTTTTACTAATTTTCCTTTGATCCTGCTCGTGGCAGTCACAGCTCTCTAATCCCCTTCAGTGTTCAGCTTTCCAACTCCAATTAATCATGCTATTGTTCTTTTCTTTTTAATTAAACCACGTGGTTTGCAAATAGAAAATCTTTTCAATAACTTTTCTTTGTTTTTATCTATGTTCAGGAATTTCAATTTTACCTTGAGATCCACACTCGACCGTTCATTGTCTCTTATTTATAACATTATCTTTTATTAATTAAAACGGCTTTGTCTCGAGATAGCGATCTGCAACTTTTCGGGTTCTTTCTTTGCAATTAGCTTATCTTTTAGAATTTGTAAAATCTTTCCTTAGTTGACCATCTTGGAATCAATTTCTTTTTAAATTAAAATAGCTTTATTCCTGGAGAAAGCAATCTATAACTTTCTGTATTCTTTATTTCCAATTAACATATCTTTTAGAATTTGTAAAATCTTTCCTTTAGTCGTCCATCTTGGAATCAATTTTTTTTTTACGAAACTATTACATTTACTCACTCATGCAGCAATATAAACACACGTTTAAACAAAATATAAGAGCACAAACCATATAATCCCCCGTCCCTCTTATGTTTCAATCTATTTTTATTTACTTACTTAAAATATATACACACACGCATACAAAACGAGAAAAAAAATAATTTAACTTAATATTACACTTGATTTGCGTATATATGTATGCTCGCTGGTATCGTCCTATGACGTAGAACAGGGTTTGAACTCAGCCCTGTTATAATATATTGGTGAGACCTATCATCCTGCTGAACGGTGATCAAAAGAACATAAAACTAATGGTTAGAAAAGAAAAAACAGATGTGTCTATAGTAATAGATCATGTAAATACAAACGAACATATGCTCATTTGGAAAAATACAAAAATATTGGAGAGGAAAAGGTACAAAGAAGAAAATTCAAAGTAGCTGCTCATATGACAATTGCAAATTATTCTATAAATCAACCGAGTGTAGTAATACATAATGTCTGTAAGCCTCTAATTAACATAGTTCTTAGAAAAAAGAATTAAAAAAAAATATGGAGAAATCAAGAGGATTTAATTAAACCAATCATCATAGATAAATATGAAATTACTATTGATTGTTGCCTTTGACGTAATAGCTCAGTTGGTTAGAGCATTACTTTAAAATTCGATATTTCAAGAATCTAAAGGTACAATTTCAACTTCTATGCTAATATTGTCATTGGTCAGGCCAGCACCACCTGAAGAAGAGCGGAGAATAATATTATTCATAATGTTGTATAATCTACTAACTTGGGTTGTCTGTTTGTATGTTATTACTAACATTGTTTGTATTTGAAAAGTTTAAATAAAGTTTAAATTTTTTTAGACATTCAACATTTAATGATAGATAATGGAAATAATCCAATATATTTTCACATCTAAAATACCATCATCACAAATCTTCAGGCAAATATTAAATTATATAAATTTATATTTTTTAGCACACGAAATTTCAAAAAAGCAATTACTTTATGTATTAAATAAAACTAATAAAATTATTTTTATTTTACCAAACAAAGATTAATCCACAGCAAACTAATAAAATTATTTACGTTTTACCAAACAAAGATTAATCCATAGCAAAAGCTATGTTAAATGAAAGCAATTAATATCAGTTTAAGTGTTTATTAACATAATAAATTGTGTAGTAAATATATTAATTAAAAAAATTATCTGTAAAACTTTACGCTTTTGGTTAAGTAAATTATTTTTAGTCCATAATTGACTAGTTGCTTTTTGGAATTTCATAAGCATACGTAAAAATACAAATTTTTATTACATAAATTTTTTTTTATTAACAAGGTAATAGTAAATTGTATAGTAAATATGTAAATTAAATAAATATCTAAATTGAATAAGTAAATTATTTTCAAAGTTTATGTATTTTTTTTTTACTTAATATTTTCAAGTTAACATTTTATTTCTTATTGATTAGTTTTTTTTTTGGCCATTACATATATATTATATAACTCCATCTGATGAATAGGACTTTTTCTAAAACAGTATCCTGTAATGACTCATTTATGACCTTAAACTCCATAAAACATTTGTATCAAATATCATCATTCCAGGTACATTATATAAAGTATATATTTAAATATTGAAAGCCTAAAGCTAAACTAGTCAATAAAATAATAAAAATATAGTTGTGAATTTGGAATAATTGTGATTAAAGTATATATTTATATGTCAGAAAAGATATATAGTTTTATAAAAATTTTGGTTGTCTTTCATCTTACATATTATTGAGATTGAGTAACCAGTATCATGAAATAAGCAAACAATATCATGAAATAAAGATATTTTAAATTTAGGGCAATATAATGATTGAATAATAACGTAACAAGTATAATTTCTCTATTATGTAGTAATAAAGTCAGATATTCTACGGTGATATCGCCACACAAACTCGAATATATATTATTATTCTAATTATTTCTTGAAGTGCTTTTCGAAGGAGCTATGCCTTCATTTTCAAAGCTAGAATATCTTATGTAGATATATTTGATATTGAGTATACAGAAGTTTACATAAAAGAAATTATCAGATGAAAATTTTGAATTAAAAGAAACTAAAATAAATAAAATTGATTGAAAGTAGTTATTTATTAAGCCAAACACAAAAATAGAGAAGTAAAATAAGTTTTTAATAGTTATAAGTATTCATGAAAAAGTGATAAATAATTAACTTTCAGGTAAAGATATTTAAAAGTATTTTAATAGGAGATTTGTAAATATATCTAGCAAGGAAAATAAATATGAATAATAGTTAAGAATTATATAAAAAGTAAAGTGTATTACATTTTTTATTTTTAGTTATTTTATAAATATTTATCTTTTAAATATAAAATTGATTTTTTTAAAAAAAAAAAATTAACTACTTATTTTTTATATTGATTGTCTTTATATATTATTTTTATTGATTATTTCTTGTTTTTATGAGTTAATTTTATGCATTTTTTCAAGTCTTTAAACCATTTATTTTATTTTTGATAAGGATTTTTTTGTTAATTTTTTAATGTTTCATTTTATTTATAAATTATCATATATATAGTAATATTATAATTCGATGTCTGTACTTCTTCAAAGCAATATACTGTGTAACTGTAACGGTCAGATTCGTCTATCTCACTAACACAATGCAGAATTTAAACCCAGACACCGAACTCTGCTTTCCGGAAATCCTAAGATCGAATCCAAAGTCTACACTACAGCGCCACTTACGTGATAACGCATCTGATGCTATTAATAATATAATCTTTTTAATAGTGCTGGTGGTCAGGGAGAAACAAGAGACTCTATACTACAATATAAACTTAGGTCTGCTAACTAATGTCTATGGATGGTACAAAATAGATATATAAAAGTGATGTAGACCGAGATAGTGGTGTGGATCAAGAAAGTAAATAATTAGAATCAAAATAAATAATGAAATTCAAAAGATTTATTGATTTAACAAATATATATGCGCACTGTCTGTGTATGTAAGACAGCGACATTGAATAATAAAAATATATGTTGAAACAAGACGACAGTCAAATTTACATAATGGCTGGTTAACTAATTCTCTATACCTCGGGTTAATGCAATAGCATTACTTGACATATATTCATTATTAAAAGCCACATAGGCACAGATCATTCTACCAAGTAACTGATATATTTACTCCAAAAAAAGCATTAACTCATATCTGTATAGATATTTTCCTAAGCCTGTATTTAAAATTTAATAACAAGTAATAATGGGAAAATTTAAGATAATCATATTTTGTAGGCTATAAAATGCCCATGAGCTTAAATATAAAGCTTAACTACAAAATTATTATCGTAAATTGCTAGAGGCAAAAGAAATACGACTGCTGAGATAGTACTTTCCCCTAAATGTATGCGTCACTAAATATATATATAGCGAGACGAACACATACTTTTATAGCAAGTAATACTGCCCGTTTTACATTTAAGAAAAAGAAGCATGATTATTATTATTATTTTTTTAAACACATAAATAAATGCATATATATATATATATATTATTTCATTTAATTGTGTCATAAAGAATCTTAATCAAATCTAAATTGAATAGATAATGATTTTAACACTCATTTATATTCTTAATTTCTACTAACAAGGTATATAGGAGTAGATGGTAAATTTTAATTCAGATATTTGATTTTCTCTCTTTTTTTAAAAAAAAAAATGACATTTTTAACTAGCAAGAATTGGACAAATGATTTAAGAAATTCAAGTTTGACTGTTTGTTACTTTACAATTATGAAATAATTACCATTCTCCCATTTAAGATTTGAGATAAAAAAATTTATGCATAAATTGATTTAATAGTAAAATATAATCTGTTCAATACTGGCTGAGTTTGGCATAGATAAAATGATCAATAAAGTGTATATTTTTATAATTAAAGAAAACATACTGGCATATTTCAAAATAAATAATAAAAGCTGTATTTATAAACTTTATAGTATTTTTTTGTTCCATTTAGAATTAGACATTAAAATCCCCCTTTTTTTTTTTTATTTCTCTACCTTTAATAAGTAGAAATATAGTTATAACATAGATTGATTTGTTAAAAAAAAAAAAAAATTAAAACACTCATATATCATTGTCCCTTTGAAACACATCCTTTTTTTTTTTTAAGATATAGTCTTTTACTGAGCAGTTATAAATCTGAGAATTTTGAATTTAGATATTCTAGAGTTTTTTTTATTTATAGAAGGCATTTTAATTATTTTATCTTGAAAAATTAAAAGTTCATACTTGCAATGATGTCACTTTGATGAGGCAACTGTCTTCTTACTGGTTCACACTTATTTCATTTCTGACTTTTGGCTTTACTGGACATAGGACAGGCTGGATTTGAAGTTGGCATGTGGCAACAATATGGAATCAATAGGTTTCTCCTCTCCATAGATGCAATATTCCCCGGAGATTTCTGAGGGGGAAAGATAACTTGTCTACTCAGAAGTCATGATTATTATTTGGAATCTGCTTACATTCAAAGGGTCTATTAGAGAGAACTTGAGTTTGACTTTTACTTTCACTTTCTCTGCTTTGACTTTTTACTTTCCTTTCTTTGACTTTTTACTTTTTGACTGCCTGTCTAGAAAAATAACCCCAGTATTGATAAGCCTGTAACTTTAAACAAAACTTTACTCAGCACAACCAAAAACCCTGTCTAGTTCTTTGTTTACTCGTATTTTTCTTTTTTAACACTGCCTTCAGATTCAACCTTTGTTAGAAACGAAAATAGACTGGTTGACTGATTTTTAATTTAAATTAATTAGCACAATCCTATTAAAATTAAATTAATGTACGAAAATTTTAACTGCCTTTAAAGGTGAGAAATAATTAGCATTTCCATGCAACTATATCTTTCCCGAATGTTTAAAAAAAATAGACTCATAAAAAATGTTATTTGCAAAGAAAGAATGAGTCAACTTATTTTTCTATATATATATATTTTTTACGAAAAACACAAAGACAAGAAAATATTATATTTTCCTTTCCAAATATATAACTGAAAAATGTATTTCAATAAAACAATACATATACATGACCTCTCATTCAATAACCCACACACATGCATCTGTATATTATTTTCTAACAAAAAATGAAAAATTAGATATTTGATCTATAAAATTTAGATATATATTTATTTTTAAACAAATATCATGAAGCTCTGTGTGTGCATACACACTAATCGCTTCAATATACAAAATTAGTTTCAATATGTAGAGGAAAAAGGAACCATTATTTGTAAGTTATGTCAAAAGTCTGTTAACAAGGTTTGAACAATGTAGACATGATAAAAGACTATATGTACTATAATATCATACAAATATTTTTAATTATCAGAAACTCAATAAAGACATAATTGGACAGAATGTGTTTGTTAGAAAAATAATAATTGAATGATGTATAGCTCAGACTTCATAAGAAGTTCAAGCACGAAAGTGGAGTTGGGGGATCTCTATGAACTTTAGTGTGCATAACTCTATTACTGCACTATACTGGGCTTTGTAGAAATAACACTTAATACTAAAGACGAATATACCTGTATGTTTGAAAAGAAAGATTTTTAATAGATGTATTTTACCACTTCATACAAATGGATCTAAGACTTTTACAGTTAACAGAATAGCAATAAATATTTCAAATTATTCCATAAAATAGGGTTAGATGTATGTTAGGAGTAACAAAGGAATTTTGAAAGTGAAATAATTCAATGAGCGAACAAACAGGTATCATCACATTATTGAAATAACTAAGGATTGAAATGGAACTATCCTGGACATATTGCTAATAGATAGTCAATTAAAATTTTAAATTGGATCCCAAGAAATTGTAAAAGACTTAGAAAGACCTACATTTAATGGGAATGAATGAAATAAGGTTTGCTGACATGATGGGTACAAAAGTAATTACAGATTAGTATAAACTGGATTAAATTTGAAAAAATTATCCTGCAATGGATCAATAATGGTTGAAAATGATAATATAAAGTATATATACATTGCCACAATTTAATTTTTATGAATAAACAAGAATTTAAATAATATTCTAGCATATCCATCTGAAATGCTCTTTATAAACTAAATTTTAAGACAAAAGAGATTAAAGTAGACAGATGAAATAAGATTTACTGATATAATGGGAAAAAAAGAGATTGTGGATTGGATAAATTAGATTAAACTTGGAGAAATCATTCTGCCGTGGATTAATAATGTTTGAAAATGATATATATATATTGGAACAATTTAATTGTATTAGATTTTTTCATACAATAGTGCCACCTGGTACATGTTCTAATCAATAAATGCTAATAGGTTATGCTTTATAATCCAACCCTGTGCCTAGTTATCCAATATTACCAAATTAGTTTCTAGTTTGTGGCTTTTATCGGCAAGGAGTCTTGGATCTGGGAATAATGCAGATCTAAAGCTATTCAAGGATGAAAGCCACAAGCTAAAAACTAGGTGGCAATGTTGATAGGTAGGCATTGGATAGGGTTATAAGACAAATCTTCTAGCATCTAATAATTACTAGAGCTTGCACCAGGTGGTTGCATTATTGTATGGAAAAATTTGCTATTGTTTTAATAACTTACTTATGTAAGGATAAGAAAAGATAATCATATGATGTTTTAATGGTATAATACAATTTAATTGCATAATCACACAAGAATTTAACTAATATTCTAATATACATTTAAATATTCTATATAAATTAAATTGTAAGACTTTGATTTAATAATTGATGCTAAAAAAAAATTGAAGTTTTTTAACAGTCAGTAATAGATGGGAAATCTTAAACAACTTTTAACCTCAATGATTATCAACATTGAAAATATGAGCCAATTTTAATTTCTTAATAGCCTTTAAGTAGAAAGGTTGATTTAGATGTTGAGATGCAGCACTGACTTCAACGTGATGCTTTCGCATATTTATTACATCTAATTTATTGTATAGAAATTAGAATTGAACCCTATTACTGTCATAACATAAAGACATTTGAAAAATTTCATTTAAGAATATTATCAAAATTCTAAAATTATGATGGTAAAATCCTAAAATCAATCAGTATTTTTTTCAATTTGCTGAATATGATATTATAGAGGCTAATATTGTAAAATATTTCCCTGGATTGGACATGTGAAATGAATAATCAATGCAAGATTATTTTATGCTGTATTTGAACATGGTTTTTGTGGGAGAGCAGACCTTGTTTATATTACAAAGATTATCTTGAAGATATTTTAAAAAAACAATATTGATTACTTTTATTAGTAAAATAGTATTGATACTAGAATATAATAGAAAGTTACAATTAGACAAAGTATTGGTCTTTCAGAAAGAAAAATTTGCTACAGAAGTTAAGATAGTATCACAAAATATCAAGCAACAGAAAAATGAACTGCTATGGATTGATTTATATAGTTATTACAAATCTTATTTCTAGTGTATTATTTTTTTCTTTGGGGGAGATTGGAGTGGCCATGCTTGTTTGTGAGTGGTTGCTGCTCATTCGTGAATTGGAAAAAAGTAGTGTATAAAAAAATTAAAAAATATTTTTATTTTTTACATTTTTTTTTATTCACTGTCCATATATAGTATGTATACATATTGAAGCAGTCAATCTTAGCTTAAGATTGTGCTTCATGTTTCTACCTACTAACCCGTATTTAAATCCTATATCTTATCCCACTCCTTTTGTTGTGTATATATATTTTATGTATGTAGTTGAGATGTGCGCCTAGGTTATAAAATTTTAACTTTTAAATTAACATTTTTATTATTATTAATTTTATGATTATTAATTCTTTTTATTAAAATACATAGGTGCTGCTCAAATATATATATAGGAGCAAAATACTAACAAAATATTGATTTTTTTTGTAAATATTTTATTATACGTCATTTTTTAAACTTTTTCTTTTTAAAGTACTTTTTTATTAAACTTTTATAAAATCCAATATGGAAGATGCTACAGTTGATTGTCTAAAAAATAATTAAGGGTTGGAAACACTATTGTTTTAATCTGGGGAATCTATTTTTAATTAAAGTTTTTACTTAAAATGGGATTAAGATTAGAGATACTTTTGTTGAAAACATGTCAAATCTATTTCTAATCTGGAAATAGATTTGAATTTATTTTTGGACGTTATCTTATTGTCGCATCTTCAAAAACAACCGATAAAGAAAAAGTATAAAATGGCTGAATTTTGAGGACAGATTAGATTAGCTACTATTGAGAAAACTGATTGTAAACGTATTACACGTCGCTTGAAACTTAAATAATGTAGCCATAAATCCATCACTTCTCGGCCTGGTTGGGTCATCATTTTCAGCGGCCATCTCATTCTGCTGCCCAAGAGGAAGTAAAAGCTTGACCTAAGAACTTTAATGCTAATAGAAGCTTGCAGTTATTTAAGAATTTTCATTTCAATTGCCATGCACGTGCAATATTTTAAATCGGACTCTTAAAATTGCCAGGTAACTTTTCAAGCCGTCACCGCAAACTAAATCTAGCCTAACTCATCTATCAATATGTCTTCTAATGTATTTAACTTTGTTTTTGTTTTAATATGTAATTTGCTCTTAAGTAATTTATTTTATTTAATTGTCTCTCATATACTCTTAACTTTCCTTAACCTTGGTGTGGTCAATTATTTATAGTTATTTATTACTTGATTTTATATATATGCTTTTATTATTATTATTCTGCCAATCTCTAACAATCTGACAAGTTGAATTTTGTAAAATCTTTTCTTTCTTTTAAGTAAACCTTCGTGAATTAAGGTTTTTAATGTCCATTTAAAGCAATGCATTATTAATTAATATACTCGCCAGATTGTTTTTACGAGTTAACATTTTATTTATGTTGGTTTATTATAAAAATATATTTGTTTAACTCTGGATTTTCTACCCGGGGTAAATCCAGAATTTAAGCTAATTAACACTTTGAAACCTTTTAAAATGTTTTTTTTTTTAAATTCTGAAAGAGTGACCCATTAATTATTTTCTATATAACTGTTTTTTTATTTACTCTTAAAATATAAGCTTAAATATTCCAGATTCTATAAAAACCAAGAAGGTGGGATTGAATTATTTTAAATAGTAGAAAAGGGATGGGGGTAAATCTTAATGTTACTTTTTCTAAATAAAATCTCCAAGTATATTCTAAGTAAAATCTCTCTCTCTCTATATATATATATATAACTGCATAGCATATTATTTGTCTAAATTATAGTATTCAAACTAGGGTCATTTATTTTAAAAGCAGTAAAATTTATTCAATGTCATTAGAGACATGTATCATTACTGTGTTACTGACATTTAGCCTATCTTCGTATATAGATATGTATGTGCTTCTTAATCTGGGGGTTGCGACAAGATCGAACCCATAGATTTCTTCTCAGATCTCGTTCCATAGATAGTTGAGCTATCCAGAACATTTATTTCATATAAAATGCCTCTGGCGGTGATCCCATAAGTTTGGCACATGCTAAGCACATCCACTGTCTACGTATCAAAAGGCCTCTGGCGGTGACCCCTAAGTCTGGTGCACGCTATGATCATCCACTTCGTCTTTCATCCAGAAGCACGACTTTTCCTGTTATTTCTTGGTTATAATGTCAGTACCGCAAACTTCTTCGTATATTTATTTCTTTTGCTTCATGACCCAGTTTTAATGCTCTAATATTAAAATGCGCTCTGCTCAAAATATATATCAATGCCAAATATTAATAGCCAGATTAATTTCTAATGTTATTTCAATCTTATCATACCATTCCACCATCGTAACTTATTTCTATATTTAAGAGTATATGCCTTGGGAAAAATAAAGCGTTCGTCTTACTATTGTTAAAATAATTTTTCATTAAATATTTTGTCATAGTTTCAAATATAATCTTTCAACTGTCTTTTGTTTATTTTCACGACCTCAATGGCGTGAAAATAGTTTATATCATATGTATAATGAATCTCAGAACGCTCCCCTAAATAATGTTAGTCACCATGTTTCAGAACCGTAATCCAAAGCGTTAATAACAATTTTATGTGAATTCTTCTTTCTAATAATAGATTGGCATTTTAATATTGGACTCTCCAAAGATGTGTGCTTATTTATAATATATTTTTTTAGCTAATAAAGAGCATATGAGAAATAATAGTGTGAATGACACTGTAATCACTTGCTCATTCACGCATGCACTAATGTATATAATTAATTTATAAATGTATAATAATTTGTCAGTATATTAAAAAATATTTTATTGTCTAACTTATTTGAGTAGTTCAAATTCCTTTTCCTCCACTTCCACTTATTACAGCAATGCTTATGTATATTTTAATATAGTCATAGTTAAGAGATGTCTCATTGTTTTGCTCAGCTTTGCTAGTCGGCTGGATTAAGATTAATTCTCATGTGCCATCACTATTATGTTATTCATTAGGTGTTAGATCTGGGGCTTAGAGAGTGGTTTCGAATTCAGGCTGGTCCTTGATCTAAATCTCGGGCTTGACTGGGTTTGAAGTATATTTTGTGAGTTCCAGCTCATGTTAGATGGATAAACATATTTTGACCGGTACAATATCTATGTCTGTTATGCATGTTTTTATGATTTAATTTGAGTGGATTCTTCAACTATCCACTGTTATATGAGATGGTATGGATAGTTGAAGGGAGCTTGAGGATCTGTGTTTAAATCCCTTTTAATTACATTAAAGTTCAGTATATTAATTGTACTTGTATTCGCATGTTTTTATGATGTTTGTGCATATGCACACACACACCTTTATTTATATGCTATAAAGGCATATTATAATAACATTTTTAAATTTCAATATTCGCAAACAATGGCTATAAAATAAATTTTATGAATAAGGCATGCTATTGTATTTAATAGCTTACAGATATAAATAATTAATTTATGAATGGTTAATCACTGCATATAATGAGTGTATTATAAAATCAAATATATAATGTCATTATCAGTACACATTAAAAGATTATTATTATCAGTTCTGATAAAATACATATTTTGCTTTAGAATCAGAAACTTCTCAGGAGACATTGGTTTTTAAATGAGAAATTCAACAAATATATTGATATATATTCAGTATATGTTATTTAACCATTTGATATTTTAATTACACAATTAAATAATTATTAATCATATTCTAATATAGTTATTGAAATATGCTTTATAAATTAAATAGCAAGGCACAAGTCTGCTCTATTTAAAAAAAAAGTATAAAGTATATATGTTATTTTTTAATTGTAGCATATATTGAAAATTTATGTAGATGTGACTGGCAAAGTGTGAAAATTGTATTTTATAGAATGCCTAGGAATTTAATACAATGTCAAAAGTGGGATGTCCAAGTGTGAATCATTTACATTTTTACACATTTTATAGATATCCTATAAAATACCAAAGGGAAAAGCTGCAAAGTATTAAATACTTTCAGCAAGAACATTTGATGAAAATGTTAAGTTACATACTTTTGATATGTAATTAATAAAGTAATGATTGAAATTGTTAGTAAATCTTATGGATACATCTTTCAGTTAATGAAGACTAGAAAGATAATTACTAAGAAATTCCTTATGTTTTTGAAGGTTTATATGATTTTAAAATCATTTATTCTTGCATTTTACTTCCAAAATAATATGAAAATGCTATTAAAATTCAGCATTTTATTACTATCATTGTGTACTAACTTGTTATTATTGTTTTTTCATCAGAAGGCTTATCAGTAAGAAATAATCATACTTGAAATTTTGAAAGTGAAACTTCATCATAATGTCAGAAATTCAATGTATAGGTGAATGTTTATTATTTAGTAAAAATAAGAGAAAAAACTTTATATTTGACAGTTTCTTTTGTTCTAGAATTTTATGGTATAGGTTAAATATGAAAAATCCCATATCTTTTCAATAAAAATGTTTTTCATACTTTTCTGAAAAATTATTTTGTATTCTTTATATGCCTAGGTATTCTATGCAATGTCTAGGGAATGTATGTAAAAAAAAAGAAATCTTATATTTTGTCTAAAAATATCATGCATTGTATAGAATGCCTAAGCATTCTATGCATTGCCAATTTTTCACACTTTGACGGTAGCATATATATGTGGATAGAATATATTTAATAATATAGTGATATATATTTTGTTTATATTTTGTCATTTTTAAAATTATATGTATATAAATATGGATATGTTGTAAATAAAATTTATATCTTGGGGGGAAAAAATGTCTACATTAAATTATTTTCAAATGAAATTATGATAGTGATATAGTAATATATTAAACAAATTTGCACAAACATTAGCAATCCCTCCTAATGACCATTTCAATTTCAGGGACAAAATCACAATGACAATTATCTATACTAATCTTTGAATCACAAATATATCATGTGTTAATATTTTAATTGATTTCATTTCTTGCAATGCTTTCTTGATTTTGAAGCTTTCATTCTATCTTCAAACATATTTTCCCAATGAAACCAATCAATATTTCATCTCTTTAAAGTTTTTTGAGATAATCTTTATAAGCATAAATGGAAATTGTTTTTGTCATGAAAACTATTCAAGTTTGATATAAAATATGTTTTAAGAAAATCTTATTTAGTCTTTACTACTTTTTATGCCCTATCTATTGAAGTTATTTTTTTATAACTTTAAGATTCATTATCATCACACTGAGCAAATTAAAAAATATATTGATCAGTTTTATTATTTTCTTAATTATATTTTAGGAATCTCAATAGAGTATTTTAAATGAAATTTTTTCCATATCTTTATATAATTTTATGTATTTTCTTTGATACAATTTCAATAGGAAGAAATATAATTAAAACGTTTAAAATATCTAAAATGATAAGTCATCTTAAGAAGTTCCCATTCTCAAGAAATAACTTATAAAACAAAAGCTGAATTAACATCAATAAAACATATATGATTCTTATGATGAAGTATGACCATTTGAAGCAGCTGTAATATCAATAAAAAGTTATAGACTATTTTGATATTAATTTGGGAGATAGTATACATTCAAGATTGGATGTGACAGCTTGAGCTTTAATCCAGAGATCTTTAATTCTCAACTCCCTCATTTTTTTTTTTATCTATAAGTCCCTCATTTTGCTAATACATTAATCTGCTCAAGTTTATTGAGCATTCATTACATAGATGCAGAAGAAATAGTTATTTATTTGAAAGCAAATAATGTATTAGCTTTTTTGGATTAATTTTATACTAATTTATACATATTACTATGAAATAAGCTTATTTTAGGAATTGACCTTTCACATACCTATTGTACTCAGTGAATAATTAAAGAGGACTTTTGAAAAATACAAGTTGACAAATAATATATTTCCAATATTGCAAGATTCTGCAACGAATATGTTATAGAAGTTAACAGTGATAATTAAGAATCATAATCATGCTCACAATAAAAAAAAAGGAATTATATGTTTAGTTGTTTGAGAAGTCATATGATATTCATACCTCAATCTTATAAATTGAACTAAGGTCCAATATAGGACTATCAGATCCTGAGTTTAACATTCTAATACTGCATTAAATTATTTGGCATAATCATGCTTTGTACAAAAACAACTTTTATTTAAAAAATAACAAGCAGAGATATCACAAACTTATCGACCATTTTAATAACTTTTATTAGTCATTCATTAGACATAGAGATTATCCATTTGATGAATAAAATTTCCATAGTGTAATTTTCACTTCACAATTCTCATATTAGGTAGGGATTGGGTTTCTATCCACTTTTAATAGTGGAGGAGTTTAATTTGCAGGATAATAGTTGAAAAGATATGTCTTTGTTTATTAAAATTATCTTTTAAATATAAACTTAATTTATAAGTCATAATTTTAACCAGTATTGGGGCTTTTGTATTAATAAACCTATATATTTATCAAAATTTAATTATATTGAAAATAAAAGTAGCAGTGCATTAATTGTTGCTATAATCCAATTTTTTGATAAAAACTGATTTGGTAATACGCAACACAGTTGAAATATAAATGGAAATTAAATTTGGTGATAATAATTAATCAAGCAAAAAGATTAATTACTATGTTAATAGGAAAAGAAGTAATATATGCCATTACTAATAAATTGTTATATTACTGATTCGTTTTCATTTATGAAGTTTCTGATTTTCATGAACCAAAATAAATTGATGTATTTGGTTAAATCTAAAATTTGTTGCTTTTATGAGTTTTTGATCACTATGTATGATTCAGAATAGACTCATTCATGAAGTTGATAATTTTTTTTTTTTATATGAATGGAAATTATAAGGAACCACATAATTTATTTGGAAGGTAGTGAAAAGTGATAATACAATATTGGATACTAATGGAGTATATGTTATATTTGTTGATGAAGCCTCATCAACATATCAATGTAGTAAAAATTAAAAAGCTATCTATAAATTTCATATTTTTTATAAAAAAATCACAAACCAAAAATAAATAAATAATGTAGTCTAAAACCATGAAAATAATATTTAGAAAATAAATCTGAAAATAATGTATTTAGTGAATAAATAATAATTGAAAAACAAATATTTTCAATAAGTGTTATCAGTGCAAACATTCTGGAAGAAAATAAATTCACATTTGCCATTATTGTTTTTCTTTGCATTCTTCACATTTATTGAAAATATTTGCTTTTCAATTATTGTTTATTCATGAAATATATTCAGATTTGTTTCTAAATATATTATTTTTATGTTTTCTGATATGCTATATATTGTGCCGGTCAAAATCGTGTATTCATTCAACAAGACCAATAATCCAAGCAAAAGTACATTGAATCCAACCATGCACAAGATACATATGTCAGGACAAGGATGAATCCTAACCTATTTGCCTAAATTATTGCCTCTGACTAATGGATAACGTTTGTGATGACACTAGCAGTGCTTGGTTTTATTCCGTCCCAGCTGGAGGTCATGGTTCACATAGAGACTCAAAATAATAAAAGGGTTTATATGAAAAATCAATGATTTAATGGATTCTGATGATTGCAGAATGGTACAGATATGATTTGATCGATTACTAATGGTTTGAACCGTAATAATGATAATTCTTTATGGCAACATTATAAAGAAGTGAATTTACATAAAATAAATATTATAAACAAATAGAGTAATTAACCTTAGAGATTGGGAGTGATGACAAACTAAGCTTATTTAAATGACAATATTATAGGAATTTATTAAAGAATTTAGTACAAAATAAGTTAAGTCTTTGTTTATACAACTTGGTTATTTCATTTAATTCGTTTTGATGCGGCTTTGACAAACAATGTAAAAGTTTTTTAATTGGTCGGCCAAAAACCAATCAGCAATAAAATGTTATTAGCCCTCTTTGACCAATTACAAATCTATTTTATATATATTACAAGATATGAAAGATATGCATTTAAAATACTATTACATTTAAAATCATTTGTCTATAATGAGTGTGGGAAGCAAAATAGTTCTTAAATAAATAATTGACAATTATACAGTCAGATTTAATTAATTACGAAATTTGTTTGGGAAGGACGTGCCACCACGGCAGAGAGCATTTCAGGTGTTAAATAAAGATATAAAATGATGAAGAAGGCAATATGCTATTATAGATTACAACAAAAATAAATGAGGTCTGTTATGAAACTCTGGGTGGCTTGCTAAAGGAAATTCCTGATATGTACAGGTTGATAAGAGAAATGTTGGCCCTCTAGCCAAAGCATGTCTGAATAATAATAAAATATTTTTGATGTGCTGGACTTCCGTACACATTTTAAATGGCAACGCCCGAAAATCCCTTGGTATGAACTATGTCTACTTTGAGGGAGGGTGAAAGATTGGACTGATCAGTTAAATTTCCGAAGGTCCTAAGAGGTTTGTAGCAAAGCAAGAATAGCAATAAATGAATGGTTGTAGCTATAAATACAATAATGCCTTAGACATATATAGTAGATAATGTATCACTAACAAAATTAATAACTTCTAATTAAACTATCTCCCTGCAATAATGGAAGGTCCCAGAAACCATAGGCCTTTACTAAATGGATCATAATTTACAATACAAAAGGATGGCAAGAATTAAAACTAAATATAAATTGCTTTCCACACTTCCAAATATTTCATTTATTAATAAGTAGCTCATCGTTGAAGATTGCAAAATAAATCAGTCTTTTAATTAACATAAACAAACTGGGTATTAAATCTCAAATTCACTTTGGTGAATTTTAAACATATATCATAATAAATTGTAAATCATAATTTTAATATTTTCTGACAAATAAAATATGTGTATGAAATATATGCTGATAAAATTCTATGATAAATGTGCTTTCAGTGATTTTTCTTTCAAGATATACGTTTTACAGAAATTGTAATAGGTTTAGCCAATCGATTTAATTACGAGAGCAATTTTAAATTGGGGGTAATAATAAGATTTTTAAAATAATTTCAATCATAAATAAATTTAAAATGAATTTATAATATAAAAGGTACAAAACTAAACAAGCTTTTCTATTAATTAATTTACGGGAAGTAAGTGTCCTGTAATGATTTTGACTGGAAAATTAAGAGGGAGAGAATTAAAGTTAATAGCTCATTGAATTTCGTTCTTGGAAATTTCAGTAAATCAAATATTCTAAATAAACCAACAAAATTAATTTAATCTGCCGCATCAAAATAATGTAAGATTTTATAAGAATTGATATTTTAAATTTAATAAAATTAAAAGACGCATTTAAACCAATTCGTATAAACATCACACAGATATATAAAATATACATTAGTATTGATTTGGAAAACAAGTAAAATAAAATCAATGGCTTGCAGCGAATTGGACGTTACCCCAGAATCAATCAGTTAATACAGTCAGATCATTTCAGGCTTCCTCAACACAGACAGTCTCTGGCTAGATGTTTAAGCACTGGAAAGGCGTGGATGAGTTGGTGGAACAGACCTCTGGGAAGCAAACGACCAATCTTTTCACCCCGTCATTTCTTTAGGCACGATATATATATAGATTAATCATTTCTCTTCAGTAAACTCAATAATAATAATCCTTATCAAATTTTCATTATTTATGTGTTCTGATCTTTATCTATAGGATTGAATCTACACTGACCTCCACCAATTGTAATTTCTTTAAGCAGTTCTGTGAGGTTGGTGCCTGCTTTGGAGGGAAAATCTATAATTCTGCATGAACATGCCCCAAGGGTTGATTTGCTAATTAAAAAACAATAACAAGCATATTAAGTTTATCAGTCATTGTATTAACAAGCCTATTTAATTAAGGTTTAGATTAACAAAAATGCAACTTTTATTCAGAAAAATTTTAGGAATTTGGTACAATGACTTTCAAACTTATATTTGACATAAACCTAAGTAGAAATTTACAAAACATTTCATACAAATCTTACATTGTTTAAATAATTGATTCTCAAATGTACATTGATTAAAAGATAAATATAAAATGTTACCAACTGATTTATTGAAGAAAATGAACTTTAATAAAGAATTTGAAATATTTGTAACATTTTATAGATATCTAGGATTCAATTCAATTTAATAAAATAAACACAATATACATTTTTACAAATATTATAAATAAATAAACTATTATAAAAGGTTAGTTAATCATAAAATACAAATTAATCAAAAGATTATAATAATTATAAATATACTACCACCTAATATGAGATGGGTGTCAGTTAATAAGGATTGGGTTCAAACCCAGACTAGTGCTGATGACATTGGCACTAGGTGAAGCAGAAATATGTACTATATTTCTAGCAATATTCATGATTTTTTTGCTTTACCTTCAAAACTGTTTGCTGTCAGTCAGTGTTAATAAAATTTCTCAACAAAAGTTTGTATTCTTTAAATTTATTGAAAATATTTATTTTCTGTCTTTTGTATGCTAAATATAATATTTTCAGGTTTGACTTCTAAATAAATTGTATTAGTTTTTTATTTTCAAACATATTAATATTTTTATGGTGTCTGATTTTTTTAAGAAAATTATGAAATTTACCAATTACCGTATTCCTTACTACATACATATATGTATGATGGTTTCATCAATGAGTAGAGTATAGATTATATTATTGCTCAATTTTGTACTAAAAATGGTATTTGTTTTGAAATCTTAAGTAATGGAATTGTTTTTTTTTTCTTGTAATCTTTAATCTTGGAATTTATTTATTTTTGTATTCAAATATTGATAATGATTACAAATTATTTGATACTAAAGTATTCATATAAAGGTATTTAAGTGGCCAACAATCTGAAGAGTTAGTTAACCCAACATAAATATAAGTAAATATTTTTAAACTTCTATTAATTGCCATTTTTGATGAAATGAATTACTAGATTGTTTCATTTTCAAACTGTAATCTCCAAAAGATTAACATTATTTATAAATACAAAACTTTATCAATGTTAATTATTTTCATGTTTGAAAGACCATTGTACTCTAATGACCAATGCAGCTTGCAGTTTTGTTATCTAATTGATATAATATATAGACAGGACAATAAATACATGTATACAAAGCAATTTGTTATCTGAAGTACAATATTTCTATTTATTTTTGGATGATGTTTTATAAAATCATCACATGATCATCATTTCCTATGCTTGCTTATAACTTATTAAAACAGGCAAAACTCTCTATATGTATTGCCACTCAATGCAAGCCAGAGTAATCAATGGACATAGAGAGTTTTGCCTGTTTTAATAACAGTTATAAGAAAGCATAGAAAATGGTGATCATGTGATATTTAGTGGCTTAAAACCAATCCTGCCTAATAGGATAGTGGTGGCTATGGTTATTAAAAAACCAAAATCAACAAAATGTATAGGTACTGAACTGAGTTCAAACCTATGACTATATAAGCTAATGAGCTTGGATTGAAAATATTATGGTGTTTTCAATTTAAGATTCATAGTTTTGTAGTTAAGTAGAGATAAAAGGTGGCTGCTGGAGGATTGCATTAGATCCCAAGATCTAGGTGCAATGCTGTCAGATCCAAGGCTCCTCACTGATGAAGGCCACAAGCCAGAAACTAGTCTGGAGATATTAGATGAGTAGGCACTAGATAGGAATTTTATGCACGTCTTCTGGCATCCATTGAATGGCAATATCTATAGAGAGTTTTGCCTGTTTTATAAAATCACCTACTTATATTAATAAAAGTAAAAATTTTCTCTTAAATAGAAATTTGATACCCATTTGTCACAAGAACTCTCATAATATGCATTCATGGTATAGAATAACTTTATTTGTAGATAAAATTTATCTCAATAAATTTTTAATAAACTGATATAATATTGGGAATATCAATATTTTGATTACTTACTTTAAAATATTAATAGTTAATTAAATCTCCAACCTCTTCCTACTTAAGACTAATCTTTTCCAAAAACATAGAAAAATGGAAATCTGTTTTGGAGCAGGTTGCAATGTTAATAGTTACATATGCATGTATTTAAAAAAGTCAAAAGTTCATGTGCTTGTGGTAAAGGATTTGGTGTAAACAAAATATTGCTGTTTTTAATCTTTAAAAGTAATTTAAAGTTATATGTCAAGATTTATAAAGTTTAATGTATTAGTCAAAGATTGCTTTGTCAGTTGTGTTAACATCTAAACTATATAACATTTGTTATTAGAAAAATCATATTTGTAATCTAATAGTTGTAATTTAAAATAGTGTTGCTATTCTAAATAATAGTATAATCTTTAATTTTGTAAAATTTTAATCTATAGGGTCAAAGGTAGAAGAATATACATTAAATATTTGTAATCCATTTTTATCATACATTGTAGACTAATAGGATGCTACCCCTGTGCATCCCAGACATCTATTTTACAATAACTATAATTGTAATAGAATATGGTTTGATTTTAATGAAGAAGGGGCAAATTTACATTTTATGTTTATTTTTTGCCAAATTATAGTTCAATATTGTAGTTTGAAAGTAAGATGAGATATTTAAAAATTACAAAAACAAATTTTACACGCATATTCTCGAGGTTACAGCCTCAGTAAATATTACTTACGTAATCAATGTGCGTTTAATAAATTTATAATTACAAATTTTTAATATACTTTTCAAATCTTGGTTTTTTTAAATTTTACGAACCATTTTTTCATAATTCAGTTTTCTAATATTTCAGCTGTATTTATTATATGACCATTGTCAAAAACTATTTCTATAATATATATGTTTACAAGGAATTTCCATATCATAATAAAAAATATCAATATTATGACATAAATTACAATTTATTTTTTTAACTTCTTTCTTACTTTTCTATGTGTCATACATTTTTTTACACTGTAAATTTTTTCTTTTACATTTTTATATAACATACCCTTCAATTATTATAATTGCATTCTATAATTACAGCATATTCTTAATTAATCTTTATAATATTCACATTTTCCAACAACTTTATTTCAAAATTCAAATGATTAGATTCTCTCATATGTAGATACATACTAGAACTTTTATCTACTAAATGTTGTTTCAATCTAATTTTCAATTTATTTTTTGTTGTTTCTACATTAAACATGTTTATTATCTTCCATACAATCTAAGCAATTTATAACATAAATGCCATTTATTTTTCCAATCCCTCTTTTTTCCTAACATCAATTTATCTAATTTTTTTTTTTTTTTACATTCTGATGTAATTACAAATTAATTTTTATATTTCCTGTCTGTGTCCTTTATTATTTTATTTTTAAATTACTTTTTGATACATTAAAACTAGTATAAATTTCTGAATTTTTTAAATTCCTTATCTTGTATATTCTTTTTATCCTTCCTATATTTGTCCTATATAATTTAACTAATTTAACTTCTTTTTTGTTGATTATTTTATTGGCCGAATGAGGTAAAATTCTAAACTTCTAATTGGTCAATTCACAAACTCGAGCGTCAAAATATATTCATCTTTTAATATTATATTCACTTTAGTTTCGTTTGTAAAAAGTATATTAATAATTTGTCAGGTTATGAAAGTGAATGAAAGTTTTTTCAAAAATAAATTTTTATTTATAATTATAAAAATATTCGATAGCGGCAAATCTAAAACGAATGTTACTCACCAACCAAAAAGTTTTGCTGACGTCAGTGATTTCTTTCCCAATTTTATGTTGCGGAAAATAAAATAATTTTTGTGACAGTTAATTATTTTTCTAAAATAATTTTATTTTTAGTTTATTTTATCAAAATAATTTATAATTTGTCAAAAAATACTTTTAAAATGGTCTAAAACATTCGTTTATCATTTTCGAAATGAAAGAAAAGAAATCATAACTCTTCAGTTATTGACAACCATTTTTTTTGTTGTCGAAACAGCCACTCAGATTCAAGAAAAGACGGCCTTCCTTTGTTAGATCTTCAACATCAGTTTTATTGATTTTTTACTTATAAAATAATTCAAGAGAGGGTAGCATCCTACGGAACTTTTTTTAACCTTTAAAAACAACGCAAAATCTTAACGGTAGTATTAAAAATGCGGAATTAGAGCACGTCATGTTTTTAGCCGTAACTAGCAAATAATGAGTTAATAATCATTTATCTTTGCTTCATTTTTTATTATATCAATTTTTTTCTTGTAATAATTTATTAATAATGTACAATCTTATTATTGCTCTATTTATTTCCCTATTAATAATATTTATTTTATGTAAACAATTTATATCTGATCCCTAGTTATTCAAACCATAAAAAGTCTTTTTTTTTTAAAAAAAACAAAACTTATTTCAATATTTATTATTATTTGTTTTTTTAATCATTATTAATTTCTCATTCCATCCTAAATTAAATCCATTAAATATTAAAATAATCAATATATCTTAAGAATTATATATTTAAAAATTATATCAGTATAAATAATATCAATAGTGTTAGTAATTAAATGAATTTGTTGAGAAGTTAAATTTCTAAACATGAATAATTGTAAAAATATATATTTTGTAAAATTAGATGTTAAAAATATCTATATAAATATTGATTTAGATGAAGTAATTGAGATGATTATGCAAATATATGTTAAAGATAAATAAAAACAGGTTAGAATAGAATGTAAACAATTTCACATATTACTGAATATGTTACAAAAATGTATTTGGATATGAAAAGAATTTGTATAAGCAAATAAAAGATTTTAGTTTGGGTAATTTTGAAAATGATTTATTCTAAAGAGGTATAAACCAATATTTTATGGGAAGATATATTGATGATTATTTTTTAATATTTAATTGTAATGAAAAAATATCTGATTATTTTGTAAAATATATAATATATAGGGGTTTGAACTCAGACTTTCACATGACCCTCAACCATCCATGCTATTTCATATCACTGAAGATAAATAATAGCCAATATATGTGTATTTCATGCTAAACCAGCACTCGTCAGTTGGTCCAGATTATCTTCTCCACACACATATACAATCAAAGCTCAGCTTATATTAAGATAGCCAATCTTTTAATGGACAGGCTTCAAACCACTCTACCCCACAACTCTTCAGCCATCCATTTCATTGAAAATCTGATGATGGAACGTTCAAAGTCCATCTTATTCTCATCCTACCCATGTTTGACCACAAGTCACTCTGACCCCTCATGTACAGGACATAATCCATTTGCGTATATATATACGGGGGAGGGGCAGACCTTAAAGCACTATATTTTGAAATTAAAGGTCTGCCCATCCCCCGTATATATATATGCAAATGGATTATATCCTGTACATGAGGGGTCAGAGTGACTTGTGCCAAACATGGGTAGGATGAGAAGGTTGGCACTAAGATGGGCTTTGAACATTCCATCATCAGATTTTCAATGAAATGAACGGCTGAAGAGTTGTGGGGTGGAGTGGTTTGAAGCATATCCATTAAAGTATGAAGATTGGCTATCTTATTATAAGCTGAGCTTTGATTGTATATATGTGTGATGATAATCTGGACCAACTGATAAGTGCTGGTTTAGCACAAAATATGTATATTGGTGATTATTTATCTTTTCGACATGTGTGTGATCAAGGGTATCAGCAGTATGAGATAGCATGGATGGTTGAGGGTCATGTAAAAGTCTGACTTCATACCCCTATATATTATATATAGAAGTGCAAGTATGAAAAAGCCTGTATTGTAGAAAAAAATTCATATTTCAAAATATATAAATGAAATAGGTAGGAGAATTCAATTTACTGTGGATAAGTAAATGAATAATATGATTGATTATATGCATGTTATTATTAATTAATTGGGGACCTGATATAAATTGTATATACCTAATTCTCTTTTTATACAATAGAATTGGTTTCTGAAAATTATGTGTAAAAAATACATTGTATATATGGAAAATGAGATTAGTTCCAGATATAAGATATCAACAGAAATAATTAAATAAACCATATAAAAATTTTTGTTAGAAAATTATATTTTTTGCATGCTATCATATTTTACTTCATAAACATTGCACATAAATAAAAATGAATTATAGAAACATACATTTCAATTGAAAAAAAAAAAAATGTAAAGAATCAATGAACATGAAAATTAGGCAGAATTTATAATTTAAGTTATACATAGCAAGATTTTATTCACTGTCACTTTCTGACAATAAATGCATACTTTTGCACTTGATAAGAATACTGTTGCTATCACTAAAACTTGCAACTTCACTGCTATCACTAACAATGCTTTAATTATTATGTTCTTCCATTGATGAAGTTTTCTCTGCATACTCTTGAACAACACTAGCAATAATTTCCTGTAGGGCTGATGTTACGTTTTTATGAATGAATTTACTAATTAATGGTTGGGTTTGTTTAGCATTTAATACCAGATCATCATCTTTATTATTACTATCTTCTTTAGAATTGAGAGTTTATCAACTAATAATTTATTATATCTTCAGATGACATGTCATTAAATCTACCAATTAAGTGGGCCATTATTATGATATTGGGAAATTCAATCATATTAGAGACAACAAGACCTTTGCTTTTCACACATTCTGGCCGTATAGTTTTCCAACATTCATTCAAAGTTGAAAATCTTAATTTAGATAATGTTAATCCAACTTGATTCACACAATCTAGAATTGAAAGTTTCTTCCACTTATCTATGACATATAATGTTTTATCATTCAGTTTGTCTAAAACATATTGAAATGTTTGTTTTACATAATAAATTTTAAATGTTGCAATAATTCCTTGGGCTAATGTTTGAATCAAGGGCTTGGTATTAGGTGGCAGAAAACAAGATTATATATTTTGATGTTCGAAGACCTGATGGCTGTGGGAATTATCTAGAATCAATAGAACTTTAAAATTCTAGGGCTTTGGCATTTATATATCTCCTAACTTCTGAAATAAAACATTTGTTGAATCATTTTCCTGAAGGTTTGTGATGATGGTATATTAGATGTGATAATATGTTGGATTATTTCCATAATCTATCAGTAAATATTGAATGTATAGATTTTAAACATTATTTAAACTTTTCAGATACAAACAATTTCTTAGTAATAACACAAATAGATAACACATGTTAGTAATGACACAATGTTTCGAGTAGTAGTATTCTCAATTCTTTTTCAGATGTTTCTGGCCTGACTAGTGACAGTATTAGTATAGGAGTTGAACTTGCACCTTTAGCTTTTTGAATATTGAATTTAAGGTAAACACTCTAATGGGCTATTCTGTCAAAGGCAACAGATAGTAGAAATTTCATATATTTATATATGAGGGTTGGTTCAAATCCTCCTGAGTTCTTCAAACAACTGAAGTATTCTGTCAAAGGCAGTTGTTAGTAAAAATTTCATGTATAATTATATGAAATTTCTACTATCTTATACCTTTGACAGAATATCTCAGTTTGTTAGAGCACTTTAAATTTGACATTCGAGAATTAAAGGTGCAAGTTTGAACTCTTATGCTAATACGCCACTGGTCAGGCCAGCAACACCCGAAGAAATGTAGAGAATAATACTACTCAAAACGTATCATTACCAAGCTGTGTTGTCTGCTTCTTATTTGTATTTGAAAAGTTTAAATAAAGTTCAAAATTTTCTATACATTCAACATTTATTGATAGATGATGGAAATAGTTCAACATATTATCACATTTGTTGAACCATTCCATAAAAATTTCAATGGTGACTCAAGCCTTATTTGCCACCTAGTGAATCGGCAATTTATTCAAATCTACACTTTTCATTGAGCATGGTTTTTGGGTTTGATTAACAGCATTGGAGCTGAATACCAAAGTGACATAATCTTTTGCTACTTTGAAACTACCAGCAATTTTAAATTCTACTCAGCATTTTCTTACAAAAAGACCAATTGCATCAATATTCCAAACTTAATCTGGAGTGTATCCTCCATTTTCAATAATTTTAGCTAATTTTTTTGAAAATTCTTTGGCAGCTGTTTCTTCTGTGGATGCAGTTTCACCTTTTATTTTAATGCTGTGAAGTGCATGTATTTCAAGAAACTTTGTCATCCGTTCTTTACTTGCAGAAAATTTACATTTCTTGTTTAACTCAAATGAAATGCCTGGCTCGATTTCTTTAATTTGTAAATTTTTAGTGCTGTTTGCTTGTTGGCATTTTCATCTACTGGTACTCTTTTTTTTCTGACATTACTTCTATCCATATTACTAACACTTTTTCCAGTTTTTTTATAACAATATATCTCTTGTGTAAAGTGATGACTTAGCATTCAGTTTTGTTTCAGAATATACTGACTTTCTAATAGCAGCTTCATTACATCTAATAATTCTTATAGTAGCTTCATGTAAACCAAAATGCTTTTCTTTAGATGTTGCTCCTTCTTTGGTTGCAAAATGAACTACAATTTTATTTTATTTTTTTTTTCTACGATAAAAATTAATTTGATTTTAGTATCCAAAGAAATCACTTTCTACATTTTTTTTGTGGGTGGATTATTTGACATGGTATGAGGCTACAAAAAATATTTCAGATTTAATTAACGAAACATAAATTCAAAAATGTGCATCCAATGAATAACTTATCATCTATTGATATTTGGCAAAATTAAAAAATTAAATTTAAATAAATTAATCAGTTAAATTTAAACAAAATTAAATTTTTTAATATCAACACCAAGGAACATTTTTTGACAACATCTAATGTCAAAATGCAAAGCATCAATTCCAAAAAGGCATTTCCCCATTCAAAACAAAACATCAAAAGTGTATTAGACATACTGTGCCTGTTCACATTCATATCAATCTGCTGCTAACTTTGTAATCTTTGGATCTGATCTACACAACTTTTTTGGCAAAAGAAAAATGTGTACACGGATCTTGTACATGATATTTTGGAAAGATTTACAAAGTTATTGGGGTGTGTGTGTGATATGAATATGAAAAGGGAACAATAGGTCTAATACATGCTTCGTGGTTGCAGGACTAAAAATAACTAAAAGTAAAAACATAATTAACTTGATTTTCAATAAGAAATGTATGATTTTGAATAAGACATTCAAATATGTACAACTTGGATACTAACAACCTTTAAGAATGATATTTGAAATCAAAAAACAAAATGTGATTTGCAATATTAATGAAATGACAGCATTACACAAAAAAATCATTAGTTTAAATATGCATTAAACAAACAGTAAATTATTTTGGTTTTTAAATGACATTCAAATATGTACAACTTGGATACTAACAACTTTTAAGAACGACATTTGAAATCAAAAAAAAAAATGTGATTTATGATCTTAATGAAATGATGGCATTACACAAAAAAATTGTTAGTTTAAATACACACTAAACAAACAGTAAATGATTTGGGTTTTTAAATAATATTTATAAAAAGACATTAACTATATGTATGATTTTCACACTAATAACTTTTAAGATAGACATTCCCAATTAAAAAAAAAAAAGTGATTTGCAATCTTAATGAAATGATGCCATTACGCAAAAAAATTGTTATTAAACAATTGGCACTAAACAAACAGTAAATGATTTTGGTTTTTAAATAATATTTATAAAAACACTTTAAGTATATTCATACGATATTTACCATGTAATATATGAGAAATTGTCACCTTGAAACAACATTTTACATGTAATATTACCACAGGAAATGGAGATCTCTTAAAAATGTAGCACATGATTGCAGAATATGCTGGGATTTTCAACAGAAATGCTAATCAAACATACTTTTTTTTTTTAAATAAACAAATCAAACCAAAAAAAAAAAAGAAACAAAAACTGAAAATATACAACTGCTGTATGTGAATCAGAATAGTTAATGTCAGAAAGAAATCTGGACAATAACTGAAAATGTCGAAGTATTAAAAAAAAAAAGATAGCATTGATAAAAAAAAACACAATTTGTCACGTATACTCGCAGGAATTATTTCCTTTCAATTTGATGTCATTGTGACATTACACATTTATTGTGGGTGTGAAAAGTCCTCCTATCTCTCCTATGTTGCAGCCCTAATACCAAAATACCCAATGCAGATAAGCAAATTTTCCCATTTGCAGGATATGGCCAAAAAAAAAAGGGATTTTTGTTTTTAAAATAATGGGAAATAAAGAGGTGAAACATTTTTTTAAAATTAGATGATAATAAATTTTTTTTATAGTTATTTTTATCGTGTTATTTTAAATAACACATGTAAAAGAGAATTTTTTTTAAAATGTGTTATTTCCAAATCGTGCCAAAAAAATTTGTGCAACAAGAGAATTAGGTGTTTATAAAATAAATATTAATAATAGAATAAGTAGAGCAATAAGATTGTACTCTACTACTAAATTATCAAAAGAAACTGATATAATAAAAAATGAAGGACAAATGAATAGTTATTCTATTAAATTAATAAATTATGTGGAAGGAAAAATACAGAAAGAATAAAAAGAACATATAATAAAGATAAAGAATTGAAAAATACAGAAATTTATACTAGTTTTAAAGTTTCAAAAAGTACATTTTATAAGATAAGTAAAATAATAAAATGATATAAGCAGGAAGTATAAAAATTATAATTAAACCAGTATATAGGATAAATTTAGATAAGTTGATAAATATTAAAGAAAAAGAAGGGATTGGAAAATGTGAATGTTATTTGTGTTATAAATTGCTTAGATTGTAATAGAGATAATAAAAATGTTTCATGTAAAAACAACAAAAAAATAAATTGAAAATTAGATTGAAACAGCATTTAATAGATAAAAATTTTAATATATATGTACATAATGAAAGAATTTTGAAATAAAGATGTTGAAAAATGTAAAATCTTATAAGGAAAGATTAAAGAAAGTTTATATATAAAAATGCGAAAACCAGTTTTGAATAGAAAGTGTTAAAAACTTAATATGGTAATTATAGAAGTGTAATTATAATTATTGAAGAGTATTTTATATAAAAATGTAAATTAAAGAAAATAAATAAAATGTAAAATAATATATGACTCAGGAAAATAAGTAAGAAGTAAAAAAAAATAAATTGTAGTTTACGTCTAAATAATAGTTTTTATATTGATATGGAAATTCTTTGTAAACATGTATATACATTTTATAGGAATAAACAATCCTTGACAATGATTGTATAATACAGTCAAAACGTTGGAAAATTGATGTATGAAAAAATGATTCATAAAATAAAAAAACGAGATTTGAAAAGATGTTTTTATAATTTTTAATATATTAATGGACATATTTGTAAAGAACATTGTGAAATGATTATTATTGATTTTATTGAATGGAATGAGATATTTACTGGAGAATGATTAAAAATGAATAACATTTAGATATTGAAGGATTTATAGTAGATTATGCAATTAATTTTACATAAGGATTGTTTATCCAAAGTTTAGTAATAATAATAAAGATGTACGTAAGTTATGAAGTCAGTTCATTAGTTGTGAATATATTTTGCATGGAGTAGAAATGAGCTCCTGAGCAATTAAGAAATGATAGGAAGTTATTCTAATGCAAAGAAATGATCTTCATTGCTTAAATATGTAAATATAAGAGTTCACAGATTGATTAACTATATTAAAAGTTAATAATATAAGTAAGTTCTAAAATTCTTGGAAAGTTCTTAAACAATAAGTGAAAATAGTAATGGTTTACTTTCTAAATCAAATATCTAAAAACGTATTTTCATAACTTTTATGCTTAATAATTCAGAAAGTAAAAGTCCATTATTTTTACAGCTGGTAGTTTTGTTTTAAATGACTGCTAGTATATTTCTGCCAAATATCTGACTGTAATTCATATTGATAATAAAAGTTTGTGATTTGACAGAGGGATATGTATATAAAACTATAATCACTCTTTAAAAGCAATGAAAAACTATCCTGCTTGAATGTTACTTTACATTACAAATACCCAATTTAAGATTAAAAGAAGAATTAATTTTTAGATTTTTTTAAAAAAAAAATTATTCTGATTAGTGTGTTTTCTAAGTTATTTTTTTACAAATTAAGGAATTGATTTAAGCAATCATTGTTATAAGCAAAAATCTGATAGTGAAATTAAAACTTATAAAATTCTCATTGTGTTATTTGTATTTCTTGCAGATACATAATAAAATCACTCCATTATTAATCAGATTGTTTTTTTTTTGTGAGCTTTTATGAAAATGCAGTTAATATGTAGCACTGGTTTGCAGGATTTCTTTTTTGTTTGTCAAATTAAGGGTCAATAGGATAAAGTTAGGTTATTTTGGTTTTCATTTAGTCATTTGTATGTCATTGCAGTAAAATTTAAATATAATTCTTTATTTTTAATTTATGATTTTCATTGAACTCCTATCAAACTCCTTAATTAATGCTTAAATGACTAACTCATGCAAACTTTTATTTAACTTCTGAATAATCCTTTTAGGACCAAGGTGGATCCATAGAGAAAAAAGCTATACTTAGATGTGTTTTGCCAATCCTTTACAGTTAATTATCTGATTATTGTGTAGCAGCTCTCTCCATACAATATTGCCACTTAGTGCAAGCTATAGTAATCAATAGATGCCAAAAGGTTTATGCACTTAAATTCCTATCTAGTGAACTACTCATCCAATATCCTCAGACTAGTTTCTAGGTTATGACTGGGATTTATGTTTGGCCTTGGATCTAAGAGCAGTGCTTGGGTAAAGAAAAGAAATAGTGGTCATGTGCTGTTTATCTTGTTATATGTTATACTTAAATATTGTGGGGACAAAATGATTAATATATATATATATTTTGTTATGGTTTCTGTAATAAATGTTGACTATTAGGATTTATATATCTTTTTGGTATTCGAGTGTATGGTTTATATCCTATTTAATTATATTTGAATAGTAATGGTTTTTTAAAATATATATATACTGTATATAATGTTTATATATATTGTCTGATAATAAAATAATTTGTTTAAAACAGTCATTTAAACACAAGTAAAATGTTTGATTCAAGACAGTTATAATGTAGTTTTATTTTTAATGATAATTTCAACAATTTTACCATTTTAGGATTTCTAGGATATCTATGAAAATATCTAGAAACTTGATTTTTAATATTTAGTCAAACCAATTATTCTTATTTTTCATATTTGAAAACTTGTTAAATTTCTTTATATGACATATTTACTATTTTTTTGAAATTTTGAAATCTGAAAAATGACATTATATTTAGATAGTTTTAAAAGATGATAATCAATTAAATATTTTCATAGTTATCAGAAAAATAATTGATACTAATTACTAATATTAATAGCTTTTTTTATTTTTATTTTAAGGAATGGCAGCCTCCATTTGCAGTGAATGTTGATAAATTCAAGTTTACTCCTAGAATACAGCGTCTTAATGAATTAGAGGTAAGTAAAATTTAAATATATTTTCCATGCATGCTGAAAATAATTTTATATTAATAAGCACCTTTTAATTTACATTTACATAATTTTTTTTCCAGTTAATTGATTTTTGTTTATAAAGAATAATAATAATAATAATCATAGAATAAAGAAAAAATGTTATTCTTTTCTTAAAATATACTCATAGACACCTACAGGTACTTAAACACGATATTCTTAAGCATATGATGATATTTGCACGGAATAAGAAAATAAAACATGAAAAAATTATTCAATTAAAAAAAGTTTTCAGTTTAATTAGAAAACAAAATACTTTTGAAAGTTATTGCATACTTCAGTTATTTATAAAAAAACTTAATTTAATTTTCCTTCTAAACTTTAAGCCACTAATGAAGGATATTTTAAATAAAATTGATTTTGCAGCTGTATGCAATGTATATTAAATCTTTAATTAGATTATTTAATTGCTAGCATGACCAACTGTTTCCATTTTCGTGGGAGGACATTTTACCCAGAAACTGAAAAATATCCTACATTTTTAACAAACTATTGTACTACCATAATTTTTATTCTATCATCAATTCTTGATTACATCATAAAAAAATTATCTGTTAATAGTATATTTTATCTTTTTGCTTATTGAATTCTAAATATATTTGGTTATTTTAACACTTGTCATGCATATATTTATACACCTTCAGAATTCTGTGGATGCTTCTAGCTGTGAATTAACATAATTCTTCTACTATCTTATTTCATGTTGATATTGTTTCACTTTTCTGTGAACAGTTTAAAATTCTTGCATTACTGTATATTTATAGCACTTGTATAATTCCTTTTTAAGAATTGCTAATGTAATATGTCTACTTTAAATGTATATATGTATATTTTTTTTCCTGACAGGAGGTAAAATAACTTAAGTAATAGAGTACTATAAGCAAGTGATAACATTTGACTGTTGCTATAATATTTGTCCATTGGTAGTTTCCATTAGCTGCCATTCACGTAACTCACTTTGTCTTAATTAAGCTATGAATTTTTATTCAGTGTCATGTAATAAACATTCCTATTTGTAAGAAATTATACATATCATTTCATTATTTATGTTAAAATGTTTAAATATATTCTATTAAGAAAAATAATTCCAATCCTTAATTTTTCCTTCTTCTGACTGCCATATCCAATAAGTCATTTTTACTTTAGAGACAACCATTTGTATGAATTTATGGGCAACCACATAAACTTTCAGTTTGCTTTTATTAAGATTAATCTCCATAGATTTAACTCATCAGATTGTAAGGCTTAGCCTAGCTCAGGCTTTAATCATGTACATACAAAAATAATCTGTACTCATCAAAACCATTATGAGAACTTATATTTTAAAGCACAAAAAAGGTTATTCCAAGAATCTCCAATGCCTTATGCATTTTTTTTTAGCCAGCTATATAAATCCCATGGAGAAAATTTCAGATTGTTTACCACATATATTTGGCAAAAATTTATTTGTGCATGCATGTAATCATCTTGATCAGAGATATTGCTAATCTTATTTTTATTAAAGCAATTTATTGGTAATTTTTTCCAACTTTTTCACTCATTTATTTCTTTTAAAAAGTCTCATGCCTGGTAGCTTTTAACTTGTAGATATCTATTTTTTCTGGGTTGTCTGAAAAGATTGTTGGGAATATTTTTACATAATTCTTTCATGAAAATGTTCTCTTTTTTTTTATGAAACAAGGTAGAATATATAAATCTAATAACCAGTGCTGCTTTTTACATTCCTCTGGTACATAGTCACTAACTATACATTCTAAATAAAATAATTCTCATTTATAAATTAATCTGTTATATGACAAATAGCTTTGATTTTTAATATTTCTATCCAAATAAATTCTCAATAAAAATTCTTTTTTAATACATATGTGCATTAGATGTCACTTCTATTTAGCAACAAAAATTAAAATTAAAATCTAATATTGCACAAAAAAAAAAATTCTGGATCTTTAACTAATAGATACAAAAAACAGATGCTTCATGAAAAGTGCCTAACGACATAGTATCAGATTATAGCAACATGTTATGAGAGCTTGTGCTTATCATTTTGTATGGCTTTTTTTTTCAAAGTATTAAGGAATTCCAGTTTGTTTCATCTCAATTGTATATATTTGTAACAAGAAAATTCATAAAGATCCATTCAATACTCTTGAGAGATTTGTCCATGATATAATAGTTCCTGCATCAAAATCCTCACAAGATATTTGTTTCTTACCCAGACATACAGCTAAATCCTCACAATATGCTTGTAATTAACAATTTAGATATTTATTCTGCAGACTGGTAGTTTGAACCTAAACACTAACGCAGTTTTTCATTTCACATGGAAAAGCAATTATAATAAGGAAAGATGTGATATTGAATTATCCTTTTATGAAAATTAGCATTAAATTTCTATATAATTTGTTTTCTTCATTAATTTTTAAAATGATCATCATTTTTGAACATATAATAGATTATACACATTACATTTCAGCTAGTAATAAACTAATATATCTTCTTTACAAGTCTTGAGAAATATTTTAATTTTTTTCCTAAAGAAAGTTATCCTAGATTCTTAGTGTGTTTTTTAATTTTATATGCAAGAAAAAGATCAGAGCCACTTTATGGTTATGGCTAATGTGTTGACATTAAATATTTTAAGAAAAGAACATTGACATTTTATGTTAATACCGTTGATGATTATTATTCTATAAACATCTTCATTTCAGGCACAAATTTTTATAATAAACTAAGGCTCCAGAACCTTATGAAATAATTATTTTAAAACAATACCATTATTTCATATTACCATATATATTTTTGATCATGAATTAGACATTTTTGTTCATAACTTAGTTATAAGTCAGATAATTGATAAATGATTAAGATGTTAATTTTTAAATTTAAATGAATTTAAAAAAAAAATTTTTTTTAAAACTTTTCCCCAAGAAAATATGAGAAAAAAATATAAATTTTTAAGTGCTAAATGTTATTGAAAAACTGACAAGAATCTTTCAGCATTTTTATAGCAAGATGCAAAATAAATTAATAAATGTAGAGATATAAATATTTTTAATATAATATACAAAAAATAGTACACTTATGGACATTCTTTAGATATTAAAATTAATATTTATAGTATTATTTAATACTTAACATTTAATAATTGTTTCAGTTTCCAAAAACATACAGCTATTTCAAGATGTAAGAAATGTATAAAGAATAAGAGATATGCAATTGAATTATTACTAATTAGCCATTTTTAATTCAGCAGAATTGTTAATCTAGGAATATTGAAATACCAAGGCTATCTAATTATTAAGGATCAGTCTGTAAACAAAGAAAGATTTCTATAGTTTTGATCAATATTATTTCCAGAAAATAAATTCAGAGTGATTTAGATGTTATACATCTTTCATAAGCGTTTCTTAACAAATTTGTGGAAATGGTTCATTACACATTTAGATTCTTAGAACTTTATTTATTTTCATTATTATATTATTTTTCTTAGATATCTGTTGCTGATTACATTATTATTTTGCAACACATTATGATAAGAATAATTTTTATAAATATAGTATGCTTTCAGTTTGAAATTGAAGATGCATTTTCTTTAGTTAGTCACTTTATTTAGATCAATAGTAAATAAAAAGTTTCATTTCTAAGCTATTGTCCTTCAAGATAAAATTTGCATTTAGAATTTCTTCTTGTATATATATAGTATTACTAAAAGATATAGCTTAAATAATATTAATAAAATATATTAAAGTACTTTTTACATATATATTTATATAGATTGAAATTAGATTTCATTATTATTTTTAATATATGATTGTATCATAAACAATATATATATTGTATCATAAATAATAAAATATATATTAATATTATACAATATGTTCGTTTATTTGGAAACATAAAAACATGATTTGAATAAACACAAAGTTTTACATGAAAAAAAAATACTAGTAATAAAAGTATTACGAATTAAAAGGTCATAAAAGTTAATTTTATTTTATTTTTCTTTGCCTTCAATAAAAAAAAATTGTTTCCCCCCCATAATTTTACCATAGCAATTTTATCCTTGAACATATGTCAAAACTGGATTGGATAATAGTTTTTGGTAGAAATAACTTAATATTAAAAGGACATATGTCTTTGTTTGAAAAGGAAATTTTATTTAATGTGTCACCAGTTTTTACTTTTGGATGAGAGACTTAAATGCTTAACAGAAGAGCAATAGAGAAACTTTAGATCATTTAATGAAATATAGAGAGATGCATGTTAGGGATAACATGAACAGATCAAAAACGAAATATATGATTGAGAGAAAAAACAGATGTTACTGACTTTATTGAAAGAATTAAGAAATCAAAGTGAAGCTGGGTTGGACATATTGTTAGAAGAGATGATAATAGATGAACAATTGAAATCTTAAGCTGGAATCCAAGAGGTTATAAAAAATCTAGAAAGCGATCATATGTGAGATGGATGGATGAAGTAAGAAAGTATGTTGGGATGATGTGGAGAAGAGAAGCTAGAAATTGGAGAAGATGGGTTGAACTTGGAAAGACCTTCATCCTGCAGTGGATCGATAATGGTTGAAAATGATGATGATGATGAATAGCTCATTTTCTTTACATAACTACTGATGCCTTTTTTAAAAAAATTGGATTCTCAAATAACTGGTAACGAAGATTTGTTAATATTTTTTCCAGATTTTCACTTTTATAAAGTAAAATTCATTTTTTTTTAAATTCTAAAACTGGAATTTTTTTTTTTGAGAAATTTAATGAAAAAACAGTTTTTGATTTATCTTTTTGAAATCTGTTTTGAAATTTATCTTTAGTAATTGTAAGTTCATATTCTTGATTAATGTTTATTACCCCCCCCCCCCTTTTTTTTTTTTTTTAATCTTTGTAGTTACATTTTTATTTGATCCTTAATGATTGTGAGTTCATCTATTGAATGCTAATTATGATATCTTTATTTTGTTCACTTTTTCTGATTTCTAATATCATTTTTAAGTTGTAAATGTAGGCAATTTAAGATGCATTAAGATGCCTGTATACAGAAATACAATCTGATTGTGAAAATAGTCATTGTATTTTTAATTGCACATTTTTTTTTTTGTGAGTTTGAATATTTTCAAAAAGTTTAATTATTTGAGCTTCTAGTCTTAAGAAGTTTGTGTTTCATAAAGATATGAAACTTTTTTTATATTATGTAGTTATTCAATTGTTATACAAAACTATGTGGAATGAAGACAGTTAATGATGACTTCCTAATACTGATTGAGTTTTCACTTATCCTTGCAGTAATGAATTTGCAAAAAATATGCTATTAAATTATTTGTCCATATATATTCTCAAGTTAGATTTTATATAGCTTAAGATATAGTATTTTAACATGAACTTAACCTCATTTAAACATTTAAAATAATTTTAAATTATGAAAATAATAGGATAATATTAATCTCAACTTGTAGACTCTCTCCTATTAAATACTCAGTAAAGTAGTTTTATCTTCATTTTATTATTATTATTTTTTTATATGGTTACACACTTAATGTTAGATATACAAGCAAGTCTGAGTGGGAAAAAAATATATATATTGATGGTCTAAAGCAGATTAGCAAAATTCTCTCATCAAGAATTGTAAAGAAAAACTATTATTATTAGAAATTATCAATTTGATAATGATCATATGAATATTTTGATAAATTATTTAATTTTTCAAACATGATTTATCCATTTGGTTTTTCAGGCCGCTGAAAGTCACATCCATTATTGTGTTGGTGGAATTCATCCATTTCATTATTGTCATCTTCGTCCACTACCTATTCTTAGAATTATACTCTTTTCAAATAAATGTGATCTACTCATAACATGGATCCAAAATGTAACAATTTCAAGGTGGTTATTTATGCTTTTAATAAAGAGTTTATTTAGTTCTCATCTGATCACTGCATGTTTGTTTCCTTGCTCCTATGGTGATTTCTAAAGTCTTTGCCAACATATTTCACAAGCATTATTATTTTGCTCTTTTTTTTATTATCTGTATTCCTATTACTTTCACATAAATCTATAGAACTTTATAGAAAATATAATATGAACCAATTCTGATCTTTATTCTTAAAAATGTGTCTATACATGTAAACATTTTTCAGGCCTTTTTTAATAACTATGCCCAGTGTAACTCTGATAGATCTTCCAACTGTTGGATTCTTTGTTATTTAATGATCTAATTACATTAAGGTTGTCAGTATCTTTTATGTCTTTATCATAGATTTTTAAATCTGCTATTGTCCCTCTTGTTATAATTTTGTTTTATTCCATATTTTATTGTCATTCCATTTTTTTATTATTTATGTTTTTCTTTATCTTTTTAATAATTATTTTGAGTCTTTTCTATTTTGAAATATAAGTATAATGTCTTCAGCATCTATAAAGTTGTTTTTTTTTCTTCCATTATTCCTAAAGCCATATTTTGTCTTTATCCAGTCTGATTTTTCTTATTTTACAAGTTGAATATTGTTATATTTATCTTCCTTGCCAATATTAAATCAGTGTCTACTTTATCATAACTTATTTTAATTGTAGCTTTTAATCTCATAAAAATTCCTCATAAATATAAATAAAATGATCTGGCTCATCCATCCTTGATTTAGGTTGTGAACTGAATCAAAAATATTATTGAAATCAGTAAAATATATACAGCTGTTTCTTTCTGATATTCTCTCTCCTTTAAAAGGAAGAAAAATATGTAACAAATTTCCCAAGTTTTATGAATTAGCTAACATTTGACTTTTTAATCTTTATCATCATAAATTAATATCTTTCTTATTACGATAGTTATTAAGGTCTTTTTTTAAATATAATCATTTGAAAATAAGACCAAAATATCTTAATGATAATGCTTTTTCACATGTATACTTTTAGTCTTTGTAATAATTTATTTTACAAAAATTTATCTAGTGCATCTCAATTTTTATTCATGATCTAGGAAGTTCTTGATGTACCAAATAAAATTGCATCTAAAATTCTTAAATAATTATCTATCTAAAATATAAATGTATCATATATTATAACATAGCAAACGTACATTCACTTTTTCTTTTAAAATATATATATTCTACAATAATATCAACAAATCAAAAATCCTTTTTCTTTTCAAAAACTTTATTTTTTTATATCAATACTGAATATATATATATGTTTATATAATACAAAACTCCAACGTTTCAACTGTTTTTTATCTCCATACAGTCATTTTCAAGTTGAAACGGAGTTTTGTATTATATAAACATATATATATGATCAGTATTGATATAAAAAAATAAAGTTTTTGAAAAGAAAAAGGATTTTTGATTTGTTGATATTAATATAAATGTATTATAAAATACAGTTTTAGAAGTGTAATGTGTAGTCTGTTTTAATTATTGCTTAATTTTTAAAAGAGTTTTATTATATCTTTGCTTTTTATGTTTTCTTGAGCATGAAAATTTAAAAAATTTATTTAATTTTTGTATTGTTATATAATAAAGTGATGTTCACTTGAAAAGTCATGAAATGTTTGGATATTGGAAAATACTGATAGAAATTTATATCCTGGATGGTTATATGCTATTTTTTTATTATTCAGATTGACTTTCAATAATGTTTGTTACAACATTAGACATCCATCTGTTCTATTTTCTTATTATCATTATGCATTATGCATTGTTTGTTTATTAGGATATTCTATATGCATGTAGACCTGCACATATGTTCACCTTTCCGTCATTAGCTTTTTTTATGGAATCAAATAAAAAAACATTATGTTAGCTGCATTCACCAACATTATCTTTTTTTATTTATTTCTAAATCACAATTATTATTACATCTTGTTTATAATCGTTTTAATCCAACATTTTCCAGTTCTTGCAAGAATAATATCTCCTTTTCATTACAAAATTTATTTTTAGTTTCTTTGAAGATATTTCTTTAATAAAAAAAAATTATATTCTTTTTAATCAAATAAATGAACTTTTTTCAAAGAGAAGTAATAAATTCAATGACGGATGTGCAAAGTTAGATCCATTTCTTATAGAACTCACATTTAAAGAATATTTCTATGGCTTAAAAATCTATTTATTAGATGGAACTAATATAGTACATATAATAAATGAGAAAAAAAACTAATTGATAATAAATAAATCCTCATAAATCTAATAAATAAAATCATGGAAATAATATATTCAGCCATCAAATTAACACAGTATGAATAGGTCTTATTTCATATTTTATATAATAAATAAAAACATTTAATTTACAGCAAATGTAAATAATTGCTGTTACTTTCTTATAAATGGCTGTGCTTGTTAAAACATTATATTCATTTTGTTTGATTACTAAGTATATTACTGTCATGTTTATTATTATGTTTATTGCTGTGAATTATGTCTAGCTTACTAAAGTGCTTCTTATTTTCATTTTTCAGTAAAGGAAATGTTTTTATTAGGCAAAATATGTAACAAATTGTCATCATTCTGTGTTGGTTTGATTGCTAAATATATTTTATTTCCATGAATTTATTATATTTACAGTCATGGGTTTTATTTCTTTTTTAATTAAATAAATTATTTTTAAGCATTAGAAATATGTTCATTTATTAATTAGTTTTTTGTTTGGGTATTGTATGTATTACTTATATAGCTCTATTTAGTGGACAGATTTCATGCTATAGAAGCATCATTTAAAATTACTAAACATTAGCGTTACTTATTTTATATACCTTTTCAAAATTTGTATAAGTTACAAAAACTTCATTATTTTAATTATATACCATCACTTATTACTAATGGCTAATCTATAATTACATATTAATTATTTAGATCAATTTTTAACAACATATTCATTTTAGTTGAACTGTTAACAAAAATATTGAAAATAATATTTTCAACATGTTGTTAAATGTTTTCAATATATTAAATTTAGTAGGAAAAAATTATTTTGTTGAATATATAATTTTCCAATTTTAATTTTATTATAATATTACTTTCATTGATTGTGTAGAAGTATTGTAAAATTTTCAAATGCCTTTTAAAGAACTATTCTGTTTCATATGAAAATCATTATTCTAAACAGTATGTTAGGATTGTTAACTATGAACAATTGCGTATTAAATAAAAGTGTTTATTTACTAGTATCTATTAAAGTGATTATTAATACAATTGACAGACAGATTTATTTATTTAATACTCATAATTATTGCATGTTCTATTTTGTATTACATAATAAAAGTATTATTTTTGAACAATTTTGAACAAATTTACTATTTCCAACAATCAATTCTTGCTACTATAGTCATTCTTTTTAATTCATATAAAAAGTTAAAAAAATTTTTAAGCGTTTTACTTGTTATTATTTATAGTAATTCTTTTTGATGTAATTATTTTTTAATATATATACAGTACTGCATATGCCTTTGGTATGATCTTTATTATTTCACTAAAAAGATAATTGTTAGTTTACAATTGTTATCTGTTTGGTTTACACTTTTTGAATTTAGAATACTGTATAATTGTTTTTTTTTTTTGTATTTAGGTAATAAAATCTATTGTGTACATATATTTATGTCTAATAATTTTAAGAATATTTTAATAATTGACTGTGAAGTTTTCTTTAAACTGTTTTTCTGTAGAAAATTCTACAAACAATATATATTGAAATAATCTCATAAAAAGGATTAATTTAAGTATTAGAAGAATCTTTGAGGACGTCTGTTGAATAATCAAAACTGTAAGCTATTTGCAACTGCATAAAAGAAGTGATCTTATTATATATATTGGTAAGGATGAATTTGTTTAAAGAATACTGACACATTATTTAAAAAGGTAGTTTGTTAATATTCAGTGTAAAAAATTTAGGTGCAAGTTAAAGGCTGAACCAGAAAGCCATTGGATAAAGAATGTTACAATTAAGTTATATGAAGAGAAAAAAGTTTGAATAAAATTGAGCACTGATTGTTCAAAAGCACAGCAAGTAAGGTGGTTTTTGAAAATCATAGATAATTAATGTAGCAGATTTACAGTGATAATAGTAGTATCTATAGAAAAGTCAAAGATTGGTAATAGAGTAGTGATGAAGAAAAAAAGTTAAAGACAAATATTTAATTAACTAAGTTGTTTGATTTTAGATATTTCTTTTCAAAATTATAACATTCAGTGGAAACTTGAATTAGGATTTAAATTAAATAAGGATGTCTTAAAAGGAATAAAAAACCTAAAAATTTCTCTGAAATATATTGGCAATAAAGGTAATAAAATTAATGGAAAAGGAAGTCTTAATTAGTGATTAAAACTAGGGCTTTTTCAGAATCAAAAATTAAATCTTAATAAGTATGGTTAATTTTTTAAAGAAGAGAAAATTGAATTTTAAAAGAATTTAAGTTAACCAAATTAACAGTATATTATAATGTTTAGGAAATCAATATATTTCATGAAAAGAATAAATACATTTTTGAATTAATAGAATAGGTGAAAGTTGATGCATAATTAAAAGATTGCTATTATAAATATAGGGGATTTGAACTCAGACTTTCAAGCATCCTTCAACTATCCACACTATCTCATACCACTGATACACATGACCGCACACATGTTAAAAAGATAAATAATCACCAATATGCATATTTCGTGCTGAACCAGCCCTCATCAGTTGGTCCAGATTATCATCTCCCACACATATATATATAATCAGTGCTCAGTTTATATTAAGGTAGCAATTTTTCATACTTTAATGGACAGGCTTCAGTCCACTTTAACCTCCAACTCTTCAGCCATCCATACCATTGAAAATCTGATGATGGAAAGCCCAAATCCCATGCCGATGCCAATATTATATAAATGTATTAAATGGATAAGGTCCTATACATGAGGGATCAGAGTGACTTGATGTCAACATGGGCATGGCAATAATATTGGCATTAGCATGGAATTTGGGCTTTCCATCATCAGATTTTCAATGGTATGGGTAGCTGAAGAGTTGGAGGTTGGAGTAGATTGAAGCCTGTCCATTAAAGTATGAAGATTTGATATTTTAATATAAACTGAGCACTGATTGTGTATGTGTGTGGGAGATGATAATTTGGACCAACTGATGAGTACTGGTTCAGCACAAAATACATATATTGGTGATTGTTTACCTTTTCTACATGTGTGTGATCATGTGTATCAGTGATATGAGATAGTGTGGATAGTTGAAGGATGCTTGAAAGTCTGAGTTCAAATCCTCTATATTTACAATTAAGCTCCAGGTATATGAAGAATGCCTGTATTTTAAATATTGCTATTATAAACAAAACTGTTTAAATAAAAAATAAATCAATCATTATTTAAAGAAAAAAAGGATTTGGAAAGAGATGAATATTAATTATTAGTAAGATGATTAATAATATACTTGAATAAATTCAAATCAGAAATTGTATAAAAAAATTAGTAATAATTATCCTTTGACAAATTGGATTACAAATTTTTGGAATGTCCAAAACAATAACCTAGATTTCGTTAATTTTTTTTTTTTTAATAAATTGCAAAAAATCATTTGTTGAATATTTATGAAAATATTATTATCATTTAATAGATGTTTATTGTAAGGTTTCTTATTATTTTGTAGTATGTATATATATTAGATTTAATCCTGTACATATTACCCATGATAATCAAATATTAAATTTGCTCATCATATTCTGTTTAATAAAGTAGTTATTTTATCCTGTCTTCAGATAGAGAATTTTATTTGCATATTGTACATTGATTACTTAATTCTATACTTGAAATGTACATTTTAATATGTATGTTTATTTGTTATTTATTTTTAATAGGCTAAAACTAGAATAAAACTAAATTTTTTGGACCAAATTGCTAAATTTTGGGAACTTCAGGTAAGAGTATTGAATTATTATTTGTAGTATTTTTTTTAATAGTTTATTTATTTATTATGACATTATTACTTTTAGTGTTATTTATTATTTGTTTATTAATTATTATTATCATTATTTCAGTTATTTTATCTTACGATATTATCAATAGTTTAGTTTTCATCTTCATTTGTAATTTCATTGACTTTCATGTAAATTTCTTTGAGTTTGTTTTTTCTTTTTAGTTTCTTACAGCCATTTGGAAATGTGAGAATTGTATATACAGTTTTTGATTTTCTTTCAGTATCTACTCTTTCTCTGATTTTTGTAGTCTCTTGATACTTATTCTAAATTTATATATGGCTACAATAACATTATTTTTTTCTTTTAATGTCATTTATTGTCTCAGTATATCTTTTTATTTTTTTTGTGTGTTCATCCTTAATTTTATTTTCTCCTTTATGATATATATTCACATCAGTTTTTACAGTCTTGCCCCATTTTGTGTTTTTCAGAATTTTCTGTTTTTTTCTAATTCACATAGTAAAATATTTTTGATTAAATGTTTTATGTATGTTTAATTTTTTATTCTTTATGGCTTTTTTTTTTCAATTTATATATACCATTTTTACACCATAATTGTCTTTGCTTATATTACTTGTGCTTTTATCTTTTGATCATTAGTGTTTTTTTTAAGTAAATATTGAACTTAAATATTTAGTATTTACACTGTTTTTTTCCCTATTGATTTTATATGTTCACACATAAAAATTTACTACTGCTAAATCATTATTTTGTTTATTATTTTCTAACAATATTTTATATATTTTTATTAATTTCTGATTTTTTTTTTTGCAAATTGAATGTGTGAAGATTAATGTATTATTTGATTGTATTTCCATACCTAGATATTTTCATTAAACATTTTCATAAAGACTTTAAGGATTTTTATCAATATGATATTAATGTCAAATTTGTTTGTTTCTAAAGTATTTAACTGATATTGTGTCATATTTTTATGAATAATTATATGAATGTCTCAATTCAAGATGTATAATAACTACTCTTTCTTATTGCATTGCCAAATGTATACCATATAATACTAAATAAAGCATTGTGTGACAGTAGTAAAGTGCTTGGACAATTTAGTATTATACGAATATCTCAATTAGTAGCTTTTTTTCCTTCTATCAGAAAATATTGTAAGTACATGATCATCCTCTATAAGCCACTTTATTGGCTTTTTTGTATTATTATTTTACTATATAGCTTAGTTAATTGTTTTATTTAGTTTTTATCTGGTTTCTTATTTACAGTTAAATGTTGGAATCTAATAGTTTTCAGCACAATCTGACTAATCTTGCATAACATATTAGAAAGATAGCCTTTGCTATCTTTTTATATCATCACATCATTATTTACTTTGTCTTCTGGATTGCTGCCCTCAAGTTTTTTTTCCAGCATTGTTTTTTTTTACTTATCTAAAATTGTTTTTCATGTGTCACTGAAGTATTTTTATCATCATTAAAAGTAAAATTTCTATGGCAATCACAAATGGCATTAGGATATCATTAAATACATTGTTTTCATTTGCTTTCAAAGTATTTCCAGATATCTGTTGGGTATTGTCTGTACTAGCAGTTCATTTGTGATTCAGTACATAGTTAAGTAAAACTTTTTTTTTTTGATGTCAGCCATTTCAATTCAGTCATATTTGAGTATCTATGGAAGAATATATGTATGAATGCATATATGTGTATATGAATATATACATGTTTAGACATGTTTATGTACATTTGTATAATGTATTTATATATATCTTGTATATATTTATATTTCATACATTGATATCTATATGTTTATCTATGTATATGAAAATTGCAAATGTGAATATGGGTGCATATAATGGTTGTATGAATGGATACCTTATGTATTTATGTTTTATATGATGTTTACATTTTTTATATATATAAGTGAATACAAGATTCTATTTATCTTTATTATGTTTGATGTGTTATGTTTGTTGTACATTCATATATTTGTGCATATAGATGTATGTGTGCATTTTTTTTTTTCCTGAGATGAATGATTTCTTATGATTTTATCAATAATAACACATACAGGTTTACTAATTTATGTATATATATATTTGTGATTTGTTATATAGGACAATGCATATTTTTAGAAATATATTGGCTAGTATGCTATGTTTTTTTTTAGTTATTGTTATTAAAATATTACATATTTACTATTTTATAATGAGTTCTTGATATGTTTTCTTTCATTTTTTATTTGTTTTGAATATTTACTTTATGTCAAACAGCAGAAATCTAGTTTAATTTTTAATACTTAGAAAAAACAAAATATTTAGAGATATAAACATTATTTTATATATAATTTTTATTAAATTTGCAAAAGATAAATGGAAAAACTTTGAAGTAAAAAAAAATCTTTCTTATCTCACTTTATACACGATAAAATGTGCTAATGAAATATTTTTAGAAAATTGTCATTAATAAAACTAAAAACAGAAATAATACAATAATTAATGAAATCTTTTCACAATGAAAAATCAGTGCTTCTAGTAAAAAAAAAAAGACTGCTTGTGGAAATCATAGGATATATGCAGAAATAGAAGAATCTTATATTACAAAGAAACAGCATAATGGAAAGTATTTGTTTATTGAAATAAATAATTGATTCTTATAATATTGAAATCCAGAGATTGTTATTTTTATAGAACAATGATTTAAATAATTTATTTTCTTAACAAATACATATATATTAATCAAATGTATATGTTTTAAGACTTTACAAGTGTCTACTTTAAAGATTTAAAAGCAAAGACATTTTAATAGTATATTTTATATATGTCAGCAATAGTGTCTTGTCACTATGAATACATTTTTAATCAAGACTCTGGTGATCATTATTTTTGGTAATTTAATAACTTTTGTTTACATATTATTCATTGATACTATGTATATTTTTTTATTAATAATGCTCATTTTCATCTGATTCAGCAGATTTTAAGATAAATTTTTAACAAATTTTTTAACAATAATATACTGTGATAATAAACATATTTACTCTGTGCATCTATTTATAGCACGTGTGAAGAATAATTTTCTTCCACAGTTTTTTATGTATATAATCAGTGTAATATCAATTATTATATGTATAAAAATTAATATTGTTCAGTATTGCAGTTGATTAAAAATGAGAAACTTTTTCTTCCCTATGATATATAATCTGAACTTCTGCAAGTAATCTGTCAATTTAAAACTGAGACTAGCAATAAGATCAAACCCTAAATTTAGGCATGGTCAATAAAGATGATTTATTTAAAGAATAAGCTCTAAGCATAAATGTACCACCTATGCTTTTAAAACATTTATTGCCGAAAGAGTGCATGTCTATTTATAGTTTCATATGTGAAGAGTACTTTCCTTCCATAATATTTTTTTATTAATATCAATAAATAAAACATAAATTACTTTAGTTTACATTTATATGAAAATGAATGGATAGAAATAAAATAAGCATGTAGTTTGTAATTGCATTACTAATAGGATTCTTATAGCCCTGATTTTTTTCCCAAGAAAATAATTTATTTTTCAAATCAGTTTTTTTTAGTGATGTAGCATAAGTATTCTGGCAAGTTATATTTTTGATAAAATGATAAAATCACACAAGATATTGTTGAATCAAAGATAAACAGTATAATATCTTCCTACTTTTATACAGTAATCTGATAAAACAGTTCTTATATTTTGTATTTGGAAAAATAATTATTTGTGATATATTGACTATTATTATGTTATACTTCATTCACATTAATTTGTTAAATTAAATCAATTAAAAATATTTAATAATTTATCTTTTCTCTTAAAGAATTAAACACACAAGCAGTAATATATATATTTCAATTTATTATATATGATGATAAATGTTATCACTAAAGTAAACTTATTTGATTACTATCAAACAATATACAACTAACTCATTATGAACCACAAGATAAAAAAGTATGCATTTCTGAATGATGGATAGAATTTAATTCTACTATACTATTATCTTGGGTTGATAAAAAAATGCTTATGACTCAAAATTGAAATTACTTTTGGTGCTAGTCTTATAGCCAAAGACGCCGCTCGATCGCGCCGTTTTCGTGCTAAAACACATAAAAATACCGTTTCCGCGGCTGACACGTTTGAACCCGCGTTTTCTATAATACAACTTTTTTGTTGTGCTACAGATTGCAGGCCGCTATGTTGCAGCAGTACTGCATGTATGTGGCATCGCAGCAAATAAATTAGGTGAATTTGCATAGTTTATACCATTGTGTTACAGCTTGGTGAGAGTGTGTGTGTATTTGAATTGGATGGAAATGTTGTTTTGATTGAATTTTTTTTTATTTTAAAGTATTGAAATGTTCAGATTTTCTAAATTAATAATTATCAGACTTTTTACAACGTACTGTATTGAAGTTTTAAGTGGGAAAATGTTGACAAGATATATGTGTGAAGTGAGTTGGAATTAAGTAACGCGTCAAGTAACGTACTGTTCGTAACATTCCACGAGACAAACAATATTCTGCCGTGTGTTTATTTTTGAAGTAAAAAATAGTGGTAGCACAAAAATATCCAGTAAGAAAAGTACAATTGTACACTCTTTTTTTAAATTTTATAAAAAGCATATATTATAAACATGGTTAATAAATAAAAAAGACATTTTATATATATATTTGTTGTTGTTTAAAAAACTTTTACTTTATTTCTTTTCTCCGACTATTGTTATACTTTGTTGAATATATTTTACGTAACACTAAAACTAACCCTAACAACTTTTACTTTTTGTTGTCATTGTATTTGAAGTAAAAAATAGCAGTAATATCTGTTTCTCTGTAAAAAATAAAAATGTAAAACGAAGACTAAAAAAGTGAAAAATATCGGTAACACTATAATATCTGTTTGTCTGTAAAAATTAAAATTTAAAAGGAAGACTAAGAAATTTTACTTTTTATTCTGATTATGAGTTTTTAAACAACAACAACAAAAAAAGCTGTAACCCCAATAAAAAAATATCCGATAGAAAATTGATTTTTTTAATAAAGCAAAATAAAAAACACGAATCAAATTGTAATTTGTTTATTTTATTTTACATTTATTGTTATCATTTAATTTGTATATGTTAATAAAAAATAATATTTAAAAAAGACGATTTTGTTTTGTTTTTATTTTCGCATTACAAAAAACACATCAAACTGATTAAAATCAACGGCTCGGAAATGTTCATATGTTATAGTTTTAGCATGAAAACGGTGCCATCGAACAGCATCTTTGGCTATACTACTAGCATCTTATTTTTTTGCTGGTGTTATCTTCAAATAAAGAGGGAGAAAATGCTACATTATTTTTATATTTGTTTAAAGTTTGGTGGTTATTTTCTAATAAATAATTCTTTTTTTATTTGATTATTTTAAATAATTTCCTATTGGTTTTAAAATTTTATCTGGAAATATAGATAACTTTATTTATTTCTGATATTTAATTTAGAAGAAAATTTTAGGTAATCTTTAGCTATTACTTCTAACCCTATATTTTTTCAATTTCAGTAAAAGCTTATGTTTGCACATCATAAAAATTTTAATATTTTATTTTAAGATCTTTATTACAACTGTAAAAAATATTTAAAATTGTAATTAATTCATTTAATTTTTTTTTTGATACTGACATTCCATTTTTCTTAGATTTTTTTAAAATAGTGATAGTCATCATCACAAAACAATACTGGGATAAATAATTGATAAATTTAATATTGTTGCCTACTTTATAGATATCAAATATAGATTTCAAATATTACAATAAATCCCTTTTTTTTGTAGTTTTTATAAATTAATGTTAAATAAAAGCAACTTTGTATTCTTAATTTATATCATTAAAATGTTTTTATTTGAGAAAGAAATCTAAAACTTAAATTGTTCATTTATATTGTTTTATTATTGTTATTTTTTAATTTTTTTTTTTAAAAAATTATTTTTGTAAAAAGTCAATTTTCAAAACAAAACTTAACAATTAAACATTTTTTTCCTTTCTCTCTCTTACCCCACCTGATTTCCCTTCTTATCTCAAAACCAATTAAGAAATTGAAAAGACAAATAATACTAAAAGTTTGGAAACAAACCTGTTAATAACAACTAATAAGAGAATTTTTAAGTTATACATTAAATTTACACTAAATTAATTTATAACTGAAACACACAGGCTTATTATATACCTGTGTCTATATATGTAATATATAGGGTATATGAGCACAGACTATCTTTTCTTTAATCTAAATTCTGATTTCTATAGGCCAATTTCAAATCAAGACATTTCAAATTGGCATTTATAAATCAGAATTTAGGTTACTAGATGAAAGTAAAAAAATAAATACTAAAAGAACTAAATAATGTTCAATGGATTTTCTCAGAAGAAGAAAGTTAAGAGTAATAATAGTAAATTAGAGCAAATTAACAACTATAAATACCTTGGCCAGATTATTAATAGAGATGTAAATATAATGGATGGAATTAATCATAGAATTAATTCAGATGAAATGCATTTGGGAGAAATGACTTAATGTTAAAAAAAATATGCCTGTGTGCTTGAAAAAGATGGTTTTTAATATGTCTTATTTATGAATCTGAGACTTATAAACTAAATAGAACAACAAAAACAGAGACTTCATACCACTCAAAGAATTATTGAGAGATGAATATTAGGTGTAAAAAGAAGAGGTTGAGAATGAAATACATGGTAAGAGAACAAACAGGTATCATTGACATCCTTGAAAGAATTAAGAATCTAAAATGGAACTGGATTGCACATATTGCTAGAAGAGATGTTAATAGATAGATAGTTGGAGTTTTGAATGAAATCCCTAGAAATAAAAGACTTAGAAAGAGATCATATGTAAGATTTATGGATGAAGTAAGGAAGTTTGATGGTCTATGGAGAAAAGCTATGGAATGAAGAAATAGGGTTAAATTTACAGAAATCTTAATCCTGTAGTGAATTTTTAATATTTTAAAATTATGATAATAGTGATTGCAGTAATGAAAAACATACTATAATAAAACATTTGAGAGGAACTAGCAACATGACTGATTGAATTTGCAAGATAAGAATATGTTTTTCTGAAAGATGATTTATGACACACTTTATGAATTTGTTTTTAATTTTTTTTATTTGATATTCTTAAATTATAGATAGTGAAATCATGAACATGGAGGAGCTAATATAGTCATTAAATTTTAATTATTTTTGGTTATACAATTTAAGATATTGTACAGTTACTTTAATTATATGGGGATTTGTAAGAAGATAAAATAAAATAAATAATTTTGAATTAGTATTAAATATAATGTCAACATTATTAATCTGGGAAAGTTTTCAAATCAATATCGAGATGTTTCTTAACTTCATTTTTTTTATAATATGTGAAATAGTCAACAAGATACGAAAATGATGTATGATCTGTAGAATATTTCTGTTATTAGCATCTCAAGCAACAGTTACAGAGTTTCTCTTATTATTCAGAAGATGACTATACTCATCCAATGTGGTGGTGCTATATTTGTAATAATGAGATTAGAAATGAACCAGAAGACTGTTTGCTTTTTGCCAGAGAAAATCTTTTCCATATATATATATATAGGCTAAAAGATCAATATATGATAATATTTGAGATTGGTTTATATAAATATCATTAAATTCCTCATCCCCTTCACACACTTTTTTGCTTTCTGGAATTAGGATAGCCATATCCATAATCAAGGGGATTGCTAATGTTAACAATAAATAATTATAAAGTTTGTAAATATTTTCAAGTCAGATTTATAAATTTCATGCTTTATTTACATGTCATTTATGATATTTTATCACTGTGATATTATTTGTGTTTTGCTTTATCTGATATTTTGGAAATATAGATAATGAATTCATGTATTAGTTCTTTAAATATGTTAATTTACATTTTAAAAATCATATGTTGATATCTCTGTTGTGATTAGCTAATCCATTTAATTAGAGATTCTACTTAAATAGGTATAAGTCAAATTACACTTAATCTTTTATACCTTTTACTTTTTTATTTTCTTGATTCAAAAATCTTATTTAATTTGTACAAATTGTAACTATTAGAATAATTTCAATTAAAAAGTAAAGTGAAATCAAAATTATTACATAAGTGATAAAATATCATAAGTAACATAAATAAGGCAGGGAAATTTATGGATCTGACTTCAAAATATTTACATAATTTATAATTATTTGTAGTTAACATTAGTATTCTTCTGTATTGCCATTCTAATTCCAGGAAAATAAAAAAATGGTGGGGGAGGGGGGGGGTTAATGATATTTATTCAAACCAATTTGAAATATAAGTATTTGTAGAACATATAGTGATCGTTTAGTCTATATACATATTAGAATAGTTTTTTTCTGGCAAAAAAACAAACAATATAGTTTTTACGTTCATTTGAAATCAGTTATTATTAATATAGCATTATTGCATCGGATGAGTATTTTGTAGTTGTTATTGGAGATGCTAATAACAGAAATATTCTATAGATTATATATGGTTTTAGTAGCTAGTTGACTATTCCACATATTACAAAAAAAAAAAAAAATGTAGAAATTAAGAATTCTAAGTGGATAATTAATTTGATAATTTTTGTTTTTGATTGATTTGCTTTAAAAAGTTTTTTATATGGATGGAAGATTTGCTATTTCATTATATTTATTAATGCAGTAGTGTCTTTTTAGAATTTCTGTGACTTCTAATTGTTCTCTAGTGGTATACATCATATTTAAAAATTTTAATATTGTTTACATCTTTATTATGCTGATTCTAAAATATATAAAACACAATTTTCTTGGTAAGATAAATTTTTATATTGCAAAATAGAATAATTGCTTTATCAGTCATATTTAATACTCTTTGGAATTAAGAATATTTTAGAAATGTTTTTATGCTCTAGGATTTTAAGAAGGCAAAATACATTATTGGATGTAGGCACTATAAGATGTAGGATCTTTTTTTGTAGATTGTTGATATACTATATATATGATTAATGTAAAACTATACTGAATGAAAGTCTTAATCATATTTTTAAATACATCCATATGAACTGTAATGAGTGTTGTGGTGTGTGTAGAATGTGATAAATATTATATGTAAATAATGTAAATAGTGATGAAAAGAGGACTGATAAGTATGACTGCAGTTTTATTATATTATGAATATTTTTTTGATTACTTAATTAGGCATGCTAGGAATAAGAGAGAATAATTTTTTTTAAGCTGGACTTGAATATATGCAGAATTTTAGTGATATGATCATGAACCAGAATGAATTTTAATATCAAATGACTTGTGTCTAAAGATAATGGATGGATAATATTGAATGAATCCAAAAGTTAGATTATGCCCATAGTTGCAGTGATCATATTAAATAATCTAACCAAAAGTAATAAAGCCTGGTTTTTATAATAATTATTCTAATGCTAGCTTTAGACAATTTATATATCTGTTTGTAATTTGTAGATAATTATTTTAAATTTTTGTATGGTATGGATAATTGTATTATGTTTATGAATATGATATGAATCAAAATTTTTAATTTATTGAAGTTACAATTTTTTGTTAGTACAATTTCAGAAAAATAAAAAAAAAATATTTGAATTGTGCTAAGACATTTTTTATTGTGTAACACACATATTAATTATTGATACTGATTTTTTTAATTATTATTAATCTATATATATTTAAAAATGATTTTAGGGTTCATCATTAAAAATTCCAACAGTGGAAAGAAAAACTTTAGATTTATTCACTTTGCATAAGGTAAGCTTTTCATTTATTTCAATTTTTTAAAATTATATATAAAATAGAATTTCTCATAATGAAAATGAAATGAGTTTTATATAAATTTTTGTATCAGTATTAATGATGAATCCAAACAAACAAAAAGAAATATAACTGTATGATTTTTTATTAGCACATATATCATTTATGTTGCCCTTGTAATTATTTTAAATAATTTTCAATTAAAAATATAATAGAAATTAATTTTTGATATATTTTCAGATATTTTCATTTTTTATTTAAAAATTACAAAAATTATTTAGGTTTGTTTCAAATAAAACAAAACAAATTTAAGAACAATTGCATTAAGATTAAGAAGAACTTTTGTTTCATCACACAAAATATTTTTGACAAAATGTATATGTGGTAAAAAAATAAATATATATATATGTATTTCCCATAGATTCATACATACATCATTTCTTTCCATTAGGGTAAATAATAATTCAACCTTTTAACTAAATAATATTAATTAATTGTATTCAATTTTATAATTAATTATAATAAATAATAAGTTTATAATATTTAATATTTTTGTTTGATATATAGCCCAAAAAGTGTGCATTTGATGTAAGTGAATAATGTTATTTTTGAGAAATTTTTTTCCAGTATATTAGCTTGAATTTTTTAGTAGTTATAAAAAAAGAGTTTTAGTTTATGCAATGTCTGTTACGATTAATTATTCTATGAGCTCTGTTCATTTATCATATTAAATACTATATACAAAATATGTCACTGGTAATCAATCATAGCTGAAATAATCTTTCATATAATATTTTCTTATTCTAAAGCATTCTTTGAAAAATGGTATTTGGTTTAACTCAGCTAAAATTAGGTATACTTTTTTTAAAATAAAATTTTCAATGTCATATAAATAGCTTTTTTAAAATTAATAATAACTACTGTCAATCAAAACACAGAAATATACTAAGTATATATAAAATTGTATTTAACAATAGCTCTTTTTTATATTATAAAAATTTGTAAATTCAAATTTTCACTTTCTCCTGCATCATTTTTCTTAGTGTTTAAAGATAAAGTTAAAAACTAGTTTTAAATAACCCTAATGATGGAGAAGGAATTTCTCATTAGGCTTAGCAATTGCTTGCTGATGAGAATTTTAAGCACTTTTTCATTCGTTTTTCTTTCTAAAAGTAATTAGATTTCCATATGTAAACTAATATCTGATGGCAAATTAGGTTGGCTATGGGCCAGCTATCTATTAAAAAAAATTCCTAAGCTGTATTTGAAACCTAAAAAAAAATGTCCAAATGTTATCTGATCTGGATCCAAATCCCAGATAGTCATCAACTATGAGGCTCACACTTTCCTATATATATGTTAAAATAAAAAGATTCAAAATGATAGCATTAATTCATTCGTGTGTTAAAAATCAAGATTGTTTATAAGCTTGAATTTAGAATAAAATCATATTAAAATAAAAAACATTTATAATCTTTTGAGAAAATGATGTTGATTACACTTAAAATTGGTTAATTGTATGAACAAGTTAAGGCTATAAACTTGATGCTATTCTCACTATCTTTTAACAAATTTCATGATATCTACCAGAAACGTAACATTTCCTATAATAACAGTTTAAAGTTCAGAATATATGAACTTCAAAATTGTAATATAAATCAATAGTCTACGCTTTCATATCACACTTTTCAATTTAACCAGCCTCTTTGGTTAATTTATAACTAGCTTGAAACAATGAATATATTTTTCAAATGTGAATGTTGTTAGAATTCATAGTTGCAATTTGTATTGTGTTTCAACAAATAATATAATATTAATTTTACTTAGAGGATTAAATATAACTAAGTTGAGGTTGTAAAATGTATGATTAATTTTTTTTTATATGTAACTTTCAGTTTAAATAGAATTAATAAAAAAAAATATTTTGTAATGTAATTATTATTTACAATATTTTTAAAATTAAGATGGATAAATAAAATAAAGAAATGTGAAGAAGAGAGACTACAAGACAGAGAAACCGGATTAAACTTGGAGAGACCTTCATCCTGCAGTGGATCATTGATGATTGAAAATGATTATAATGAATCTCAGCCCAACATTTAGTATCCTAAAAATTTATGCAGTAATTTGAATAAGTACAGTGATATTTGTAAAAATTGTTAACGATATCAGAGATGATAACCCAATTTCTAACATCACAAGATGTTAAGAAGATTTCTTATTTTCTCTTCACATCTGGCTTTCACTGATTCGAAAAAAACATTAGTAATTATGAAATATATATTTTATTTTTATTATAAATGAAATAAATAATCAAATGGCTATTCATAAAAAATTCAAGTGCCAGCTCCAGGGTCTGCCATATTACCATTACACCAAATCGGAGAGTATTTTTACTATTAAAAATATCCCTACCCTCTTTTTTTTTTTAAAAAGAAAAAATCAAATAAAAAACTTATTTTTTTTAAAAACCTTTCATCAAATTTTTTTTTGCCAATTTGTGCAAGGAATATTTGCACTTTGATGCTGTTCTTATTTCCTAATTTTGTATGTGGTTTAGGAATAAAAGTTAAACAAAATTATAAATTCAATATTATTGAAAAAATTACAATGGAATATCGCAGAGGGACTTGAAGACTAATACCAATACAATGCTTTTCATTGTTATTATAGACAGTATAATGTATATAGTAATAGTTCCAGTATGACATTATTCCTGTTTTGTATAAGGGCTAAATATTTTGTGTAAAGTAGACAATTGTAGGGTTTTACTTAATCAGTAAACACATATACAAATATAATCTAGTCAAGTAGTTAACTGACTTCCTTTTTTTTTGTTTGCCAAATGAATTTGATAAGCATATAATTCAATCAATTATAATTATTGTATTAGATTTAAAACTTATATCTCCCTCTATAAATCTATTGTAAATTTCAGCTTATTAATATGTTAATTGATTAATATTATATACATATTAATTTCTACTTAACTAAAATATATTTCTGTGTATGTGTAATAATTATATAAATGCAAAATGTCAATGACAGTGTTTTACATATTCCACTTTTAAATAAAGAATATAATATTTATATATGCATACAAATACTTATAAAGGTTCTAAAATCAAGAATAAGATTTATAAAAGATATCTGGTCACAACGGAATTATAAATGCTTACTAAATGAAATGTCTTTTATATGAAATACAATTCTGCAGTTTAGTTATTGCTAGTATTATTTAAAGGATTTAGTATATTTATTAAAGGAATTTTCTGAAACTATATTATGAGCTTTTACTATCGTAAATTCATAAGTTAGCAATAATTTCTAGTTCATTTTACAATGAACTTACAGTGAGTGCTTTAAATCACATAAATTACAGCTTTTTAATATAATAATGATGATATGCCAAAATTAAAATAAAATATTCATTACTGTTAACATTTTTCTAATAATTTCTCTCTGGTATTTTTGTAATATTTTTTTCTTATTGTATATATTATATGCATGCACAGATTAAATAATTTTACTACAAAATCTCCTTATTTGAAAACTTAATATTCTAATATTTTTAGATCAGTCATAGTAGCATACTAAAAATATATATGTAGATCTATAATGCACTCACATATGAAAATTTGAATTGCTAAAAATTCAAATCAAAGTATGTTTTTTGTGTCCTATGTGGAATATCTGTTGTACATATCGATTATCATATCTATATACAATATCAAAAAGATTGCAATTCTTTGCTGAACATTTATCATCAAATAAATGATTAATATAAAAATAAATGTCCACTATCATGATTTAGCAAACTTATGCACAGACTACAATCTATTAAATCCATTTATGAAAAGTTGAATTATTCAAAAATCGGATAAGTTAATAGATTGCTAATTCTCAATCAAATATAAAAGTGTAATATATACAATTCTCCACTAAAGAATGACAAATCACTTATATTTTCTCTCACATATGCAATAAAAAATTTTTTTGTAATCAAATAAAAATAAATGTTATGTTTTTTATTTTTTCATTAATTAGTCTGTTTTAAATAATTCTTGCTAATAAATTACATTTAATAAATTAAGCTAATTTTATTTAATTTTGTTCTATTAATAGTGTTTAATTTTATTTTTTTTGAAATTAGTTTTTTAAAAAAGAAAATAAAGAGAGGAATATTTTTTAAGCATTTTTCCTTTGTACTATTATAATTGAGAACTTTATTTATATCCATAAGATTGTCTAATTTGAAAAGGTCCAAGTTTTAATAGTTTCAGAATAATTATGTATATACATATATATAAAGAAAATAGTTTTTAAATTGCTCACTGCTAGCAAAAGTTTTTTTGAATTTTTCTTCTGAGAGACAATGGAGATGACAATAAATATTAGGCAAATCAAAAGGCAGATGGAGAAGATTTCTGATTTTTTATCCCATAAAACCTAAATATGAATACTTATCTATGTTTTTACCAACCAGTAATTGCTGGCTAATTTATTGGCTACCTGATTAAAAAGTACTAAGTTTGTTTGAAATCTGAAGTAATTTCATCTAGATACAAACCTCAAATAATAAATAGACATGGCAGGCATGCTTGTTAGGCTTACTAAATATATATACCCTGAGCTCTTGTTTCAAGAGATTGGAGAAAATAAATTATAGATATAGAAATATTATAGAATGGAATCTTTTTATAAGTGTAAATAAAGACAATTTAATAATTATTCACTGAAATATATATAAAGTACAAGTTAGGTTTTGTAATTAAAAATATTTCATATCTATTATGTACAAAAAATGTGCATGTATTGCAACTATCAAAAAGAAAGCTAACTAAATAATCCCTAAAAGACAGTTAATATACTATTTCAGGGTTTGAAATAAATAATCATCATAAATAATCAAATAAATAGTTTATAAATCTTTAATTGATATATAGCAGGATAACAAAGAACATTTTATTGTATCCTACGATAACAATTAACTTTATGTAACCTTTAAGATCTCACTATATTAATAAAGTTAAACAACTAATATCTTTATGATGTCTGTATGCTAACTATACCATGAATAAAAAATCAGAATACTTTAATTAACTACACTTAATTAAGTTTAATAATCTTAAATATCTTTATCTATGGTAACACTAATAATAAAATTAAAAGTTATTTCATAAAATAAAATACATAATATTTGTGATGATCAGAGAATGTAAAAACTCAAGAATGAAATTAATTGAAATAAATATGAATATGTTTATTTACAAAATATTAATAATAAAAACATTAATAATAATAAATCAAAATAGCAACAGCAGGGCATTTACATTCTCTCAGATTTATTAAATATACTTACTATAACTAATGTGTGTAAATGTTTTTGTCATATGTTGTTGACACAAGGCAAAATATTAAAGAAAGTTGTTTGATGAAGCAGAATATGCCTTTTTAATTATTCTAAAATATACTCGAGCCATTTTATTTGATCTCTCTATATATTTATAATATAATATAACTGCATTCATCTATATTCTGATATGTTTATTTCATGCAAACTTTGTATTATTTATTACCTACTTACACTTATTTTATTAAACATATATATATAATATAGATCCCCTTATAGACTTCAATATTTTCATATGCAGTGTAAAGATAATGCAATGTCTTCATTATCAACACCATGGAGTTTCTCTATTACATGACAAGGTAATATAAAATCAAAGAATTCAAGGTTACGAGACTGGACAATACTCAAAAAATCAATAAAACATAAATAATAAAGGTAATATTGCTAAAATATTAATTCTAAATGGTTTTCAAAACAACCTTACTTTAACTACAAGCAAGCACCCAAATAATTAACAAAATATTATTAAGTTTAGCAATAAATCTTTAAATGATAAAATACCTGTGTCCTAGATTGCTTTTCTTTTAACATCCATATATCTGATAATAATATTATGAGGGTTTTGTACTTTTATTATTATTATTAACAACAGCAGTAGCAATAACAACAATTTAAGTTCTTTTGAAATATTTCCATGAAAACAATTCCAGCAATGTTTTTAATTTAGGTATATTTAAGATGATGCAATTTTAAAACAAAACAATTCTCTCAGTGCTTTTATTTTTATATAATTTCTGGATTGATGCAATTATTCCAATAATCTTAAAAAGTCATGGTTTTTGGTATTAGTCTTGTAACACGGAGCATGTATTAAACTTGTTGCGCCTTTTCACATACGCATCAAACTGTTGATAACTTTGTAATCTTGTGATCTGACCAAAATAACATGTACATGGATTTTGTACATGATATTTTCACAAGATTTACAAAGTTATCAGCAGGTTGATATGAATGTGAAAAGGCGCAGCAAGTCTAATACATGCTCCATGTTGCAGGACTAAAAAAAAATAAAAGTATAAAAAATAATATTAAAAACAGTATTTTAAAACAAATTTTGAAAAACAAATGGATATTAAAAAGACCATTTTAAAACAGTTTTGAGAAAGAAATGGATATTAAAAAGACCATTTTTAACATATAAAAAATAATATTAAAAACAGCATTTTAAAACAAATTTTAAGAAACAAATGGATATTAAAAAGACGATTTTAAAACAATTTTGAGGAAGAAATGGATGTTAAAAAGACCATTTTTTAAACATATTGATTTGTCTTACACAAATATATATGACTTTTACACTAACAATTTTAAAATGTATAACAATATATAAATCAATATTAAAAACATTTTAAACCAAAAAAAAATTGATTTGCGAGTTTAAATAAATGACACCATTATGCAAAAAAATGTTACTTTAAATATGCACAAAACAATCACAAAATTATAATTTTTTTAAATATTATTTACAAAAACACATAAAATATACACATACATTATTTACTATGTAATATATAACAGGAATTGTCGCATTGAAGCAGCAAATTTGATATTTACTTCTGCCACATAAAATGGAGATTTGAACTGAAAATTTTCCCTCCAAAATGGAGTTTTATTGAACATATGATGGCACAGAGTTTCCAGGATTTCCCACAGAAATGCTAATGAAGGTATTTTTTTTAAAGAAAGAAAACAAAAACAAAAAACGAAAAAAAAAAAAAAATACACAAAAATAAAGAAATACAAATTATAAGACTTTTATTAAATTTTCATCCTGGCGCAATTGAAATCAACAATGCAATAACTGAAAATGTCGAAATATTACAAAAAAACAACAACCTGTTGATAAAGATAAACGCATTTTCACACAAAATCGAATAACATCTCAGGGTTTCTTTCCTTTCAATTTGATGTCATCACAAGATTACACATTGCGGATGTGAAAAGGACTAATCCAAAGTCATTAAAGGAAAGTAGGTGTTCACAATTAATTTTCAAAAATATTCCTTAATTTCTGTTAAACTTATGTATTATGATAATGTTTTAGATGGTATCTACTTAGACAATTCGAAAGGAGAATTTTGTCATCAGGCAAATGCTTTGTAAATTTCTTTAGCTTTGCATTTTAATTATTACTATTAAGTATGGTTAAAATTTAAAATACAAACATGAAGTTGTTATCTAGTAAAAGAATGTCTAGGTAAAAAAGCAAGTAAGAATTATCCACTTCAGCCTTATTTATAAGTTCTTGTTAACATCAGGATCAATCTTATTATTGTTTTGGGCAGTGCAAATAGTTATTCCTAATTTTACTCTAAAAATATTTGACTCATTTGTCCTTGATGTCAATTTTCTATTGTTAAGCATCTAAGAGAACTATTTGCATGCAAGGATTATCTTTTGTAGAAATTGCAGCATTCTTTGTAAGTAAAAACTAAAAATTACAAAGTAATTTTTAAATAAAAAATATTAACTTAAAAATGAAGTTAAAAAAGAGAAGTTATAAATAAATATAATAAAAATATGCTAAACGTTTTCGAGGATCCATGCCGCATAATCATAGCTTTCATAAAAATACATAATAAAATATATACAAAGATATATAAAATTAGCACGTGTTACGTGGACCATTTCTTCGATACATCAAAGCAAGTGTCTTTTCTATTTATAGCATTAATATTTCCATTAATATAGAATGCTTCTTTTATTTTCCTCTTATGATCATATGATTCAGTGCATAAAATTACAGGATTGGAAGGAATAAAATTGTGTCCAGATTTCATGGAATGCTCCAAAAATACAGAAGATATATTGTTGTTCTTCTGAGCTCTCTTGTAAGTGTACATGTGTGGAGCAAGCCTAGTATTAACAGTAGCTTTAGTTTCACCATAATATACAGCAAGACATTTTTCTTGAGGACATGAAATGGAATAAACTACATGAGGGGTGAATGAACGATCAATATGATCTTTTGAGTTGTTGATCAATCTATTAGAATTAGGAGGAGTTCTAAATCCAATTTTAAACTTATTGAATAATGCTTTAGTTAATTTGTTAGATATTTTGGAAATGTAAGGAATAGTAATTCTAGGAAGTTGAACACATGGTACAACACTATTTATTTATTATGGAATTCAGAAATATAATTAGAAAGTAATTTTTAACGAATAATTTAAAATAAAATAGGAATCTTTTTTATTTTATTTATTTACTGATTTATCCTCATAATAAACAATTTCTATATTTTAACATTAAAATGATAATTTAGTAATAGAATTTTAAAATAGGATCTCTTAAATTTAAAATAAAGAACAAATATATGTACTCACACTTTCAAGTAGTAAATTACAATTATATCAATTATTCCAAATCATTTTAATCTTACACATAAAGTAACATGAATATTGCTTTATCCACATATCTAAAATAGTGTACTTTTACATTGTATGAGCTCATCTTGAATTCAGAATTTGATAACAAAGTTTTCAAAAATTATAACATACGGACGACATATTGGAAATTTAAAAATCATTTTTGTAAAGTATATCAATTTAAATAATGTGATATCAGCAATAAGCTAATAAAGATTTTAAATTGTACTTAAGTTTAGAATGATTACCGTATGTCACAATATATGGTAATAGTTGATTAGACACACATGCCACGTGATGGCGTTGTTGCTATGCAAAAACTAAAATATGAGCATTCCCAGACCGTATTTTTTTGGGATTTTCTTATTTTTATATAAAAAAAACAAACACAGAATTTGTACATTTTTAATATTTTTTTTATTAACCTCAACAAATTTAGAACAAAAAAAATCAAACACAGAATTTTTAGTTTTTAAAGGTCTTTTTTTATTAACATCAACAAATTTACAACTTATTATGGTTTTTTTTTGGGGGGGTTTCTTTTTTTTTTTAAATGTAAAACTTAGTACACTTTTTTTATTATCATCAACAGATTTTCAATGGCTTCCTATTTTTGTTTAAATATAATTTAACAGTTCGTCAATTGTTAAAACAGAGTTATATTATATTATATTTATAATTATCTATTTACAGAAGTATTAATTTTTTTATTTATTTTTGTTTAAAAAATAAATTCTAAAGTTAGTAAGCTTTTTTTTGGTTTTTTAAAAAAATAATATAAACAAATTTAAAACTTATTACGCTTTTTTTTTTGGTTTCACTTTGCTTTTTTTTAAAACATCATCAACAAATTTAAAACTTATTATGGTTTTTTTTTTGCTTTCGCTTGAAACGATATTATTTAGCCATCATCCCGTTTCACCTACTATGTTCCATAGTAGTTAGTATCTCTTCCACCAGTTCAAACCCTCACAGTCCACATATATAATCAGAATAATTTATTTTGATATGTAATAGCGTATATTTACGTGTATGTGCGGATATGAGCGCACATTTAATATATTAATGTCTGTATGCGTATAATATATACGCAGTTATAAATTTAAAATTAATAAAATATAATTAAATTAAGTTGTGTGAACATTATTATATGTGTGTAACCACTTACATATATATGCAAGAGAAGCCATAATAACAATAGATTTAAAGAAGCATTACAACTCTTTTAAATTAACATTAATTTGAAATATTCTCAGTTAAAAATTCTTTATTTAAATGCATTGGTATATAAATTTTAATTCGTGTGATAGTCTCACACACATATATAATAAAATGTTTACAAACTTAAACTCTTTTAAAAAAAAGTTATCTGTTTTTACAAAAAAGTTGTAAATTCTTGGAAAATCATGTGTAAGCAATCTGCAACAACTGAAATCAACCTATCCTTAATCTTATAGACATTGGTCCAACTTATGTATTCCCTATTTAGTATAGTCATTGTAACATTTGAACAATAATTAGAAAACAATACATTTCTTAAGATAGCAATTAATGAAATTTGGGATTAAAATTTTAAATGTATTTTAAAAATAAAAACTTGCCTATTTCTTAAATTAAATTCTAAAACTCTAAACACTTCTTAAATAATAACTTATTCAGTTATTATTCTATTATTTGTTAATATTTGTTTTATATATGTTTACTTTATAACTTACTCTATGCCTAGTTCAGAACGGAGATTGATTCTATGAATAAAATTTGAGGGGGAGATGATTAAGAGGCTGTCTCATAATTCAATAATTTCGCTCTTTAGCATACACACATAAATCTCCACTCTGAAAACCTAAATATATTTGTTAAGCTATTATGTTTAGCTGGTAAAAGCCTGAAATCCGGGCACGGCTGCTTGGGGCATTGTTTACGTGTCAAAACACATAAAAATGCCATTTCGGCGGCCGCGGCCTTACAAGCTAATACAACATTTACGTATTGTATTAACCCATTGAACTAGGCCGCTTTACATGACATTGCATGAAAATATTACGGCCTGTTTTGTGCTTCGAAGCTATTTATGCGTATTCATTCTATTCAATGCTGATTACCGTATCGTTTGAGGGTGTTTAAATTTCAAGGCGGTACGACTTTTTCAAATCTCCGTAATAGAGTAATGTCATTTCGATTTAAAAAATGTTGTTAATTATTAATAATTGTTATATGGTCCCCACCCTTCCCGAAAAAAAGATTAATATGTAAAAAATTGGCAAAGTGTATGTTCGAACAGGCTTCGACAAAATATTCGAGACCACTAAAAGGTCTGAGATGAATGGGCAATTTTGAAACTTTTCTTCAGAATTGCCGAGTACAGAAAGTGTGTGAGATTGTGTTTTTTTTTTTTGTCTAGCACACGTAATGTCCACTTTTTATTACAGCAATAAAATCGAATAAATAATTGTAAAAAGTCCAAAGTTTGTGGCCTTTTTTGTTGTTTTTTATTTCATTAGAAATTGACAAGTATTTGGATTCAATTTTTTGCAGCGGGGTGAAAATAAATGACGACTTTGGTTGACTTTTTGTTAAGAATAACAAATTACGAAATACCCCTGCCACCCCCACAAGCAGTTTATTGTAGAGGGCTAAAAAAAAAAAAAAGGTAATTCGAACGAAATAGAAATCAAAGTAAAAAGTGAGAAAAAGTTGTTTAAAAAAAAGAAAAAAAGTTAAATTCTTGACTTTTTGGTTAGAATTCTTTTTCCGAGTGTGTGGGTGTTTGAAAACAATTTTTTAATCTGCAAAAACAAAAGTAAATTTTGATTTAATATTAAGAAAAACAATTACATCAATCTAAAAGAAATCAAAATTCGAAACAAGTCCCAAAGTTGATTCTCTTTTTTCAGCGCTGTTAAAATAATTGACTATTTTTGTTGCCTTTTTGTTAATAATAACAGTACGACCCGCCCCGTCCCCGCTCAAATAGCTGTTTCTTGTAGTAGCCCCTCCCCCAAAAAAAAGGCTAATTCAAACAATCTAAATCAAAGTGAAAAAAAGTTGTGTTTTTTTTAAAAAAGTAAAATTAATAATAATAATAAGAAAAACCATTTAGTCAAGCCAAAAAAAAAAAAAAAGGAAAGGTAGAATTAAGGTCTAAACAAGTCGCAAATAATTGTATTCTATTTTTTTGGCTGTGGGATTCAAAGAAATTTTTTGACGTCGTGAAATGGTCCGAATTTTTCAAATAATAAAAAGAAAAAAAATACAGTTAGCAAAATTTGTTGAAAAAATGTCAGTCAGGTTCCAAAAAACCCAGAAAAAGTAACGAAAATGAATATCAAAATTTGTTTAATAATAAAGAAATCATGTTCTAAATGAAATAAAAATTATTCATTTAATCAGTATTAGAAAAAAAAACCCCTTGTTGTCTAAAAAAAGAAAAAGTTGCGGCGGCCCGGTAACATTATATTTCATTGATTTTGTCTAGCATCAACGCTCCAAGCGTTTTTGCCCGGATTTCAGGCTTTTACCGTTTAGCTTATTATTATTATTATTGCCGTTAGAATTAGGTTTGCACATTAATAAAGTAATTAGTTAATAAATGCAAGAATGAATTATAAAGCATAATATACGTATTGCTTAAGTCCCAGATATGCTTTAGCCCTCTTTTGAGTTATAGTATAAACTATGCAGATTTGTCAATAAATTAGATTACTTTAAGTATCCCTTTTGCATGTTTTAAGAATGCTAATTATGAACTGGCTTATGGTAGTTTCGCGGAACAAAATTATAGAATTTTGCGCACCCTAAGTTATTAGTTAATATTATATTTAGTGTGGCCAATGTGTCTTTGGGAAGCACATACGTGCATTTACGCCTTGCTGTATGTTTCTTATATGAAGGACTTCTGGTTTTATTGGCCATTTCATATACTTAGTTCGGACAGCTCTTCTTTAGAACTGGAACACGAGGATCCAGATTGTTTTATAGGCTGCTCTGATCACCTCTAGTAATATATATATAACGCCGTAGTATCTGAAGTCATATTACAAAGCTCCAGTTCATCCCTCCATAATATAATAAGATTTCAGCATTGATCTGAATATGTAGTCTGATTTTGTATGTACATAATCTACATAGAGAGCCTATTGCAGCTCATTAAGTATTATTGAATGATCTTTATTAAAGGTTATGGTGATAAATCATCATTCTTGCACCGATTTCATCGTCGCAAACATAATAGGGCGAGCATAGTAAAATAAGGCATGAATAGACCGTAGATTATTAAATTTATAATAAACTTTTAAATTATAGTGCATCCAATGAGATTCTGCTCTCAAACTTGCTCATCATTGTTACCACCTGCTTGTGTCGTTCAATGCACTTATGTTTATTTAATCTATATTTAAGAATTAAAATATATTAAATTATAATCAGTGTGTTGCGCATCATTCGTAGTCCATTCCAAATCTTAGTTAAATTCCTTAATATTAGCGTTAATTATTAATGTATGCATCAACAAATTTAACACTTATTACGGTTTCTTTTTTTGGTATAAATAAATTAAAAAACCAGCTGTTCGTGGCTACAGTAATATGTCAGATGTATAGCTTGAACAAACTGGTTGTTAATTGCGAGAATCGAACGTCTACATTTTCTTGCACTGTGTTCTTTGAGGTTATTGAGAATATGTTATTTAACGCATTACCTCCTTCAAAGTATTGTTCAGACATACCCTATGACAAGGTTTTGCACCTCAAAACTTGACTACAGAAGTGTGTAAACCCTCCGATAATTATTGCTTGATCAAATCTTGTGATTTCAATAAAAAAAAAAAAAATTATTTACAATTAACGATTTATACATAATTGTAAGACATGCTCTCACACGACACCGTAAAAAAGTGTGCGAATTCGCATAAATAATTTACTGTGATGCGACAATGCAGCCTGCAATGTGTAGTACAACAGAACTGTTGTATACATGTAACACCTGGCCGCTAAAATACGTTTGGCCGCGTGAACGGCCTTTTTATGTGTTTTAGCACATAAATCGCATCATTACGCGGCATGAGCGTCTAGTCAATAAATACCCAATATATATATATATATTTGTAATGATCCGGAGAATTTGTGCTTAACGTAATCTGCACTACAGGGCGCCATCTAGGCATTTGAACCTAGAAAAATTTATAAAGTAGGCAGATATGTAAGTCAAAAAAAAATTTTTTTTTATAAATTTTGATTCCAGTTGTTAGCCCATTGTCACTAGCTCAGGGAGTAGCAGAGATTTAAATTTCATAATAAATTCTTATCTAAGAATATATAAAAAAGAATAAAGTAAGCCACTGCCAGTAATTAACACACAAACATTTATTTGCGCACATATAAAATTTAGCATTATTTTAGAATAACTTTTACTTTGGATTTTAACTTGATTTTAGAATTTAAATTTACATTTTAATTTTTATAATATTATAAGTTTACATTTTAATTTTTTATAAGTTCGCACAGATGGGTTTATAAAATGTGTTTTTAATGTTGAGTATAGATCGGTTACATAGATTACATGGTCAAAAACATTTCAAAATAAACATAAACGATCAAAATACAAATTCATTGATACCGTCAATTGCATAGGGAATACAAGAAACCCAATGGTGTTCATCATAAGACACCGCATTGACACCAATAACTTAAAAGACATCCGATATAAATACATCTTAGATACTCACCGTAAGGTATCAGTATTTACCGAATGTCTATATATTTTGATCAAATATGAAAACCAAAAACATAATCAACCGGGAACGAACCCATGCAAACGTCTATACCCAACTTAAATTTAATGCATTTTTATTTAGGGTGTCGAGTATGAATAAACTATATAGATCTGCATTTGAAAAGAAAATATTCTTCCCTGATTTAACCTTAGGCAAAAAGTTCGCAGTCAAACCGGCATCAATCCATCTGATACATTTATGTATTCAATGTAGCATGAAAATACGACAACACAAGATACTATACTGTCAGGAATGTACATCTGAACAGTAAGTAGAGTTAGAGAAGACATCATCTCTCCACCAACAGGAATGCTACATCTATTGGCGAGTAGAACAATAAACAAAAAACTTCATAGGAATGGATTGCGGTTCTTTGCCGACTTACAAACCCATCCATAGGCAAACAGAAGGTGTGTGGCGTATATATGCAATCCTGCCCATAGCGGATCTCATACTACATCTACTAACTACATCAATATATCCAATCCATTGACCTAATTCAACTATGAAACAAATAACCTAAGAATCACCCTCCCCTAATATAACTTTACAAATCTATATAGCCATTCACGCCCGACTTAAGTTTAACATTTATGTAATTTAGTCTAACGAAAAACAAAAATCATATTAAAAACTTAAAAGAACAAAAAAAATAAAAAATAAATGGAAATGATTTTAAATTAAAAAAAAAAAAACATCAAATAACATTATTAACATTAATTTACGTTGGTCAGATAGGATTCTATTTGTATTATTTACTAAAAGGTTTAGAATTTAGAGTTCTTATTGTTTTCAAATGAATATAAAGTTCTTACGATTTTTAAAACGTCCAGCTTTATCCTTTACAGTTGCTTGCCGTTGTTGGTAATTTTGAACGGGAATTCCCACGCCGTACTGAAGATATTATTATCCAGTTAGCCGTTGTTTTTATTTATCCGGAGGTCTTTACTGGAGCTGGTCCTTAACGTAGAAAACGAAGTCATTTTTCTTTTTTAGCAGAACTGAAGGGATTGAAGAGTGCGTCTTGTCAATCCCTTCTCCTTCGACTCCGCACTAACACATATCTGTACTCTCGTAGTAACTAATTAATTTCCAAACTTTTCCTTTTATATTAATTTTAAGGATCCAATGGACATTACATCATCGATGATGATATGGTCCTTTCGCTGAGGTCCGATTCCATTGTTTTTCATTCATTGGCTATTAGTTTCTATTGTTTTCCTATCTGACCGATGCTTATACATTTAAATGCCCAAGGCTTGTTCACTTGGACTAATTAAAATAATCATTTCCATTTTTCAGTAACATTAATTAATTTGTTTTCAAACTTAAAGATATAATTTTATCTTTAAATCTTTACTGAAAATTTAGTTTTAAAATACTTTTTCTTTAATAAAGTTTTCGTTTAATAATTTTTTTTTTCATCTGTGCGATTTATGTATACGAGTTTAAGATAGAATTAATTTTCAATTTTTAATTCTTAAGAAGGACGTTTTATTTGTGAACTTTTATTTTTTTCATGTTTACTAATAAAAAAACAATGTAACGTACGTATGTGCCCGTTACAATATAATTAATAATATTACAGTAATTACATTTTTTAAAAAAGTTGGAGTTAAGCCTTAAATTTTTGTTTTTATTAAAAGTATGGAGTTAAGCCTATTTCTAGCTAATTTACTTTTGAGAGATTTACGATAATTTAAAACATACCTGGAATAAAAGAAAAATAGGCTGTTTGATCAATAAACTCTTATTTGGAAGTATTTTTATTAAAAATGAAATCCTAAAAATGTTTTTGAAAAATTGTAAAATTATTTTATTATTTGCAATAGAATTTATGAAATGTAATTAATGGAACATTTATTTAATAAAGAGAAAACTAATTATATTATATGCATGTATGTATACATAGTATTAAAATTTTTATGTCATTTCAAATTAAAAAAAAAAATAGCCATGTCCACATATTGTTTCAGGACTGTGATTTGTCAATGGTAAATGTGAAAAAATGACAATTAAAAAAATTATGGATCCATTAAATAATTAATATTTATTTTTATAGCAATAATTTTGGGATCAAAGTAATTGATGAGTATGGAAAAACAATATATAAAAACAATAAATCAAAATATCACTTTTTATATATGTAGTTAAATAATCTAATTAGTCTATTGAAGGATAATGACTTCTATTTTATAAGATTATATCTTAGTTGATATCATAATTTTATTTATTTTATGATTACTGTTTTGTATTATAGTTAGTTCAAGATGAAGGTGGCTTTGAAACTGTATGTAAAGAAAGAAAATGGACCAAAATTGCCAATAGAATGGGCTACCCTCTGGGCCGCAGTGCTGGTTCTCTATTGCGAGGCCATTTTGAAAGGATTTTATATCCATTTGAAATTTTTCAATCTGGAAAATCTCTTGCAGCTGTGGTAAATTTTAAATATATTAATTTAGGAAATTTAGAAGCTTTTCTTTATTTGATACATGACTTTTTTTTCATATAAATATTTAAAATTTTATATTTTACTCAGAAAAAGTATTAGATGTTTTATGTAAGTATCCATAGAAAATATAACAGAAATTGTAAAGAAAGCGAAGAATTTTATCTTATCAATAATAGATAAATAACATAAATGATGTTTATCTTTAGAATAAAGTTAAGAAATGAAAAAAAAAAAAAATTTTTTTTTTAAAACATAAGGCTTTTATCAGCAAGAGTATTATTTGGTTAAATAAGCATGATATCAGTTAAGTCTTTTATGAAGATATTAGTGTACGGAAAAGTTTTATCATAATGAAATCATATTTCTTATAGATGCAGTATTATATATCTGCAGGAAATTAGATGAAATATATATAATAGAAGATAAATTGACATATTAGAGCCAAGACCCAAAAATAATCATTAAATTTATGATATATGAGATATTAATTTTAAAAAATTAAATCTGATGACGAAAGAAATAAAGTAAATTATGATTTTTCATTTGCTGTTTTGTGTCTAAAAAGAGATCATAATAAAAAATTCAATCCCCTTATGAATTACTCTTTATCAAATGATCAAATTTTTGGTTAATTTTTTTACCCCAACATTCTAGTATTTTTTTATTTATCATAATTGATTTTAAATCTTAAATTTTACAACAAATTATTTTGGTGTGTGAATATTTCATTAAGCCTCATTACCAAATGTAGTATTTGAAAATATTAATTGCAGTATATTAAGCATAAGCAAGAAAAAAAATTACTTATTAAAATAAAACATATCAGAAAAATGAGAAAAAGAATATTTTTGTTCAATTTTATTGAGATTTTTTTTTTCCTTCCTGATGTATGTATAACATAGCTTAGTTTAAAGAAAGTCAAATTTATAGATTACATGCTCAAAATTTTGAAAACCAATTTTTCAAAAATAAGTGCAGTCCTTATCATTTTGGAATGTATATAAAATTTAAATTTAGATCTCAATGGGATTTTTTTAAAAATTTATTTAAAAAGCTTAGAAGAGCTCCGGTATGTGAATTTATAAGATTTATTATGGGAATAAATCTGAATCCTATAATGTTATTAATCATAATTGAAATCTACGATGTTTTTACTTTATAAATTGATCTGAAGATAAATCCACATCATGTCAGGAAATATTTTTGTGCTCATTTTCTATAGGGATCTTATATGATAAGCAGGCATTTCCGTTTTTGAATAATATACAAGTATGATTATTCGGTAATACTCATACTGCTCTTTGGCGCTGTTGCTAATGAAAAACAAATAGATATAATGTTATCGGGCTGTTTTTAAATTTTGTTGATTTATGTTTTTAATTTTTGGATTTGCTTGATTTTTATTTTTTTGTTGTTGTTGTTTTTTTTTTTTTGTAACCGGTTTGATGTATATTTTTTAAAAATAAAAAAATGGGGGAGGGGTGTGTGTGGCTTTTTAAAATATTCTTTTTTTTTTTTTTAAAAAAAAAAAAAACATTTCTTTTTGTCCGGTCTTTTTTTTTTTTAAGATACCCCCTTTTTTTTTTCCAAGTCTTTTTTATTGTTTTTGAAGAAACTTTTTTTTTTTTAATCGAGAAACTAGGCTTTCTCGACAGACCCCTCTAATACCTGTCGTCATATTCCTTATGGCATTTTGACACCTTTTCAACTCAGCTCTAATACGCTTTACTGTAAGCTGATTCTGGCGTCAATAATAAATTAGCCATACCGCTTGTGAAAAAGCGATTCAGCAGCATATGGAACACCTTCGTCGACATTGACACGATTGACATTCCATTTCAGATGTTTGACAATGCCTTAATTTCATTAAACCACCACAAAGACAGTTTTTCTGGGTGGGTAAAATATTTTTTTTGGGATTGAAGGAAGGCCACTGCATCTGCTTCTGTAGCAGGCAAATCTCAAAACTACAACGCCGAATGGTCGTCTGCCATTGAACTGTTTTGATCTCGAAAAAGTATCTGAAAGTGTGCGACTTGATCGTAAACTTTTCTGAATTGTGATTTACACTCCTCATTTAGTGAACTGACCCCTGACAACGAAAGTAGGGGCATTTGAGAATTCGTTACAATTTTTACTAACTCACATCAATTACAATACATTTAAGCAAAAAAAAAAAAAAAATCCGTTCTAATATACTTTTCATCATTACAACTACAGAAACCTTCATATCATACGCTGTACAAATAGTCAAGAGTAATGTCTATAGAAAGTGTCGCATACTGCTCGCTAATAATGTTCAACATGCTAGAGATGTTGGGGTAAGGGTGCACTTCAACATTTTAGTGTTTGAACAGTTTACAGGCCGTAAGATCTATGAGCGGCCTTGTAAACAGCATATTTATATGCTTTAGCGTAGAAACAGCGCCATTGTCAGTGTGGATCAACAGACCATATATTACCGAATTTTCATAAAAACTTTGTGTTGTGGTTCCTCGATAAGTAAAACAATATGTAGTCGTTGGAAGGGATAAGGCAGAAATGTTAGTATCACTTTTTCATTGACTGAATATGTAGACATTCCATTAATTCCACTGTTAATCATATCCACAAAAAAGAAATCCAGAATTGTATCAGCTTATAATATGAAGATTCTTTTCTTAATACACTCAACTTTATGTGTATTCATCAAATTACAAAAAGAATACAATTTTGTTAGAAATTTTTCTTTTTAAAATATAATAAAGTTATGACATTTTTGTGTTTCAATAATAGGGTTTGTCAAAATGTTTTTTTTTGTAACTTTTTCTTCAATAAAATGTTCAACATTTATGCAAGAGAAGTACTATAATGAATTCAATATTACTTTAACACTAGTTGAACAAACCAAAGTCATGATTTTATATTAAGTTTAATTTCTGGAAATTTGCCTTGACTGTGACGTATTTGACTGGTTTTTCTTAAAAACATCACAGATAACTTTTTATCATGGGAAATGACATTAAAAAATCATATAAATACATTAAATTTTTTTTCCTATTTTTATATTTTCGGGCCAATCAAAATAGTGTGTCTAACTGAGAGTATTACACTAGATAAAAGAAAATAATTTTTTCTTTTGAATATGCATATTACAGAAGTATAATGCTTTAAATATTGTAAAATGAAAATAAATGTCTATATTTTGATCAATCTTGATTTTTCTTGTAGATTGTTTGATTTATAAAATGATTGATCATTAATTTGTATTACAAATGATGACTTGTTGAAAAAATCTTATTTCTCTTCAGTATTTTTTTTTCAAATGAAATTCTAAATAAACATAATGTTGATAAACTATGAAAGAATGTACTAAATTATGTCAGGAATTTGTAACATTTTTTCTTGTTTTACTGGCTAACTGCTTTTTTAAGTAATCAACTTCTGAGTAGATGAAATATTTTTTAGATAGTATTTTTGTGTAATGGAATACATATTATTTTTGCCAATTGTTTATAATTAATGAATTACGAACCATCATTTAGACCTAATTCTTATTGTTTCTCTATTTATTAATTTAACATTTTGATGAATTATACACCAGCTATGGTAAAGTTCTTAAATACAAAGCAGTAAATTTTGAAAATCCAATTTTTTGTGAAGAGTTCACCTTGAATGATTAGTAGATTTTTTCTGCATTTGGAATTGGGTGTTGTCTTTTTTTTTTTAAGAAAACAGTTATTTTTCACAATTATTGTTCTACCCATTGAATTGCTTTTTTTAGTCAATTTCTCATCAATAAATAGTTTTAACTGCTTTTGGATCTGATATTATTTATCTTTTATTCCGGACTTAATCTTTTCTAATTATTCTAATGCTTACTTTATTAGATGACCAATTCTTATGAAGAAAAGTTAATATTCGTAATGTTTTATTTGCACTATAATGTATTTTAAACTTATATTTCAGTTGGGAAATTATTTTTGAATCTCTATTAATGATATATTCCATATCATTTAAATGTTTTATCAAACAGTTTTTTTTTAATGAGGGATTTATAATATGTTGTAATTTTTATTTTGTGATATCTTTTATTTTACATATTTTTCTTTAACACTACCAAGTGATTCATTGAAGAAAAATATTTATTTAAATATTCAATGCTTTCATTTGAAAAGGAAATTATATCTTACAATCAAAGTATGATTCCCTTTTTTGAACAAAGTGATGTATATCTTTATGTCACAGAGACACATCTCTCCATACAGTAGTGTCACTCAGTGCAAGCCAGAGTAATCAATGAATGCAGGAAGGTTTGTGCATAAAATTCCTATCTAGTGCCTACTCATTTAATATCCCCAGACTAGTTTCTAGGAGCCTTGGATCTGAGAGCACTGCACCTAGATCTTAGGATCTAATGCAACCCTCCAGCAGCCATCTTTTACTTTTTTAACTAACTATAAAGCTTTGAGTCCAAAATCAAAACACAATAATGTTTTAAATCTGAACTCAGTTCAGCATCCATACATTTTGGTGTCTTTGGTTTTTTAATAACTACAGTCACCATAATCCTATTGGTCAGGATTGGTATTAAATAATCAAACATCGCATGATCATACTATTCTTTATGCTTATACAAGCTGTTTTTCACAGAGGCAAAACTCTCCATACAGTAGTGCCACTCATTACAATGAGTGGCACTATTATATGGAGAGTTTAGCCTCTGTGAAAAGCAGCTTGTGTAAGCATAGAGAATGATGATCATGTGATATATCTATATGTCAATCTGTTTTCTGCTGCTATATCCTATATCCAATCTTGCACTGTCCTAAGATTTTTGATGATTTAATTTTTTTTTTTTATAAAAATGACCGTGACTGGTATATACTATAATTAATTTTGAAACTTAGATGACAAAATGAAATCTTCATCTGGTATTTACTATAATATATTAGAAAATACATTGAATTACTCTTCTACATGTCACATTTTATCTGTGTCAAACTGTTAAGATAAAAAAATAAAAGATAACATGTCAACATAAAAATGCCAAGATTAATCAGTAATCTTTTGGAAAATGAAAGGAGATTATTGATGAAGCAATAGGATGCAGTATTTATATTTTCAAAATAGTTTTTAATGTTTTGGATTGCTATTAATTTTATTATAATTTTGTTTATGTTTTTTATTGAATGAATAAATGAATTTTGTAATTAAATCAGGAAGATTTTATTTAAAAGTCTTCTAAAAATATGAAAAATGCTGTAAATTTCTTCAATTTTAGTAAAGTCATGGCATTAGTTAACCATTTTTTGTTACTATGTCATATTTTGATCCCTAATGATAATTTGAATAATTGCTTTGGGATATAAGTTTTCCAGAACCAGTATTCGAACAGGTTGACCACAATAACTCCATCGACTTGATCAAATTAAGGCTTTGATTTTAACTTTTATCAGCTAACAAATGTAAATCATATGGTAATTTGGTTGCGAATTCATAAATGCATCAAGCACTTAGTGATACATTGAAGATAACAGTTTTTTTCAATTGATCAAGATATTTTTTTCATCTTAACTTTTGCCACTATTACCACTGGCCTAAACTGTTCACAGCACTATTACTATAAAGTAACAAAATAAAAAAATACAACTTTTTTTTTCCTCACTATCAACTTAAAAATTTTGCATTTTATATTTATTTTGCATTTTGAAACTAAAGCTGACAGAATTAAAATCTCCAACCATTAATTTCTATACTATTTTACAAAATATATAGGACAATTTTTCAGCTATCATACTTCTTTTGTATCAGATTGGTTAGATGAGAGTGTACATCAACAATGCAAAAATTTGTAAGATGGAAGAGATTTACTGCATAATGAAATAGAATGCTAATAGTATTATTCAAAAATTTAATTATTTTAACTGTTTAGTAATCACACAAATTATTTAGATTCATGATGTGTAATTTATATCAGATTTCTCAGGTTTATTACCAAACAAAATATATACTATTAACCAATGTGAGAAATTAAGAGAAATTCCTTCAGGCTTTTATATAGCATAGAAATCAAATAAACAAATATTTTCAGCACTACGATTAGAGTTTATGTAACTCTATTTATTTAAAAAAAATAAAATCAGGATTATATGTTATTATATCACTATTTGGATTTTTTAATTGCCATAATAAAAAAAAAATGTGATTGTAGGGTCCCATTAAGATCATATATTATTTTTTTTGTGTATGCGTTTAAAATGAAGAATGCATGATATTTTTAGAATTCTAAGTCTTACCTTCATTGAATCTAATCATGTTGTATGTCAGAAAAAAACTACAATAACAATTGAATTATTTTCTTTTTTTTTTTTTAATTCAAGAAAATTGTATCTTTGATATATATCATCATAAATAGTCATTTTTGGAAATGGCTTCATATAAAATTTTATACTTATGATATAATCAACCAATATTGAAAAAGCACAAAGTTTTGTATAAAAATGAAATGCAAAAATAACTTACATTAAATCAGTTGATGTGAAATGCCAGATATAATTATTTTAATATTTTATATATAACTATTATTAGGTATTCTACTTTAAAATTAAAGAAATTGATTCTATAATTAAATGTACAACTGTATGTAATTTGTGTTTAGGAATATATTATGTGTAGATATGACTAAAGAATTGATTTAAAACAAAAATAGCATCATATGATGAACTGTTTACATGTTGTTACTTTCTCACATTTTAATTTTTTAGAGCTTTATTTCCATAAGAATCATAAGTGTTAAAACAAAATATGTACCAAATGTTTGATTTTTTCTGATTCTCATAGATGACATTTTATAATATATAAAGTATAACCAAATGTACATGAACAAAACTTGTTCTAAGGACTTTACAATTTATAACTTTTAATTGAGAGTTTATTTATATTATTACTCCATGAGTCAGCCTATAAATAGATGGCTATTTAAATTTAAGTCTCATTGTTATAGGAGGATCATTGGTTAGTGTAATATCTTTATTCTTTAGAAATATTACCAAATTTACCACTTATTTTATTTTGCTGTAATATCTTATATAAATGCAATATATTCCTCAACTTAGCTCTGAAGAAGACTGCAGGACAGTTGAAACGTAAGATTGTGTATACATATACACCTGGGTCTCGTTTTACGCGATAGATAGGTTCCTCAGAAAACACGCGCAAACGAAATCGCGCAAAAATAGACGTAATTTACCTTGAAAAAGGGGGGATACGGACTGTGATTTTTCAAAAATCGCGTAAAAGCAAAGCACCAATGTAAAATTACTTTAAAATTCGCGCAAAAAAAAATAAGGAAATAAAATATGACTAATAAAAATTTCAAATTTGAAAAAAATTGATATAAGACAAGCTTTTTTTAACTATAATATTTAATTTTATTCAAAACAATATATTTTTATGCATAATTTACAGCAATTTACATTTTTTTATACACGTTTTAATTATTATTGCTATTTGCCAATAAACAGGTTCGTTTGCAAACTGGTAAAAAATCAGATTCTTCACAAGAGGAAATACAACTAGCGCCAATGTCACTCTCACGTTATGTTAATGGTTTTCTGGTGACAACGTAATTAGTAATTAATCTAACAACTAAAAATTACATTTTTATTTTTGTCTTTAATTTTTTAATTTTCAATTTTAATTGTGCCCACTGCTATTACTCACCTATTAAAAATAAACTTGCGGACACTAAATGATTAATAATTGATTACGTTCTTTTTTAAAAAGCAAAAACAGAATGTGATTTAAAATGCAAAATTAACACGCACAATGTTTGAACAAATTTACATTATAATCTTGTAAAATTTAATGTGTGTATACATAAAATGTGGAAATCATGATTTTAATTTCATTATTGAATAAAATCTTATTATTATAAAACACTGAAAATATTGAAATTACTAAGATGAAAGTCGAATTCCAATAATGTGCTATTACTTTCAATATGACGTAAGTGCGCGAAATTTATTATTTAAAGTAATAGCGCATTATTGGAGTTCGACTTCCGGAGAAACGTGAATCGCGTAACTTCAAAATCGCATTAAATAAATCCGCGTAAAAAAAGACCCAGGTGTATATACAATAAAGGTTTTTTGCTAAAACGTGTTCAAAGTTAAGTGGATATATTGCATTTATCTTTATTCTTAATAATAATCTCATTATGTTTATTTTATTTGGATACTGGTATTAATAAAAATACTTTACTAGGTTCAAGTTATATGAGAAATGTAGCAATTTTGAGTAAAGTTTTCTAAAATAATGATTTTCTACATGGTGATTGTTTGTTTTTTTTTGATTTGATGGGATTTAACTTACTTGCTGATCAACTTATATTTTGTTCACATTTCAATTTGTGTTTATTATTATTATTATAATTATAAAAAAGGCTGTATATTAAGCCTGTTTATAATCAAAGAATTATTTTTATAGATGGTAATATTGTCTATAAATTGTGAAAGAACAATTTGGAATCACCCAAGTTAATTTTAATTTTATTTTCTTAATAGCAGCAAAAGTCATTAGATCCTGGTGCTGTTGATGGTGATAAGAAAGATAAAGATTACATTCCTCATGGGATTCCTTCAAGGCAAGCGATAAAACCACCTACAGGTGGATATAGCCGTCGTTCTAAACGTATCACTAAAGATGCACTTGAAATGGTAGGTATAAATGAAAAATTTTTTTGATATGCTTTGTTAATAGAATTAATAATAATTATAAAACTTGAGTGAATTTATATATATTTTAGTTATGTATTCATGAACCAAGCAAGTAATTTAAATCTGAAATGTATGAATTAATTTTTTTTAAATATTTTTTATAAAGTGCTGGTTATTGAATCAGTTAGTTGGTTTGGAGACAGCTGATTCTGTGTTAATATTATACGTAATAAAAAATTAAAAATGTACTTTGAATTTTTTTTTCTTTTATTAAAATTATCAAAAATGAAAGAAATCCATTATGCTGTTTTTTTATATAAATTATAATAAATAAAAAATCATGTATAACAGCTATATAAATATTTTAATAATAATTATACATAAAAAGCCATTTTTTGGCACATGGTTTTGTACCGTTTTCAAATGTTTATTAAAATAGATGCTTAACATTTAAAATGGGCACAAAACCATATACTGAAAAAGATCTTTTATGTATACATCTGGGTCTCGTTTTATGCATTAGATAGGTTCCACAGAAAACCTGCATTCAGAAAACCCGCATTAAAAAAAAATCGCACAAAAATAGACTTAACTTACCTTGAAAAATGGGGGATAGGTTCTATAATTTTCAGAATTCACATAAAAGCAAAGCAACAAGGAAAAATTACTTTAAAATTCGCATTAAAAAAATAAGCAAATAAAGTATGACTAATAAAAAATTTCAAATATTTGAAAAAAATTGATACAAGACAAACTTTTTTTACTTTTTTTTATTAACTACAGTATTTAATTTTACATTTTTCATACATATTTTAATCATTGCCGCTAACGTTCATTTGTAAACTGGTAAGAAATCAGATTCGATTTGATGTGATGTATTGTGGCTTCTCCATAAACGAAGTCAAGAATCTCTCAGCAATTATGCCCAGAGAAACTTGTTAGCCACTTTATTTTTATTCACGAGGTGTACAACTAGCGCCACTTTCCAGTCTTGTGCTGTGTTAATGGTTTTTTGTTTCTATATTAAAAAAATGAGATTGCAATCAAAACAAAAAGATTATACATTATCATTAGGATTATTTTCAGTTTATAAAATCTTTGTTTTTTATGTTAAAAATCTAAAGGATTATTTATTTCTGTTATATATAGCAAAATATGTTTTAAAAGTTTAAATTTTTTGAATATTTATTGGGATATTTTTATATATAAGTATAAATCTATTATTATTACTTACTCATTAGTATAAATAGGTTATTTACATAGAAGCTAATATTTTCAATATAGCTTCAGGCCATATTCACATTACTACTAATATAGTGTTATATTTTTGGAAAAAAAAGTATTTCAAGTCAAAATAAGTTATTAATAATTTAAATTTCTTGATATCTAATAAATATAGTGAAATATGAATGATATCAAGAAGAAACATGAATCACATAACTTCAAAATCGCATTAAAATAATCCGCATAAAACGAGACCCAGGTGTAATTATTGTTAATGTACATTTATATAGCTGTTGTATATGATTTTTTTTATTATTTAAGTAAAATTATGTTTTTCTTTGATCTATTTTCATATGTTTTATTTTGTTTTTTTAATTGCAAAATTGATTTTTTATCATTTTGAGTTGACTTTTAGTCATTTTTCTTTTATAAGAATACTATAAATGAATTCTTTTGAAAGAGAATTTCCTGAAGATTCAAAATATCTTTTATATTCAGTTAAAAGCTTGTTTCAAAAGAAAATTTTATAATTTTATTTATTATTTGATGATCAATGTAATAATAATTCTAAAATAGAAAATTAAAACAGTGAATGAATATCGTTATAAGTTAAGAAAAAAAAAATTAATTATATATTAAATTTATTTTTTGAATTATTTTTAATTTTATTACAAAATTCTTTGTATTCAATGGCTGATTTGTTATATTTAAAAAACGATGAAAAGCATATTAATATGATATTTAAAGTAGTATAAAAATAATATAAAACAAAAATATTTTCAGGGAATATTTAATTACAATAAAAGTGATTATTTTAGATTTCTAATAATAAAGTTTGTAGCTGTTTTTTTTTTTTTTTTTGGTCATTTTAATTAATATTTATAAATTCATACATATATTTTCTTTTTCTTTTATTTTTCAGACAACTTGCGATGATGTAGTTGTAATAAAGCCACCTAATCCGGGGCATATATCAGTGGTACATTTTTAAGATTATTTAATTTTTTAGGGTGTGTAGTATATGTATATGCTCGTATATACATAAGTATAATATAACTAATTATATAATTAATGTATTATGAAGCTATATTTTATGATAGTATTATGAATGAAATACATTATAAGATTCACAAGATTACTTCATCAACTAGGCTAGAGATTTTTTTATATATTAAGAAAATTGTACTTGTTTAAAGTGTGAAAAATAAAATGCATATAATTTTTAAATGTTATACTTCTTTATAATTAACAAACCCACATATACTTTCAATACTCAGAAATTATAATCATTTTCATTTTTAATTTTTCATATCTTATCATTAATATATATAAAGAATGTGTTATTTACTTTATAAAATTTACAATGATTAATGTTTATCTTTTATCCAGTTAATATGCGTATACACATACATAGTTAATAAAGTAGTGACTTAATTTTATTTTATATAAACTTAATAATCAAAATAAATTTGCATATAACATAATTGTGTAAATAATACATTTTGAGTTGTGTTTTATAATAGTACAAATCAAAAGCATAAATTTAAGCATCTTCTATTAATTAGATCATTGTTTGACTAAGATATAAGTGATTAAAATAGTCAAATATGTTTAAAAATACATATATACAAGCAACAAAGATTATAAATTATAAAATTATTATATAAAAGCCTTTTTCGGCAAATTATGTTTTTTTGATTAAAAGTATTAATACATAGTTAGTTGTTTTATATGCTGATGTATTTCAATTGAGGTTTATATAAAATGGAATTAGTTTTTTAGCTGACTAGAATATATTTGTGTATATGTACTTATGAATTCTGTAACAACCAACACATTAATAGTTGTGAATTTATAAAGGAAATAATATTTTTTTTTTTTTTACAGATATATATATTGAACTGGATTGATTTCCGATTCAATGGTTTTATTACTAATGTTAATATTGCTTATTATTATTTAATAAAAAAAAAAAAATACTTGTATTAAAACATATACTCGGTTATATTTAAATAGGGCATTTTAATTTTTGTTTATAGAATTGATTTATATTTAAAATAGTTTACTTTCACTACTTTGCTTATAAAATTGATATAAAAATACTTTACTTTCACCGCCTGTTTTAATCAATTTGATTAAAAACAGGCTAGCTTGCTAATTATATATTCCTGCTGCTTTTATTTTTAATCATTTTTAAAGTTAATTCTAAAAGTCTAAAAGCGGAGATTTAGTTTTGTATTTGTTATTTTGGATACAATAACCCCTGGTTGGAATTCTTAAATTGGATTGAGCGGGAAATTAATATTTGCCCTGACAGGTATAGAATTTGTCAATAAGGAAGGTTTTTCACGGGAAATGTAGCGAGGTAACTATAGCCCGCCAGAAAGGAGGTAGTTGCTATTATTCAGGAGATTAAGACAAGGTTGCTTGTTAGGAGAGGAGCAAGAAGCTGTTTTTAAAACGCTTAGTTCAACTTCTTATTAATCGCAGTTTGAACATTTAAGAGATTTTTGAAATTTGCTTTCATGATGTCAACAAACACTGCTATTTGCATTGGAAACCTTAAGATGCAGTGCTAATTCAAATAAGGACGAGCCTCGGGCACTAGACTGTTCTTTCAGGATGCCATAAAACTCTAACCTAAGCCGGATCCCCAATTTGCCTCAACACTTGCCTTTGTCATTAAGAGAAATTGCCTGAAAGATGAACTATTATCAAAAGTGCACACTCGTCACGAAATCATTAGAATTCTGCCTTACCGTAAGCTAAACTTTTTCCTATTCTAGCCAGAGTAAATAAATTGCGTTTAATTAAATCTCCGCTCAATCTAATGATAAGTATGTTATAAGGTTGTATTAATTATTTATTATCTGTATTTATCTTTTCTAGTATTTAAAGTGTGAAGTTTGTTTGCAATTTTCGTTTATCAGGGGGTGCATTAGGAGATTGTATTTTATATGTTTAATATATACCTGATTATTTCGTTAACTATTACAAAACGCATTGGCAGTTTTCGTAGTCTTTATTTTTTCACCTACCCTTAATTGTAAAATAAAGAATCTTTAAGCATGTTTCGTTTGCGCTTTTTGTGTAAACAACAAATTCTTTTTGCTGGCTATTTGTCAAGTTATTTCTTTGGGTTGTCTGAAAGTAGTCATTTCTTTCTGGATTACGTAAGATCATAATCAAATATCTTTTGCTGTCTTGTATGTGAGATCAACCACGTTTATTTTGAATGTAGTATTACGCGCAGCAGTCCTGCGGCGTTTTAACGACAGTAGTTAGAATCCTACTGCTCGAACGTCCGCGCTGGTTTCGTTGATTTCCGACGGGACAATAACTGTTTTATTATCTATGATTCAGGAAGCTAGAGTTGTTGTTTGTTTTTGTAATTTTACAACTGGCCAGCAAGAAGATAATATTCTAACCATTTCTTATATTTTAGGTGAGGGAATTTTGCTGCCAAAATGTTTAACGCCTTCATGTTTGTCGTACTCTTGTGCACTCTCTGGTAAATATGCGTATGTTAATATAAGTCACTTTTGTATTCGTGGCTAGATGTCTTTACTCTATTGTCCAACTTTTAATAAAATTAATAAATTGTTTAAATTTATTTGGCTGACGTTTGTCTTTGTGCTTTTATTCTCAACTGTCTAAACAATATTTAAGATATCTTGTTTCTCCCTGAGTTTAGTCTGGCGCATTCAGGTTCGCATATCCTGTCCATCCATAAAATAAATGTCTAGTTCCGATTTTCGGACTAGTGGCGCCCCAGTGGTCAGTATATGCGAATCTTAAAGCTTTCTCCCGTTACAATATATATTATAGGGTTTGTAAGAAATAAAACATAATTTCTTTCTATTCTGAATATATATGTTTGTTAACTATAGAAAACATTGCGTTGGATACAGATGAATATGATTTTAATTTAGATTTTTGAGAAAAATTGATTTATTATTAACTTTTATGACTATAATAAATAATTTAAAAGCCATTATATTGAATTTTAAACAAAAACTTGTTTTGTTCATAAAATGGCAGAAAATGTTAAGTCTGTATTTAAAGATAATAAATCGGAAATTTCTCATGTGTTTGATATTGATTGTTTTAAGAAATTGGACACTTCTTTGACAAATCAAATAGATGATTTAAAAAATTTATATATTAAATAGTTTTGTTTTTGCTAATTAGAATTACTGATTACTGCCATTTTTTTTTGATCATGTTTTTATAAAAAAATAAGTTTTTTTTTGATTACAATTTCATAAGTTCTAATAACTGATTATTTAGCAATTAATATATCAAGTACATCTAACAAAATTAAGTAATGTTTATCTAGTTATTCCATTTCACTCTTATTTAGTGAATTGAATTCTATTTATTATGATTAATCATACTTGACAAAATAAAATTTTGAATCAGATGTTATTGATTTGACTTTTGAGATTTTTCATAGTGCACCCTAAGTCATTCTGGATTGCTGATAATTTTTCGATGAACAATAGGTGCCATCTTACAAAAAGAGTACTTTGAAAATTTTGTCATTCACTTGAACAAACAAATTAAATTTATGTGCAGACTAAAAGGGATTAGTACATTAGCTTTTTATATAATAGAGATCATAATGATGTAACATGGAAAATTATTAATTCTTCATTAAAAAAAGACAAATATTGGAAATATATCACATCTGTTGATTAATGATAAATTGATTAATTTTATTACTAATTCTAAATTTATTGCTGAAGGCGTTAATCATTATTTTGCAGCTCAATATGATACTGATCTTTCTTATTATAATGCTATATTTAATAGGAATATAATAAGTGATTTGACTAAGAGTGAACTCAATTTATTGCCTGTATTGAAGATGAGGTTGCAAATCTTAATTTTTTACTTATGAAATGTTAGCTTTGCAAGGCTGGACTTGGTCATTGCTTTTATTTTGTGTATTTTGTCACACTATTTATATATTTGATTAATTTATTTTTTCAGTAGATTAACATTATTGTTCCAATAGTTAAAAGAGAAGATAAAAAAAGTTGATTAAGAATTATAGATATATAGCAATTATATTTGTTTTCTAAATTGCTTGAATTAGCTTTTAAATTCCAAGTAGTTATATCATTTGTCTTTTAAAAATATATTTCATGATAAACCATTTACTTTCTTACTAAGTGGAAGTATTACCTAGGCAATTTAACAAATATATGTGTTGTATTTGATATCTTTCTATATAATATTTATTTTGATTTATGGAATTTCCTATCAGTTTCTAATTGTATTATCTATAAAATGGTAAAAATTAGTAATACTATTAATGAGGTTTTGTTTATTAATGGAGGAATTCTTCAGGGTTTAGATCTGTTACTGTTTGTAATATATTTAAATGATATTTTTTATATATCTCTACTCAACTTTACATATATATGCTGATGATTTTGCATTTGTGGCATTTAAGATATCTAAAGATCTAGAAATTTGTGTTATGCATATAATTTGTCCATTATGGGAGATCAAAGTATGTCCATATTGTAATTTAACGTTACATTGGCAATAATATTGAATTTGTTAAAAAAACATTTTTATCTTGGGGTGTTTTTTATCAGTGTCTTTTGTAGTTGATACATAGATTTGATTATCTATTATTATTTATTTAAATTTTCTATTATTGTCTTATTACTGATTTACAAATCTTTCTATCTAGTTATTTTATTTCATGCATTTGTGATATAGGAGGGTCAAGTAGAAGTATGCTGTCTCCACTTCATATTTTGCAGAATCATACTTTACATATCAAACAGAAGATAATTACATGCATTATTGATTTGTTTCTTAAATACAGCATCAACAGGCTTTTTATTAGAAGCATATGCTGATTGTATATAAAACATTTTACTTTTTTTTATCTCAATTAGACTTAAAGATTTCTCTCACTATGCATAATTGAATGTGCCGAATTTATGTTAATCTCGTGTAACTGATGACAGAAAGTGTATCCTAGCTATTATTTATTCAATCTATGATAGCGGATTGTTTGAGTTTGACACATTACTTATTTCCAGTTTTAAATGATGCTTGAAGAATTTGATTTGAACAGAAACTGACAATATATTGTTATTAGTTTAATTTTTATTGTTATGAATATTATCTGTATAAATTTATGTAACATTTTTCTGTGGGTTTTATTGCTTCCGACACACAGTTTTATTTTTATGTGTTAGGAAAATTGTAACAATTGCTCAAATTATTGTGTGCATTTCATCTTTTATATTTTAAATTAGATCAAATAAAGTCTGCTCAAAGTAAACAAGGTCAAGCCTATTTTGATTTATGTTTAGTGATATAAGGGTTTGGCATAACTAATGAAGAGTGATTTCCTTTATATTGGACCTGTGAATCTTGCATTGTTATAATTTACAATTTAAAATTTGTTTTTTATATATACCAGAGAGCTAATAAGTAATGTTGAAAATAATAATAGAAAACATGAATATCAAAGGCTTGAATTTTTTTTTTATAACATTATAGATATAATGAAGCAAAAAAAAAATAAAATTATTAATTAAAATTTTAATATAATTCAACTTGTTTGAATTAAATATAAAAATCTTATAAATTTTATAGTGATTGTTAAAAATAAGATAAAAGTCTTATTTGTAATCCACTTTAATTAGAAATAATATATAACAGAAGAGAAATTAAACTTAATGTTTGAGTAATTTTTGGTAGATCAAATCAGTTTTGCATCAATAAAAAAAAATCTCTGAAAACTTCTTTGACACCTTGTTTTTGAGATACTAAAATTGAATCATTGTTTAAAATTATATATGGAGTTTTATAATTTGCCTTAAAACAATTGATATGTATGTAATGCTATATTGCAATATTTTGGCAAGACTTTATATTAGTATTTTTAGATACAAATCTGAACAGAATAGTTGTAAATATGATTTGTATGAAAATAAAATTTGTCCATTTGACTATACATTCATCAAATAGGAAAATAATTAACCTTATTGTTCCAAATGCTTTAAATTTTATACTCCTTAACTATATATATTAAATTTGCCATTTTTTGAAATGGAATATGATGGTCGTAAGTTATATTTTTATTCAGTATTTAGCATACTAAAACTAAGTTATTCACAAAAAAAAAAAAGGCAATATTGTAAAAATATATATATATATCTTATTATCCTTCTGAACAAATTTTTAAAGACTTTGATAACTTTTATGTAATCTTAGCAGTTGAATAAGTACTTCTAAAAGATTTGCTATTATCTCACCTAATAAGATTGCCAATCTGATATATCAGACTACTAAACACAAAATTGATAGAACAAGAAAAGGTACTATAGTAGAACTATAAGTTTCTCTTTCACAATTTTTTCTTTTAATATCAATTTAATAAAGCCAGTTGATACTGATGAACTTGCACTTGACCTTGATTGTTTTTTAAATGAGATCTGATAGCACATTTCCTGAATTTCTAAAAAAAAAAAAAGACATAAAGACAAAGTATTATTGGAAAAATTATTGAACATTAACATTGTTAATTCAAAAACTATCTCAAAAATTTGACTAAACTCAAAACTAGCAGTCTTAAAAATAATAGACATAATAATAGTCCCAAAAAATTATCATCCTATATCATTGTAGTTGCTTGAAATAATAATATTAACAAGAATTATATCAATAATTAATATCTAACTAGCCATAGAGCAGGCTGGATTTCACCAAGAAAAAACTGCTATGAACAAATTTTATCTTTATTAACTGCAAATGAAGAGGGCTTTCAAAATAAATTAAAAAGTAGTTCTACCTTTATTGAACTAACTTCAGTTTGTGATTCTGTTTGAAAAACTAGTCTTCTAAAGGTCTGTAAAATCTTTAAATACAGGAAATCCATTAATTTGTTAAAATACTTTCCAACAAAAAAATTTAAGTAATACTAAATGAAAATTGGAGTAGTTGGTCTTTCACAGGATTCATTTCTCTCATCTACTTTATTTATCAATGATTTTGCAGAAACATTGTGCAGGAAATTCATTTATGAAGTGCTTTAACTGCATTTCTTAATAAGAGTATGAAAAGTTAGGAAATCTTTTTGAAAGACTGATATCTTATTCATAATCTAACAAAGTCAGTATGCGCAACTTTTTGTCTAAATATTTACAGAAAAACATCTCGTAACCTGAATATAAATAACTTCATAAAAATGTTTTTTTTATTCTTTCATATAGTATAGGACAAACGTTTCACTAACTCAAAATATGTTTTTTGCCATCTAAGATTCATTCCAAATTTAGATCCTCTTTTTTGAATACCAACTCAAGAATTTCTTCAAATAATTATAAATAATTGTGGTAAAAAAGAATTTTTCACAGAGGCAAAACTCTCCCTATAGTAGTGCCACTCAAGAATGGTGATCATGTGATGTTTGATGGTTTAAAAAAGAATTTATGAAATTTGAAAAAATTTCTTCTCCCAGATTTAATAATAAAGCCAACTGAATCTTTTCATTTGTATTTTCATTTCTAGTTCATTGAATTTTAAATTCACTTGAATTTAGTTCACAAAAAAAAGTGTTGAAAGCAGATTTATGGACAATTAAGGCAAAAGACATACATAACTTGGTAAGGTTGCATTTAAATTAAATAAATGGTTCATTTCACTTTTTAAAGCTTTAATTAAATTAACACAAATAATTTAGATAGAAAGTAAAGACAGACTTATCACTTAATGCTAATCATATTTTTATTTGTATGTATTAAACTTTTTAAGTCGTTGAACTTGCTTTCCATTTGGAAATAATGCATGATATATCCACATAAAAAGACTGTTTAAGGCCTACGACATTGGATTCAAATAATAAAAGAAAATGGGTTGAAACCCCCCTCCCCCAAATCCCTTTCTAGATCAACAGTAAAAGCCAGCTGAATTTGATCTTAATTGTTAATGGATTCTCATCAAGATTCATCAACACCCATTGCTGTTCCACTTATCTACTTCATAAATGGAATTTAAAAGCCTCTGACTTATATAGGTATAGTAAAACACAAACCATGAACCCATAGTTTAATGACTGGAGAATTGAAGTTACAGTTGGGAATCGCCATAATTTCCTTTATGTTTGTTAAGAGTTAAGCTGTCTAAAAAAAAAATCCATGAGCTAAATAAATAAATAAATTGTTAACTGCTCCATTGATTTTTTTATGTTAATAGCTTCATCTTTCTTATCATTATGTAAAATTATACTCTTATTGTTTAAATTAGTTTGTGTTGTTAAAGCGATTAAATAGTATTAATTTCTGTCTGTGGGATTAATCTGAACTATATTAATACAGGGTACCATTGTTTTCTGTAGAAAATAGTGGGATATGACCAAACCAGTGATATATTTTATCATTTAAGTAGTCATCATTATTTTACTGCTCCATAACATAATTTATTCTAACTATAATTAGAAGTTCATAAATATTTTTTATTTTTGTCAATCAAGTAAAGGTAGCTAAAGTGATCAAAAATATAGAATTATTATTGTTATTACTGTCTAACTCTTAAAAATTGTAAAAGATGTAGGAAAAACCCAATCAGATGCTTTTAGGAATTGAAATAATAATAAATTATAATAAACTTAGATATGTTTTTTTAACACATGGTTGGATGAATAAATGGCAATGAAAATATTTGACTTTAATTCTAATACATATACTTTTGTATTCTGTTACTGCTTCATTGGATTTTAAATTTTGTGGAATGTGTTGAAAGCAAATATTTGAATAGATTAATGTCAATACCAAAGACATTATAGTTTGATAATGATGTATTCAATTAATATAAAAAGCTTATTTCAGTTTGTGGAACTTTAATTAAAGTAGTGCAGTGGCTCTGATAAAAAGCAAGGATAAATTTATTATGATTTAATGATAATCATGTTTTCATGTTTATATAGTAAGAGTTTTTGCAAATATCAAATTTGTTTTCCACTTGGAAATAATGCATGATGTATATGCATAAGAAGAGCATTGTAGTGTAGTAGAAGCTCAACTGCCTATTGCTCTCAATTTTGGATTCAAATTTGAATTAGATAAAATAGGAACATTTTAAAAGTTCCCATCAGGTTTAATTTAAATAATCAGTTTCTGAACCATTCCAGCATGTATTATTGATTCGGAAGTGGATGTTTAGCTTTTTTTTTATAGAGAGTAAAATAATGGAAAAGCACTCAAACTCTCATCATTAGGCAATTGGCAAATGTAGTGAATAATGCTTCCTTCATCACTACTTTTTTTAATGGTGAGTTGTTGGAGAGGCATTTATTTTACATTGAGCTATTTAAAGGTTTTTTAAAATCTTTTTTTTTGTACAAAGTTTATAATCTTATTTTATAGGTTTAATATTTTTATTTTTGAATTTGTATATTCTTATTTCCCCAATACAAGCATATATGAATGTGTAATTTATTTTTGTATATGCTAATATGCATTTGTGCTAATGTGCATGCATTTATAAGCACAAACATGTAAATTTATTTATGTAATTTTTTTTCCTTCATTTTTAGTTTCATTCATCATTTGAAGAACCCCAATCTCAGATGAAAATTGTAGATAATAAATCTTCTACAGGGGCAACGGTAATTAAAAAATTTTTATTGGTAAATTAGTTTAGAATAATTTAATATTTGAAGAAAAAAATAACAGTGATTGTGTGTTTATAGTCTTGTCAAAAATAAATTCTTTGGTTTCAAATAAAACTGAGTAAAATAGTTTTTATGACTATGAACTTGGACCTGGTTGTTTTACAATAATAGGTTTCTCGGGTAGAATTTTCTCTCCCCCCCCCTCCCCCGCTTTGTGTAAATTTAAATTTCAGACTAAAAATAATTGATAATTATTTATTTAGATATCTAATAAATTAATTTATCTTACTTCCAAGTTTAGTAATTAGCTTTGGCATTACAACAAATAAAGAAACAAAAAAACAACAACAACAAAACAAAAACAATATTTCAGTCTTAACAAAGTTATTTGTAAGATGATATGTAAGAATGTAATTCTGAAATTACTAATTATTTGTTAGTAATGTTAATAGTCAATAAATGTAGACAGAATAAATTTGATCATAAATTAAATGATAACTGATTAAATAGGACTAAGTCTTATTTAATGAGTTATCATTTATTATTTTATATAAATTTTCTAAGAGTGACAGCTCTGTTAATGTCTTGTCTATTTGATATTATAGTTAAACTGAATTAAATTATTAAATGAAATGAACTTGATATTTAATTATTTTTAATTGTCTGAATTTAAATATATATATATGTATGTTATCTTAGATTAATTTTATTAAAAATACTTAACTTTATAGACCACTTTTTGATATATAAGTAGTACTTTTGATAGTTAATTATTATTTATTGCTATTGCAATTGTCATTTTTATGATGGTTATTTATAATTTTCCAATTATAATTTAAATGTTTATGATATATTGTTTGTATGGTTACTTTTCATTTTTTTTTTTTATTTACAATTAATCATACATAATTTCATGAACACTTTTTTTTTGAAGTATTTTAAAATTAATAATTTTATTAGAATTGAACACTAGTTATCTTTTTTTTTTAAAAAAAAAAAATATTGGACATTTTAAAATATTAATTTATTAAAATTCAATGATTGACACTGACGAACAAAAAATTGTACAGCTAAGCTTTTTCATTTGTGATGATGAAAATAATGTCAGATTTTAATTAAAAGTGATCTTTGTTTTAATTATTGCTTTTTTATCATTATTATGACAATAGCTTCAAACTTTTATGTTATTACCATATTTGAAAAATCTTTTCTTGAAATCCTGTCTAAATCTGAAATCTTAAATTTTTAAAATACAAAACTTTTTAACTCCACACTGTTATTATATCTTTTAAATCTAAATATAATGAATATATCAGTAAATGCAGTTACCTAATTTCTTTTATCATTTTTCAAAAGATATAAAAATCTTCCCTCCATTTATTCTAAATACCTTTATCATATAAAAAAGTGCTTATCTATTGATTTAATAGAATTATGTTGTTTTTCATTTTTATATGTTACAATTTTACAAATTTTATTAGTCATTAAAAGTTCTGCCTTTAATTTTGTATATTGCTTATGAAACTAAAGAGAGATTGCCAAACATTTCATATTCAAACAATACAGTCATTATCAATAAAGCAGAATTATTTTTGTGATCGAAGAATAAATTTGGATTACATGTAGCTACATTGAATTCCTTAAGGGAATTTAAGTTTTCACAATATGGTTTGCTTAAAAATCTCCACTGGAAAATTTAGTATTTTACAACTGTTGAAATGTAGAAGTAATAATTGCTTTTAAAGATAGAATATCATATTTTCTATCTGTAAGTTTGAGATGGAATTTTTTTTTTTAATGTTTCTATAGTTTTAATTTGAGTTTTACTAATGAGTAATCTCTGCCAATTTGTTTCTATAACTGCTCATATTATATTGACTACTTTTATATTTTGATTTTTAATTATAATATAACCTATAAAATGACATTGTGTTAAGCATAGATGCAATCAAATTTTTTTTATAGTGATTTTTTTTTTTAATAAAATTTTTATTATAGCCACTCTATATGATATATAAAAATTCGGTAACAAAAGCCATTAGAATTCATTAGAAGGATAGCCATGATTTCAGTACTTATTGACTACTGTTTAGTTTTCTACTAAAACATGCATTAAAATCATTGAAAAGAAAAATTTAATCTTTTGCTAGTGGACCATAATATTATTTAACAAGAAATAATTTTTTCTCTGTGAATCTATGTATGGGATCGAAACACTAATAAAGTGAGCAAACCAATTTTTAATATCCTTAATCTTTATTAATATGTCTAAGAATTCCAAGAATAGAAGATATCAAGTTAAATATCACAATTTTTCAGTCTCTTTTTATTCTGTGAACTTTCTTTTCAAAAAAGTACTACAAAAAGGAATCAGATTTAAACTTCATCCATTCTTAAGTTAGAAATGCTGCTTTACATTCAGATCTTGAAGAGTTCATATCAAGAAAAATTTGTACAGTCCATTTATGTATCTATAATTAGAAAAAAAAATTGAAGTATCATTATCTTATACATTTTCACTATTTCTGATATTATATTTATTTCTATCATTTAAATAAATGATCTTTCAGGCATTGCAACCTAGCTATATTTTGCAAAAGAAACCATTTTCTGGATCATTTTTTCTAAATAGAAGAATCCCCATTACTACTGCCAAGTACTTCACATATTTTACAAACTCATACATACTTGCATATATATGAAAAAAATAAAAGGTTAGAATCATTATTCTAGTATGTATAATTAAAGAATGGAAATCAATTATACAAAGATAGTCTTATTAACACATTTAATTCAGAAATAGTGTATGGCATGAGAAATTCATGACTATCAGGATATAAGTAATTGAAGACTAACATTAAAAAAAAGAAATGGAGAGACAAAATAAAAGAAAATAGTATAGAGACAGAAAAGACTGTTGCATCAAAAACAGTATCAAGTTTTTGGTAACTATTATCAATTTCTAAAATATCAGACATTTTATTTATAATGGAAAACAAGACTTTATCTTTCATAAAGTAATTTCATATTTTATAAGTTAGCAGCAGATTAGATGCTATTTATTTGCAAGTAATTCTCATATCTGAAGAGAAATTCCACTGTTTTGTCAATATCAAAATTAAGGTTAAATAACACTTTTTAAGTCATTTTTAAAAGACTACTTTATTGTTTAAACTGGTTTTATCTTTAAATTTTTATTGGAAACCCCTTGAGGTTATAGAATTAGTGAATACAGATTTAATAAACACAAAGTGTCTTAGCAAGATTTGACCTTTATCATTTATTAGTAGTGTTTTTTTTATATTGAAATATTATATTTGTCTTTTTCTTTTTTATTAATCTTCATGAAAATGATATATGCTGTTTTCCCATCTTTATTATCTTTTATTTTGCATTACAGTTTTATCTTTGATTTTGCTTATAATTCTTAATGGTTATTAATGAAACTATATTGGACAACAGTAGAATAGTATTGCTATTGATTATAGACATGTCAATAGCCAAGAATATTTCTTGATACTATTGACCTGTATAAACACTATTGGTAAAATCATTTGTACATCTAATTATCAATGTAGCTATACATGAAAGGAAAATCTGAAGCTCTAAGGAGATCATAGAAATCTGGAAGCTCAGATTATGAACCAAGAAAACTTGATATGGTAAAGATGGAAGTGAATTTCTTATAGTTTATTTTAAATTATTACAATTTGTTTTCTGCTCTCATAACTCTTGACATCAATCACTTTAGATAAATACATTTAACAACTATTATTAATCGGTTATTGATATAGACATTATCTCTAGCTTAGTTACTTGTTATATTTGTTATCCGTATAGGCAATAGCAAATATAGAATGTTGTTGGTAATACTTGATTATTGTCATGCCACCAGCAAAATATTTAAAATTGCATAGAAGAAATAAAATCATAAAATTACTTTTATATGCGGTTTAAAATCATGAATAATAAGGTATAACAGAATGATATCTTTAATTCTGATGGTATCTGACATTATCATTTGTATAACTATTCTTGTTCCAGATTCAATTTCAAACACCTCAATTTTAATTATACTTTTCTGTGCATTTTCTCAACCTGTTAAACTTATCTCATTGCTACCTTTTTCGCACTCAGAGCTCTGTGTACTAAAGTTACATATTGTCTTATTCCACATGTAAATAAATATTGTTTGGTAAACATAGTTTCTTTGTAATTTTATTGTACTAGTTGATGCAGATAAATACCCATTGATGTTATACCAACTAAGAGTTTAAAAAACAAAGGGAAGAAAGTAAGAGAAGGGCCTTAGAGAGAAATAGAAAGGAGTGCTTTTATTGATAATAATATCTAATCTATGGTAAACTATCTTTATAATCTACCATGTAACACAAAATATTTTTATTTAGGCACTTACTGATTATTCACAGTTAACTTTCATATTTAAAGTCATTCCACTATATTCAATCATGAGCCCTGTTGATAATCTCGATATGTATATATATACTTTTACAAAATAAGAATTTTGTACAATTTATTTTAGGATAATGTTGATTATAACACTAACAATGAACTGAGGAAGTTACAGTTTTATGGAGCTGGACCTAAGATGGCAGGAGTCACAGTTAATAAAGGTATTTTGTTTCATAATTTTTTGCATGTATTTAAATCAATGGGGGGAAAAAATTGAAATTACAAAAACAAAAATAAGATAAATCCTTATTAATTCGTAAACTATTTTAATTTATGTCTAAATTTATATCCCTCCTCTGTTAATTGCCTTTTATGTAATATCTTTATTGCTTTTTTTTATTTATTATTTTAATTATTACCCACTTTTTTTTATATCTTTATTGTATTTTTGGACACATGAACGTAAGCAAAATATATGGGCATATATTTGTGTGCACACACAAAGCCTAGTTCAAATTATTAAAGTTATATATTAGGAAGGTAATATCATGGAAACCAATAGTTATTTTTGTTCTAATTTTGTATTTGTACAACTACTGCATCTAAATTTAGTATTTATTTTTTTAATTTTTTTTTGTTTTGTTTATTATGTTGTATAAATAAACACCTTAAACAATATACTTAAACTTGTAATAAATAAAAAACGGATGTGGTAAAGTATGAATTGATATGTACTTTAATTGAATTCTCTGATATATATATTTTTTTTGTAGAATAAATAATGACACATTTATAGAACATATATTTAAAATTGATCCAAACAATTCAGTTCACATATAATGAGGATTACAGTAATTTTAACTACTATTTGTAATTGCTGTTGTGAATGTCTAATTTAATTTATGTAGTAATAGTGTAATTGTAAGAATTATTGACTTGATCTTATTGTAGTGTGTTGAGAACTGTATTTAATATTCGTTGAATTTTTTTCTGCACATTATGATCCAAAATTTCTTCTGGATATTGATTTAGAATATATGTGTAATTAAAAAATGTAGTTGATTTGTTTCTGAGTGTAGAATCCATTTTTTATATTATTATTATTTTTTTCAAAAGTCAGGATATGATTATTGTAATTTCATGCTATATTTTGGTACTTTTTTTTTTTTTACAAGTTATAAATATTATATTTTTAAAACTATTTGTTTTGGTATCATTATTATATTTCCATAAATATTTATAAGTTTTTTATAACTACTTCTCATATTCTTGTTTATTAGTTTATGTAAATTGTTTTTTTTTCCCAGTAAATACAATAATTTGGTAAAATAAATAACTTTTTAAACTTATTTTTCAGTAACAAAATCTTAACATTTTAATGCAAACATTATTGATTTTTTAAAAGCTGTATCTATCTATCTATTTATTTTTTATAATGATTATATTTAAAATACAATAGAATCTCTACATCTAACATAATTATGTTTCCAAAAGCTCAATTGGAAATTATTTAATCTTTGAAAACTACAACATTTTTTCAACTTATTTATTCAGCGACTGCTTAGAAGAGTTTTGAGCTTATTGGAATTTTTTCAGAGATTTCATATTGAAAATTATTACATTGACCATTGATAGTTATGCATTATTAATAATCACTGGTGCATGTGTCTGTGTTGTGTTCACTTTAACTTCTTCATTTATTATTAATATTAGCTATTATTATTAATATAACCTGATTAATCACTTGAATCGTAACATGTATACATATATATATATTTATGCAATGTGGTCAGACATCTTTAGTTCTTTTATTCTTGGATTATATCATTTTTAAACTTACGTATTTGTTTTTCTTCTTGGTTTTTAAATTATTTTTGACTTATTTGTAGTCTGTTTTTATTAGTTTTATTTATGTAAAGTTTTTGACTTTTGGTAATCTATTAATATTGCTTCACTTAAAATGAAAAATATCAACCTTATTTTAATTTATATTTGGAAGTTATTATTTTTTAGATGTCAATGGTAATCTACTCTTGGCTTTCAGATTCATACATAACAAAATAATTAAATCACTGTAGCATTCCTTGCAACATTTGCATTAATTTCACAGTTTGTTTATTGAAGAAGTATTTATTGTAGAAGATGTCACTGTATTTTCAATTGCATTAGAATTTTAAATATAATTAAATTTCAAAGCTTTTTTTGAAGACCACTAAATTTTAAGTTAATTAATTTTTTTAAATAAATAATTTAATGTTATTGATTAGAATGAATTGAAGATTTATTGGAAAAAATAATGATGTACTTTTTAAAAGCATCTAAAAATTTTGTAAACAAACTTTTACTTTAATAACTACTCCGGCCTCCTTAGTTTATAAGTAATTAAATTGTTACTTTAAATATTTCAAGATGTGAATGTTAATTTGTAAGTTCACCATGTTTAGTATGGATTCTATTAATAACAATGTTAATAAATTAGAAATATTATTGGAAGTTTTTCAAGGTGAAAATTCAAGAAGTCATGTAGCATGTTATTATATTAAGAATTTTGAGCATAATTTTGTCACAAATGACAAAATATTAAATATTTCAATGAGTTTTACATAACAAAATAAGTAATTTATCTATTAGTATACGATTTTATATAAAATGCAAATAAATAATGATATTTTAAAATCTATTGTTGAGAAATTTTTGAAATAGATTATAACTAAATGAATTCTTGAAAAATAAAGATTTTTACATTAAATTTTTTTTATCAGATATGAGACCATTGCATGTCAAAGAATTCTCTATTAGTTTTATAAATTTCTATCACGGATTTATGTTTTTCATAAAAATTTAGAAACATTTTTACTTCTATCTCATTTTAAGACAAGAATCTTCAGTATAATGCCTACTATAGTAGTTTTCAATTGTTAGAGCATTAAATTTAGAATTATAATATATATGTTACAGTTTGTATATTAAATCCGGTTATTATTAATAATTACTGGATAATATTAATAATAAATGTATCTTATGGTCAATAGGACTAATGACACGTAATAATTACATACATTATTAACAAACCAATTCATATATATATATACACCTTATTATATACTTATAAACAAACTATTTTTGCAGGAAGAGCTTCTGTGGCATTTGGAATTATAAAGGGTTTTTACTTTTTTACATTTGCAACAATTTGAATTACAATCATCTGTACAATTGCAATTGGAATCCTTGACCACTTAAATTTGAACTCATGCAAGAATATTCTCTTAAACTTATTTCAATGTCTGGAATTTCATTAACTACAATAAAAATTTCCTTGCAAACAGTAAATTCTCTTGTATAGAGTTGCTTTAAAATGTCGTATTTTGTACCTAATTTATGTTTTCAATTTTAATAGAAATTATAATAACTATAATATTCCAGCTATTGCCTTTAGCTATTTTACCTTTGGATTCCTTAGTGGACAGTTCTCCTACATTCACAATTGGAAATTTAGTCTTTGGAAACTATAACATTTTTTCAACTTGTTTATTTAATGACTATTTAGCAGAGCTTTGAGTTTTTTGAATTTTTTCAGAGATTTCATATTGAAAATTATTGCATTTATCATTGATAGTTGTAAATTATTTATAACCACTGGTTCATTTAATAAATTCTTCTAAATTATTCACTTTAACCTTTTCATTTGTTATTATTAATATTAGCTGGTTATTATTAATATAAACTGATTAATCACTTGAACTGTAACATATATATATATATATATATATATCATATTGAACTGTAACATATATATATATACACACACACACACACATTGTGTTCAGATGTCTTTATTTCTTTTATTCTTGGATTATATCATCTTTAAACTTATGCATTTGTTTTTCTTCCTGTTTTCTTAATTATTTTTGACCTATTTGTAGTCTGTTTTGTTTTTGCATTCATAGACTATTTCAGTATTAAAATGTACTGTCCATAGGTATTTTAAATCATTTGTTTTATTTATATATAAAGTTTTTGACTTCAATCTAATATTGTTTTACTTAGAATGAAAAATATCAAGGTTTTTTTAAATTTACATTAATATTATCTTATACAGTAATTTTTCATATTCTTTGTTCCGGTAAATATTTTTTTATTAACATTTTTGATGTGTATACTTGCATTTTTATTAGAAAACTATTTTTTCCCATCATATATAATTTATTAGTAAAATAATCTCATTGTATTTTTAGAAAAACAAAAATATTTTATGACAATTTATATATATACTTTTAGAAATAATGCAAAATAAATTCAAAAATAATAGATTTTTAATTATAGAATATAGCAATTATAAATATTATAATTTTATCACTAAAAAAGAATATTTTACTGGAGAAAAACCATTGTTTATCTAAATAAAAATAAAGCCTTTTTGCTTGCTTTTCATTGCAAATTACATATAAAAAATATTTTAAATTTAAACAGACATAGTATTATTTATATATTATAATTTTAAATAATAAAGAGCAGCAAAATCACTTAATCTTTTTAGCTTTTTTTAAAATACATAATGGTAACTATTGAAATTGCTGGCTATCTGCATATATTTATCTTTGCTGCTGCACAAACTATCTTATTTTTTGGAACATAAGAAATTTCAAAACTATAATTAAAATATATTGGTTTTACATAAGCAAATTTGTGAGTTACAAAAATAATCAAATAAATGCTGCATGGCTTGTCCATAGGGAAAGTAGCGATTAATAGATCATCATGAAGGCATGTATTAGTCACAAAAAGAGGGTTAATAATAAAGTTATCAATTCTTTACACAACTAGATTATCACAGATTACTATTTCTATTACCAGACAGAACTTATTTTTTATTGAAAACATTGTGTTAATTATATCTGTAGATTGGCTTTTTCTAATTATTGCCACTTTTAAATATAGTGTTAAAACATAAACTAGAGTGTAGCAAACTTAATTTTTCTTCTTTGCAAGCATAATATATATGAATTTGAAAACTGCTAGCATTATGTAGAAGTAATATCAAGCGTTTTAGATTGATTACTTATTACTAAATAGATGAAAAGTTTTAAAAATGGGAAATTTCTTGAAAATAAAAAGATTTTTTCTTTAGAAATTTATTTGCAATTATATAAGTAGTTCTGCTGCAAGCTCTCAGTACTCTGCATATTACATGTTACTGCAATCAATTTAAATAATTCTATGAATGGTGATTTGCTAATTCATCTAATCTGTATCATCTAGTGACTGCTTTTTTTAATACTATTCACACTAAATGATCTAGAATTTTGAATATTTTTATTTGTTAATCCAAGTCATTTGTCTAATTATTCTGAAATTAGTTCAAAAATTGTTATCTTGAATCTTTGTCAGAAAAATAGGTTTGAATACATATATACCAAATTATAATAATAATTATTTTTATTAAATAGCATTATTATACAATATTATATAAATGTCTCTCATTAAGCACAAACTTATATATAAATTATTATTAATAAGAAATGCATGCATAAAATTTCAATTGAAGATAATTTTCAGTATTAGAGAATGTAAATTAACTGGAAAAGTCATTGATTGTTTATTGGCTTATTACTGATTCTCACTCACTTGGAAAACTGCATTTCTATTTTGTGTTTATTTTTATATAAAATTTATTGTTATTACTTTTTATCAAAAAATAAAATTAAGTGCTAAGTGTATTAAAAAATTGTATAAATCAAATTATTTGTATAAATATATAGACAGAATCATAGTACAAAATTTTCGTTGAGCATGAGAGAGCCACTGGCCATGCCTTCCTACCCACCACAGCCAGTATTATCTGCTCTGAAAGAAACTATATTAAACGCAAAGTCAGGGAAGCTTACTACATAGTAAGTGACCCAGCAGCAATCAATAGAAGAGAGGCTTGCATTTCTCTGTCTCGAAAATGATCTATGTAGCATCTTCACACGTATTTGCATAAATTTGCATTAATATAGTTCTTAACTAAACTCCAGTAGCCATTAATATGGGACTATAAACTGTTCTGAAAGCACTTGGCGGTAACTTTTGGATAATATTACTTATGTTTAACAGCTTCATTATCTGTGCACAAAGCACATATATATATATTTATTAATAAAGATAAGGAAATTTTTTTAAGATAAAGTACCCCCTCCTTCTTGTAGTGATATAAAGAGTCTTATAATGCAGAGGTATTGCATTCACTTATCATGCCTAGGATCCAGAGTTAAATCTGAAATAAAATGATAATTTTTTATAAGTGGCTTAGGATTTTACTCAGATATCTGTTTTATAGCTAATCTAGAAAATCATCCAACATTGGTAGATAAATGAGTATCAGTGTTTTTAGCTAGAGAATGAATTAAAGATGGAAAAACACTCAAACCCTTAACACTCAGAAATTGACAAGACTGGCGAATACTACTGTTTATTGTCTCTTTATGAGGGGCTGTTGGAGAAGCCTTTGCTCCACAATGGGTTATTTATTAAAATGACTATTGATTGCATGATGCATAATTAAAAAAAGAGATATAAACATTGTTTTATTTTATGTTAGTTAGTATTTCTGTTTATTTTGTGTACTGTATATACCAATATAATTATTGTCTAGATAGTGAGCTTTGTAGTAGTATCAAAATTTAATGTAAGTTCAGAAAAACTTTATTTTTTATTTTACTTTATATATTATGGATATGGATTCAATAGATAGTCAGAAACAATTAAGGAAAATTGTTTGGTTAAAATGATAAGTATGCAATTAACTTTTCTGATCTATTCATAATTATAGTATATTATGAATTATGTTTTTATTATTGAAATTGAAAATACTCTGCTGTTTTCAATTAAGAAAAGTGTATTTGCTCTTTAAATATGTTATACTGAAGCTCAAATTTTAGGTATAAAATTTCTTAATTTTTGTTTAAGTCAACAAAATACATACTGATTTGTTTATAACATTTTTTAACTTTTGTATTATGTGATCTATCTTTCCTTAAGCTGACTCCTAATTGTGATTTTTTTTTTCAAATAAAATTTTTAACTAACATTGGATGATTTGTAAAATAATTTTATAAGCATGTGATGGAGAAGAGATTATATTGAAGTTTGCATCAGTTGTCAGATCTGCCTTTAGTATAAAAATATTCCAATCTCTTTTAACTCTTTCTGATTGTTGACATAATATGAGAAAATTTAACATCACAAACATATATATCATATAATATATTTATACATACATAGATTGATAAAGAAAAATTATAGAGCATAAAAAGCAATACTAGTGGGGGGAAAAGTGAAATTGTTGACATTTAATATTTTGATAATGATATTTCATGTAGAATGAACAATGTCAATTTTTTAATACATTTTTTATTCTTTTTGTTTTAATCTTATTTTTCGTTTTTTTTTTTAATTTGCTTTTTTATGATAATATTTTTGGGTTTAATTTTTCATTTATATCACTAAATTTACTTTTTATTTTTTATATCGCTTTTTATATTTTTGTTCTTCTGATTATTTTTATGCCATATACTTGTATTATTATTTTTAATTATTTATCTGTTTTCTATTTATCCGTTTTTACAAAAGTTTCTTAATTTTTTTTTTTTTTATAATTTATCAGTTATAAAGTGTATGTCTTCATATATATGCATAATATATTTGAACATAAAACTTTTTTGTATAATTATTGTGATATAAATATTTTTTTAAACTTTTAGTTAAATATATATATTTATAAATATACTGTCTATATAAAATGAAAAAGAAAAAAAAACAGTTTAATTGATTTCAGCTTTGGATGCAGCTGTTACAGAAAACAAGGTGAAAGAAAATAGTAAGTTTCCATTTTAAAATATACAATGCCTCAAGTGTTTAAGGGATTTTGAAGGTGGTTTCTTCAGAATTTATTTATTTTAATAACAAACATAACTGCTAACTTTTTTTGCTAAGTTGTTTTAACTTGATGTGCTAATAAAATATTTAACTTTTCATATAACAAAACATATCACATTCTTCTATTCATGCAAGTGTTATTTTTGTGCAAAATCTGTCATGAGTGATACATTTACTTTTAAAGATAATATATTGTTAGTGAATTTTTTTAAAAGAGACTTTATGTGAATACTATAAGAAATTAGTTACATATTTTTTTAAGGCAATTTAAAAAAATTAATAATTTTTTTTATTTTTTTAAATTAGCAAAAAATTATCGCTTTATAAATTTAAGAAAAAATATATATTGGTAGTAGTTTTAAAATATTAGCAGAATTATATGATTTTTGTTATGTCAGATTTTAAATCTTTTTAAAAAAAGTATTTCATAATTGTTGACATAGAAAATTAGGAAAAAAATTAAAATTCGTTTTTCTAAATATGTAGGTAATAGGTGAATAATAATAAGAATATAGGTTCAAATTTATTGAGTCACATTTTGATATATATATACATACTATATATTATATAAATAGACACAGTAAATGATCTTTTCATTAATTGTAGCAACTATTTTTTTTTTAGAAAATAATTATTTTTCATACATTAAATTTAAAGAATATTTTTAATAAAGGATAATATTGTAAAGATTGCAAGAATACTATTGACTAACATCTGAAAGGATTGATAACTATTTGGAACATGATTTAAATGTAAAACTAAAGGGTCTCTATCTTCTAAAAAATCAGATGAGCCATTGAATGGGTGATTTATTTTGTTGGGACAAATAATTTTGACATTGATACATAGCAATGGTAACGAAAAAATCTTATTGTGTGAATTTGAGATAGAATTTTGGGCTGCGTAACAATGAGAATTATGGAAGCAGGAAGTTAATTAAATTAATTGATTCATCCATACATGTTAAATTTCAGAATAGCTTATCTATTTCTTGTCTGCTAAGCTTGACAGATTTCAGTCATATTTAATGATTTGAGAATAAAATATATTTTAAATGCCATAATTATTCATGGACAGGGACTCCATTTAATGACCTTGTTAAGACTGAGTATCATAAAAGAATAAGCATGGATGAAATGTTTTTGCTATACATTCTGATACAGTATAGAAGAGATAGAGGTTTCATACTAGAATTACATGATTGAAAACTTCCTTTATAGACTACATCATCTTCATGGTAGATTTCACAGCATTGTCATTTACATTTATTTGATAATTAATGTTTACTAAAGAAAAATTGCAGAGTTAGGTAGAATTATTATGAATCATAGTCCTTTTACACACTTGTTGGTAGCTGTGAGTGCATGCTACTTGGAGAATATAAAAGTATATTGACGTTCAATGTGTGTATGTGTGAGTTGATTTCACTTTTAAAGATATGTGCTTTCATTTTAGATAATATAAAATTAAAAGAAAGTTTTGGCACTCATTTCACTGATGATGAATCTAGATCCTTTGGTAATTGATAAATTACAGGCTAATTTGGAAAATTTTGCGCTAAACTCTAGGCCATTAAACATGACATTTTAATTATATAAATACTATTTCACCAAATCTTAATGAAATATGGATAAAAGTTAATTAATATACACATATAAGTTCATTAAGACATAATTGTGAGTCTTTTCAAAAACACAAAATCATTTGTGGAGTTGATCATCATTTTATTAAATATTCAAAGTTCTGTTTTAGTCACTTAGCATACGTATGCAACATCTCTATAGCAATAGCAGCATTACTTAATTGATTGACAATTTCACTATTTTTTGCATGATATTATTAGAATAACAATTCTTCATTTAATTTACACATATCTTAAGTTACATCTTCCTATTTTCTTTTTTTTTTAATTTTTTAATTTGATGTATTAACAAGGGGAAGGGGGAGAATATAACAATTATTAACTTTTTATTCTTTACAGTATTTACTAAGACTGAGTTAAGTCTAAAATAAAATTTACACACCTATTTTTACACACACAACACACTCCTAAAATTGATATGCCAATTTATAAATGGAAATATTATTGATTTAAACTGCTGTAATCAATAATTAATTATATTTATTATTTATAATGATAAATATTTATGCTATTATGAGTCACTATGATTTTCAAATACTAAAATTTTATAGCTTTCACATTTTTTGTTCCAATAAAGTAAGGATATTATTTTAGTTATTTACATGTTACACTTTTTATCTTGATAATATTAGATTACAATTGGAAAATTGTCTGAATTGCAGAAGTGTGCAGGCCATGTTGTTAAGAATTGGAATTTATTGATATTGATAGCAGATCATTAAATGCTTATGTATTTGTAGATGACTTTTCTGTTAATCTGTACAATTTGATTTATAATAATTTTATTATCTCTTACAATATTATTTATGCAATTATAATTCAACAAATATCAAGATTATCTTGTATTGTCAGAAATATGCTTGGTACCTCTTAATACTGTTTATTGTAACACTCTGTGTTAGAGCTACATCATAATTACAAACTGATATATATTAAATTATTTATCATTACTATCTAAATATTTTCATGATTTATATTTTTTAAGATTGCTTTTTCTGTCTATTAGATAAGTTTAATAAATAAAAAAGTGAATTTATATATTGCAATATGAAAGAGTTTTCTCAAACTATAAGATACTGTTTTGTCTCATTAGTCAAGTACAAATTTTGTGAATGTCAAATATATTTGAAGGAGAAATTTTATTCATCATAGTTGAACTTTTAAAAAATATTCACTTAGTTGTTTAATAAAAATTTCTATTTATCTGAAAACAATTCCTCTAAACTAAATAGTTGCTAGAAATGAAGGATTACTTTTAATATTTACAATATAAACACAATATTGGAGCACAATAATAATGTTCCTCTATTTTCTTAAATAGAAGAAAAATCTTGTAAGTAAAGTATAAATAAAGTCAATGAAAACTGGACAATATATTTTCGAAAATGGAGAAGATATTAAAAATAAGATAGGAGCAAATAATTCATTATATGATTTGAAAGATGATTTTGAAGATGCAGTTGTAAAAATGAAAGAAAATGCACTGCATTTAAAATGTTCTTAGAAGTAATGGATTTAAAAATAATTGATTTGAGAGTAAGCATAAAAATTTTTTTCTCTGTTTTATTTTTGGATAAAAAAATAAGTGCAGAAAATAATTTAAAAAGTTAGAAACTTTACATCTAGACAGATATTTTTTATTAACATTTTTATTCATACATTATATGTTTTCATTGCACAGCTTATAATAAATTACACATTATGAATTATCATTAAAATTGCTTTTTATTTTTCGCTTACAATTAGTAACTTTTTTTTTTTTTTAAATATGTTAAAGAATGTCGGGGGAAAAAGTGATGAAAGTAAATAAAGTTGGCAGAATTTTTTTTTTCCAAGAATTTTTATTTTTTTTGTTTTTTTTTGTTTTAGTAGTCATTAAAGAAACTATTCCTGTACCAGTAGTTAAACCACCTTGTCCACCAGGTAGGATTGCTTCATGGCTTATTTAAGATTATTTTTTTAGTGTTTTATTCCTGAATTTTTATTTTAAATCATTTTCATTATATCATAACACAATAATTTGACTTTTAGTTTAGATTTTGTTTTTTTATCTAATCATTAGAAATTTTTTAATCTGTGCCCCACTACCCCACCCCAATTAGTTAAATATTTAGTTAGAAAGGTTATACACATTTTTCATCTTTGTTTTTTTTCTCCCTTATTATCTTTATTAAATATCTGTTTAGCTATTTGCCCTACCCCAAATCTAATTCCATTTTTACTATTTTATGTTCTATATTGTCAAGCTCTTGACTGCTGTTATTTTTTTTTTTTTACATTTTATACCCTGTTTTCCTTTAAATATATATTGCAGAAATGTATGTATAAGTTATTATTTGTGATTTATTTATAATAAGGGTCTGTGTCTGTTATGGACAAACTCTGAAGTTTGAATCCAGGCTATACAAAACTTGGAATTTTTTCAGGTTTTCAAATTGATGTCGGATTTTTTTTTTGTCAGATAGTCATCTCATAGCCAATCTAACTTAGCATTCAATAAAAGCTTATTTTAAATGAAAATCAAAGCTATTAGTTTTGATCATCATTTCTCCACATTTAGTCATAGAATAATTTTGCAAGAATATAAAAAAGGGTATTTATAAATTGAATTTTATGAGAAAATGCATGATTTATCTTAATATGACATAATTAGAATCCTTTAATATTTAGTAAATTTAGTCATCATCTGGATTTTGAATTTTGTTTTTTTTACTTTCGATCAGTTTTTTATTATCATATTTATATATTAATGATAATAGGAAGACAAAATTAATAGAATCTATATGATTATTCCCATAGTATGCAAAACAGTCAGTACAAGTTAGTTTTATAAAAAGAATTCTTCCGAAAAAGCATCTTGTGAATTTAGTTAATTTGGAAAAATTAAATGCTCATTTCAGTAATTAATTAATTTTGCAAAAGTGAGCAATGTAATTTTTTATAAGCGGAATTGTTTATTCATGAAATTAATCTATTATATAAATTTAGATCACCTGGTGATTAAATTTATTACTACATTTTCGGTTCAATTTTTGTTAACTTGATCAACTTCTTCATTCCAAATAATTATATTGGTTCATGTCTTTAGTCCTTTTTCATTTCTGCTTAGGTAATTTGTCTAAAACACAATATTGAAGTTTGTATATATTGTAACGGGAAATACTTAAACTTTTTTAGCTTTTTACAACTCTTAAAACTATTCTTAAAACTTTTTAATTATTTAATCTTATTTTTATAAAATCATTTTATTATGCACAATGACATTTTAAAACCTATTACTTAAGCAGGAGAGTAAATATGATTAATACTTACATATCAAATCATATCCCCGGTCAGATTGCAGTTTAATAAAATATTAAACCGACAGTCATTCTTCCAGACCGAAGTAGCTCTCCGGCTGCATGAAACGTGAAACATTCCATGGGGAAATTTATAACGAGTCTAAAACCCAGGGCGCTATCCAATACTTAGACTGGAACCCATGAGATGCCACTAACATGTTTCAAGCGCTTGACCCATGACTAGTTCTTCACATGAGACCGGCTACACATTTGGTTACGAATAGAGAGAGAGAAAGATGGAAAAAACAACATTAGTAATTAAACAAATTTATTAAAAGGTGCTAATTATAAATATTAAGATAATCAAAACAATTCAACATAAAACACATAATGGATAGTATACAATTAGTTAGTTTCACATGCTCATTTAAGAATTCTATTTGGTATGAAATATAAAAGTTTTAATACTGACGTCAAAAGTATTTACCTAGTATTTGCGGCACAGCTTTCGAACTTATTTGCGTTTTCAACATTGTCTTTAATTAATGGCGGCTCAAATCGTCTTTGGGTTTCCTTGACAGGTATTCATAGTTCTTGGGTTTTATAGATGGGTAGTACAGTTCTTGGTTATGCTTTGTGGTTGGGTGATCACCCCTTTTTCCTCGGATCCGTTTAGTTTCTTGGTCCAGATATTAGTAATATGAAGAAAGCTTTTTTCCTTTTTCTTTGGTGTCTTGTTCTATCGTATGTCTGTTTCACTTAATTTCCACATAAGTTAGCAACGGGCTAAAACTTTGGCAGAAGACGAGTCGGAGTAATTTGTTACGGCATTTTGCTAAATGGCACACGGGAGAAGAGCGGAGAACATGACTGAACACAACGTTCGGCTCTAGCCAATCATTCCTTTTACTCTAGCGTGAAATGAACTTAATTCAAACACAACAACTGAATTCATAACTCTATCTGAGCTTAACTGAAACTAGAAATTTAACTCTCAACTGAGAACAATAGCGAATGTGTGTCTTTTATATTACTCTGACCCCATTTTTGCTCCATTTTCAACACCTTTTATCTCTACAAAATTTAATTATATTTTACATTTTCTTTATTCCTGTTTTCGAATTTTAATTACAGAGATTAGAAATTGTTCACTAATCAGTCTGGAATTTTAATCCCCAGCCTCATTATTTTTTGTATAAACTATTTTAATTAATGACAAACCTTTTATTTTTCTAATTAAAAACACCTTTTCTTGAAAAATAATTTTAATAGTTAAAAATATATAAAAGAAAGACAAGTTATAATTATGAATTAATTCGTAACTTATCTCTAAATTTTCCTTCTATTTTGACTGCTGTTTTTTTCTTCAAAGTTTTGATTTTGATATTTTTTTAAATGTTATATTTTTTAAACAAATAAAAAAAACAAGTGAATCATGTAACTCGTATATACCCATACCTTACACCCTTGCGCAACGCATGTATATACATACTGTTACATCACACCCGTCCCAATTCAGAATTTTAAGTGCGTTGATCACTTTTTTCCTAAGTACTGACCACTTTAAATTCTTATTTTTAATAACTTTATTTTTCTAATCGTGCATTTTAGTTTTTATTTTCATTATTACGTAATAAATGTAATGTTAATTAAGAGAGGCAGGCAGCAAAGTATTAGGCAATTCAACACACAGATCGATTTTGTGCTGATTAAACCAACTTTTAATTTCTTGTGGAAGTCGTGAATACAGCATGGGCATTTTTGTGCACAACGGATCATGAACAGGGACTTTAAGATTGCGAATGGCAGGACTACTTCTGCACGTTCAACTTACTGAAATATTAATTTATTTGGTTATTGGGCATTTTTTCTTCCAGATTTGTAATTCATTGTATGCCAGGACCTTTTCTACTGGTGCATCATCATCAGTATTATTTATTCTTTGCACTACCCATCTGTAGAACAAAGTCACCACAAGAAAAGGCTTAATCCAACAAAAATCGGGCCTGAAATTTGTATCTTTGCCCAAATACTCTCACACACCTCCATCCTAATTTAACACATTTTTATTTTATTTTGTTTGCTAATGATTTATTTTCATTAGTACTTTCATCATAAACTTAATTATTTTATTTTTATTTTTAATGCATTATTTTTACTCTCATTTTTATTTTTAAAAGAAACATTTTTATTTTGCTTGTTTATTTTGATTTCACACATTTATTTTCTTTGCATCACGCTCTGTTATGTTCTAGACTTATGAGCTGGAATATCAATGTAATTGATAAGACATAATCGTGAGTTTTGACATAAGTTATTTTATAGTTGTTTTGACATTTTAAAAACTCTAAGATTGTTATTTTATTTTACTAAGACTAATTTTAACCATTTTTCATTATTAAAACTAACTTTGATACTCGTTTTTATATTTTTTTAAAAAACTCTAGGTTTTTTTTCTCAACATTTTATTTTTATTTCATTAAACTGTTAAACATTTTCCATTATTCAAAGTCCATGATCGTTATTAATTAGGTCAAGCCGGCGAATCCGTCAGATTACATATTTTTAATTTTTGTCTGGCAGTTCTTTATTATTTTTTCTTTTTGGCATATAGCCACTCGTGCTGGAGGATTGAGAATCACCCCTGGGCTTTTTTTAAAATCTACTACGAAAGATGTCAGGATTGCTCCCGGTTCTTCGAAAGATTCTTGTTCTCTCAGGACTATTTGAATAACATCTCCTTCGGGCTCCACTCCCCGAATTTGACCTACGTCTATATCTTATGGCGTTTACAGCCAGTTCTCTAAGTTGGGGTTTGAATCCCTTATCTCGCATATCAAAAGTTGGTCTAGCGCTGTCAAAAGCACTCAACAGTTCCGCCATTTGTTCCACTGTTTTCCTCTCAGTTCCTATGAGTATTTGCTTGACATTCTGAGGAAAACTATGGCGGACTATCCTGACAATTTGTTGTTCGGATAGTGGGTCTGCTGTTAAAGAACGTAATTTTGCCACTTGCCTGCTAAAAAAAAAACAAAGGGTTCACCAGGTCGCCATTTATCTTGCGACAACTGGTGACGAAGATTTTCTTGATAATCTTCACTCCAATAACTAGCTAATAGAGCAATTTTATATTCGGCAAAAGTGATGGGTTTTTTATATAAAGAGTCTCACCAAGATTGAGACCCCCCTTGTAAATGGCTACACACTATTGCGATCATAGCCTCCTCACTTAATTGATTCAGAATGAAATAGTGTTCCAAACTATTTAAATGCTCCGTAGGAGTTTCACCTTGATGGCCAGAAAATATCCGTATTTCAAAAACTGGTTCACGATTGCTGGATTGTTTACAATGTGCGTGTTCGCACTCAACTGGTCATGCTGTTTTATTTCTGTTTGCAAACTATTTTTATTACTATTCTTTTGATTTATTTTCCAAGCTAAATCCGTAATTTCGACTTTTATTTCTTCAATTACTTTTCTATCTTCTATCTAATTTCTTTCTATTACGTGGTAAGCAGTCTCTATTTTATTCTCTACTTGTGTTTTAATCTATTCTATTTCTTCTTTAATCCCTTTTATTTTATGATGGCTCATATTGATCTCTTCTTTAAATTTTTCAAGCATTTCAGCTTGCCCCTCCAATTTCCTATTTATTTCATTATTTTGTTTTCTAAGTTCTTCTACTATTTTTTTATATTCTTCAGCTGCTTCTTTTTGTTTTTCAAGCACGATGGTTAATAAAGCTACGATTTCCCTTTTTTCCTTGTGCTCATCTTCTTTTTTGTTTTTATCTTGTCGTTCCTCACTAGAAACATTCTCTATTTCTTTTTCTATTTCACTAGACAGCTTTATTTTGTTCCTCACTGGGAACATTTTCTATTTTTTACCTTGAGCCTCCATTTTGGTTCTATTTCTTGGCATATATATAATTTTAAACACTTTTTATCATTATTTTTAATACCGTATTTTATTTTAATAAGTTTACTAATTTCTATTTTATTTAATTTATAATCAAACATGAATGTTTGGTCAATTTTTCTCCCACTACATTCCCCCTAATACCACTTGCATGCCGATTCCTACCCTAATGCCAATCATTGCCTACCCGCATTTATTTTCCTTTATCTATAACATACATATTTTTCTTTTTTTTAATGTCAACTATATTATTTCATTAACTAAATCCACTTATCTTTCTTTTATAACATAGAATTATTATCAGTGCCGTTTGTTCTCTTTCATCTCTCATAAATTCTTTCAATTAATTACATATTTTTATTTATGTGAGCCAAATTTTTTTTTTTAATATATTTTTTTCATTACGTATTTTTTTCACTTCTTTAAATTTGAACATATGTTTATGCTCTCATGTTGGACGACATTTGTAACGGGAAATACTAATAACCCTTCTTAAACTTTTTTAGCTTTTCTCTTAAAACTTTTTAATTATTTATTCTTATTTTTATAAAATCATTTTATTATGCACAATGACATTTTAAAACCCGTTACTCAAGCAGGAGAATAAATATGATTAATACTTACATATCAAATCATACTCCCGGTCAGACTGCGATTTAATAAAATATTAAACCGACAGTCATTTTTCCAGACCGAAGTAGCTCTCCGGCTGCATGAAACGTGAAACATTCCATGGGGAAATTTATAACGGGTCTAAAACCCAGGGTGCTATCCAATACTTAGACTGGAACCCATGGGATTCCACTAACACGTTTCAAGCGCTTGACCCTTGGATAATTCTTCACATGAGACCGGCTACTCATTTGGTTACAAATAGAGAGAGAAAGATGGAAAAAAACGACATTAATAATTAAACAAATTTTTTAAAAGGTACTAATTATAAATATTAAGATAACAATCAAAACAATTTAATATAAAACACATAATGGATAGTATACAATTAGTAAGTTTCGCATGCTCATTTAAGAATTCTATTTGGTATGAAATATAAAAGTTTTAATACTGACATCACTTAGTATTTGCGGCACAGCTTTCGAACTTATTTGCATTTTCAACAATGTCTTTAATTAATGGCGGCTCAAATTGTTTTTGGGTTTCCTTGACAGGTATTCATAGTTCTTGGGTTTTGTATATGGGTAGTACAGTTCTTGGTTATACTTTGTAGTTGGGTGATCAACCCTTTTTCCTCGGATCCGTTTGGTTTCTTGGTCCAGGTATTGGTAATATGAAGGAAGCTTTTTTCCTTTTTCTTTGGTGTCTTGTTCTATCGCATGTCTGTTTCACTTAATTTCCACATAGGTTAGCAAGGCGGGTTGAAACTTTGTCAAAAGATGAGTCAGAGTAATTTGTTACGGCATTTTGCTAAATGGCACACGGGAGAAGAGCGGAGAACATGACTGAACACAACGTTCGGCTCTAGCCAATCATTCCTTTTACTCTAGCTTGAAACGAACTTAATTCAAACATAACAACTGAATTCATAACTCTATCTGAGCTTAACTGAAACTAGAAATTTAACTCTCAACTGAGAACAATAGCGAATGTGTGCCTTTATATTACTCTGACCCCACCTTTGCTCCATTTTCAACACTTTTATCTCTACAAAATTTAATTATATTTTATATTTTTTTTATTCCTGCTCCATTTTCAACACTTTTATCTCTACAAAATTTAATTATATTTTATATTTTTTTTATTCCTGTTTTCGAATTTTAATTACAGAGATTAGAAATTGTTCACTAATCAGTCTGGAATTTTAATCCCCAGCCTGATTTTTTTTTGTATAAACTATTTTAATTAATGACAAACCTTTTATTTTTCTAATTAAAAACACCTTTTCTTGAAGAATAATTTTAACAGTTAAAAATATATAAAAGAAAGACAAGTTATAATTGTGAATTAATTCCTACTTATCTCTACACTTTCCCTCTATTTTAACTTCTGGTTTTTTTTTTCAAACTATTGATTCTGATATTTTTTTAACAAATAAAAAGAACAAGTGAATCATGTAACTCGCAATGCATGTATATACGTACTGTTACATCATATATATATGAACAATAATATTTAAACAGCATTAAACTGTTGTACATGCGCTTTGGATTTTAAATATAAAATGAATGAATACTAACACTTCAACCACATGATAAAGTCTTTGGGAAAGATAGAATGGCCATTCTATCTTTTCCAAAGACTTTATCATGTGGTTGAAGTGTTAGTATTCATTCATTTTATATTTAAAATCCAAAGCGCATGTGCAACAGTTTAATGCTGTTTAAATATTATTGTTTATAAAAAACATCGTGCTATATAAAATAATTGACTTATCATATATATATGAAATATCAATTTTATTATAATCAGCTTATGGCAATGTTAGATAGCATATTATTGCTTGAAGTAAATTATGTAAATTTAATTGTCTTTTTCCTCCCGTATTATTTAGGAAAGAACTTATTTTTATGGAATCTTCTATAAAAGATTATTTTTTAGAGTACTGTTGAAGAAATATAATTCTTTAAATGATTTTCAAACTTAATAGGATTTCAAGATGAAGGTTTGGTTTTTAGTGATGTTATATATTTTTTGTCTTATTTTCAAAACTTGTTTTTTGAATATGGTTAAATATATAGCTAAAACTGAGTATAAAATTTTGAGAGAAGGTTGTCAATAATTTTTGAGTTTTTTACTGGTAAAAGCCAATGCCAGTTTTAAACTATAAACAATATACATTTTAAATAAACTCATTTTTTAGTTAAAACTCACATTAAATAGCAGAATAAAAAATAATAATAATATATTATTGTAAATTCTTAATTTATGTTGACTGTATTAAAATGATTTTTTTTCAGTATTAGTATTTTTTTTAATGATTACAGTTATCATTAGTATTCTGAGATATTGCAAAAGATGTTTATCACATTTATTTTACAATTTACATAATAATGATGAAGATTTAGTGTATTTAACAAAGCATCTTCATCCTGTACATTTATTAGAAATAATTTAAGAAAATTCCTATCTTTGAGATATTAATGAGAAGATACCTTATCCTATTGAAAATAAATATCCTCCACATTAAACTTTCATAGATTATCTCACTTTGTTTTTACACATTTGCTTTCTCTAATCACATTTTCTTGCTGATGAAACCTTGTGGCTTATTCACATAATATTCCATTACACCCATTTTCATTTGTAGCACTTGAATTTATTTACTGAATATTAAAATGGCATGTTGAACTTTTATATATAAATAAAAAAGTCATTAGATGAATATTATCTTAATATTCTGTACTTCTGTAATATTGAGATGCTTCAATAAATTATGTTAAAAGAGTCGCACATTAACAGATTAGTGTTAACATTGATCCAGCATTATACCTTAACCGTTGTATTTTAATTCTAGTTACTTAACTTGTCAACATTAATAAAAAGTTTGATTTGATATTAAGTTTATTTGTTTAAATAATTTGTTGGAAACATTTTCTATTATTATTAAATATGATAATTTTAACTTTGAAGTGATCTTTTTGCTTTTGAGCATTTCTGTAGTGAAGACCTGATTAGTTTGATATAAATTCATTCTTGATCAAATATGTGATAATTATTTTAACTAACTATTCTGCTATATTTGAAAACATTATTTTGGTAGTATAATTAATAAAAATAAACATTATTTTACCCCAGCCTTTCTTGAAGATTGTAAACATAGGGATCAGATGTTATTTGTATAGCATATACACTTGTCATTAAAAGTAAACAGTTGATTTTTTTTTTGTAAAATAAATACTACACACACATATATAAGTTAAATTAAATATTTTCATAGAATTATTACTATATAAACAAAGCAAAGTATGAAGTTATGTCAATGTAAATAACTAGATATCGTTATCTTTGATGTTATCAGGAAACTATCAATTTCTAATTGACAGTCCTAAGTTTAAATAATTTTTTTCTGCCAATCTATAATAATTTTTTTGCTTTGACTTTAATTAGAAGTAAAAGGAGATATAATAAATCCTCTTTCACTTCTATTTTCAAGTTATTATAACGATTTAAAGCCAGAAAATTATTTTAATAAATATAAGGATTTAATAGTTATATTTTCCCTTATATATCTGTATATCTTATACTTGCAGTGATACCTGATAAATATTTTATTTACTACTACATTTAATTTTAGGTTTAATTTTCTTTTAATTAGATGGACTAAGGGCAATTATAATTACAGGGGAAAATCATGGAGTAATAAAATAAATGAAAATGCTTAAAAATAAGATATTAATGTATTTTGTATGTGGATATTGAAAATGTAATAAATATGGATGAAAGTCAGTAGAAACGATTTAGAAACTTATTAAAATGGAATCTCGATTTATATAAGTCTAAATTATAATAATTAACATGAAAAAATCTTTGGATTTTCCATACATATTTTATTTTAATTTTTACCTTATTGTTTTATTTTTTTTTGTTAAAATGACTTGGTAATAAAGAAACATTTTCATTTCATTGTTATTATTATATTATTATTACAGAATTATGTACACTGAATGATTCTTTACTCCAAATTACATACCATCGACTTAATTATAAGTGAGTGGACTAATCCATTTGTGTAAAGTGGGTCCATTCTACAATATAAATTATGCATGGAAAGTATAAAGAAGCATAAAATTAAAATGATTAAGATATAATGACAAATTAAAAAAAAAAAGTCATTAGTGATTGTAATTTTATAAGTTGAAATTATAAGTGGCATATTTTGTTTGTCAGAGATAAATGAATTCTTTAAAAAAGAGTGAATAATAAGTGGTTGAAGGAAAATAGTTTTTATTTGATTTTCAGAGCTATGAAAAAAATGAAATAAGTAAGGAGATGATGTAATCACTTGTGATATTTAATATCAAGCAGTATATGAGACTATGTAAAAATGGTTAACAATAAATAAATATATTAGAAGATGGAATAAATAGATATCTATAATAAAGGTTAGGATGCAAGCATCTAAAGATTAGAAATTAATTGTTAAAAGAGGTAGTGCTAAAATATTCTAAATAAAAATTATAATATGTACATGAAAATGAGAAATTGTAAATTAGAAATTAGGAAGACTTAATAAATTATTAACATAAAATTTATAATTGTGAGAAAAAAAATGGAAAGACAGTAAAAATATTTTAAAAACACGAAAATGAGAAAAAAAATAATCTGAAATTGAACTTTATTAATGGAAATGCCATTAAAAATAAGTTAGAATATGTTCTTAGAATTTAGAATAAATATGGTATAAGAATACAAGTGAGATGAATACAAAAATAAACAGATTTATTCAAGTGAGATCAGGAAATGTTGGACTAAAGAAAAAATAAAAAGATCTATAACAACAGAAATGATTTTTAAAAGTGATACTTGTAAAGCATGAAAGTTTATAACCAAAAATTGGATAGTTTCCTATTTATAGCCTTATGGCAGTATCAAGATATTTGCATTTATTATTAAGAATAGAATTACACACTGGAAAGAAAGTAGTGGGTTTTTAAAAGCAGAAATACAAATGATCTTTAAGTATGGAAAATTGAGATAACATATGTTTAGATTCATTTTATTTTGACAGAAATTTGATATAAACTGGATAGAGCTTTTTTTATGTATTGAGAGAGCTTCTGATAGAGAATTAAAGAAAAAAAAAATATTGGAAGAGTTTCACCATGAATATAACACTGTTTAACATTATTAAAAATATGTATAATAAGGTTACAAATATCTATCAGTTAAGAGAATAACAATAACAAACTCCTCCATACAGTATTGCCATCATGTGCAAGCCTTCATAATCAATAGATGCAGGAAGGTTGGTGCATAAATCCCTATCAAGTGCCTACTCATCAAATATCCACAGATTAGTTTCTGTTTGTGGTTTTTATCAGTGAGGAGCCTTGGATTTGAGAGCATTGCATCTAGATCTTAGGATTTAATGCAACCCTCCAACAGTCATCTTTTACTTATTTGGTTAACTATAAAGCTAGGAGACTAATATGAAAACACAATAATGTTTTCAATCCAAACTCATTTACTTGTATAATGATATAGATCTGGACTCTGTTCAGCATCTGTACATTTTGGTGTCATTGGTTTTTTAAAAAATTACAATCATCATTATCCTACAGGCAGGATAGGTATAAAAAAATCACATGATCCCCATTTCATATGCTTACACAGGCTGTTAATAATAATAGCAAACTCTATACAGTAATGCCATCAAGTGCAAGCCTTTGTAATCAATGGATGCAGAAAAGCTTGTATGTAAAATCCTTATCAATGCCTATTTATTCAATATCTTCAGACTAGTTTCTAGCTTGTGGCTTTCATTAGTGAGGAACAAATGAGCTTGGATTGAAAACATTATTGTGTTTTCATATTGGGCTCCTATCTTTATAGTTAACAAAGTAAGTAAAAGGTGGCTGCTGGAGGGTTGCATTAGATCCGAAGATCTAGATGCAATGCTCTCAAATCCAAGATTCCTCACTGATGAAAGCCACAAGCTAGAAACTAGTCGGGGGATATTGGGATGACTAGGCACTAGATAGCGATTTTATGCCCAAACTTTCCTGCATCCATTGATTATGAAGGCTTGCACTTAGTGGCACTACTGTATGGAGAGTTTACTATTATTAACAGCCATATGAAATGATGATCATGTGATGTTTTAATTAAGAGAATATAGAATCAATGAAGGTTAGGAATGAAATGGATCTAAGACAGAATGTCTTTTGTCTCCAGTTTTATTTTTTAAATAGTTTGAAGATTTGGAAAATGAATTTACTGGTAGTAGATTTAGGATATAGATTTTAGAAAGAAGAATTGGGCAAAATAATATTTTGAAGCATGTGAAAGATATTTTTTTAAAAGTGGATCACAGTCAGATAGCAAAGTTTGGGAAGAAAAGAATAGCTCAAAGATGTTGATGATAAATATTGAACAAAACATAAAAAACGAACAGTGGAAGAGTGGAATATAGAAATTCTTGGCTGATACATTTATTTTGAATTTGAAATAAATGGAAAATTTATGTAAGAAAATGAGGAAAAAATTCTTGGAGAGGGAAAAAAACAAAACAAAAAACAACTAAGATCGATAATCAATAAAGCAAGTCATATGGAACTTGATATTGCTTTTTAAAAGCTTGTATTTACAAATATGTAATATAGGGAGCATACCAATAGCTCAAACAAGCTCTTATTTAATAAGTGTTGTAAAAAAAAAAATTTAAAATCTTTATCTAGAATATTCCTATCCCCAGACCAATTGGTTTCGAGCTTATGGCTCACCTCATTGAGGAGCAAGAACATTTCAGACACTAGATCTAAAATATCTACTCAAAATCCAGCACTTATTTAATACGTAACTATTGAGAAGAAAATCTGAAATTTTCAGACATAAAAATGTCTTTAAATCCAGCTATCTAACTCAGATAGTTATATGGGACTGAACCAAATTCATATCTACCATACATTAATAGCCTTAGCATCACCAAAGCGTTAAAGGTAAGATTATAATAATCAATAAAGCTAGTCATATATAACGTGACATTGCTTTTAAAAAGCTTCTATTTACAAATTATGTAATATAGGAAGCATACCACACATTAAATAAGAGCTTGTTTGAGTTATTGATACATTCCCTATATTACATATTTATAAATACAAGCTTTTTAAAAACAATGTCACGTTATATATGACTTGCTTTATTGATTATTATAATTTTACGTTTAAAGCTTTGGCAATGCTAAGGCTATTAATATATGGTAGATCTGAATTTGGTTCAGTCCCATTTAGCTATTTGAGTTAGATAGCTAGATTTAAAGACATTTTTAGGTCTGAAAATTTCAGATTTCCTTCTCAATAGTTACATATTAAATAAGTGCTGGGTTTTGAGTTGATATTTTAGATCTAATGTTTGAATGGTCTAGCTCCTCACTGAACTGAGCCATAAGCTTGGAACCAATTTGTTTGGGGATAGGAATATTCTAGATAGAGATTTTAAAATATTTTCTCTTACTGCACTTATTAAATAAGAACTAAGATCGATGTATTATTTGCTTGTATAGTATATTATTTCAAAAACTGCTCTCTCAAGCTCAGAATTCAATTAGCTATAATTTGAAAAAAAATATTGAATAGAAATACAAAAATGAGAAATTCATATATTTCAAATCCAGCCAACATGCCTATATATTGCAGTGGATGTTTTTTTTTGCTCATTAGTCTTGTGAATTCAATCAGTTACATTGTTTCAATCTTGAAGAACATTGTTGCAATCTTGGAGAATGCATTGCATTTTTTTTCTTCTATGAATTAAGGAATTGAAATATTTAAAATGACTCCAAATCACAAAATAAATGATCTGAAGTTTTTTTTTGTGTGTGTGCAATAAGATGAAAAGTTTTAATTTTGGAATGAAACAAAATGTATTCTGAAGCTAATTAGATATTTAAAAATAGGCTTGTCAGTTTACACAATATTAATAATGGGGAAACAAATTCTTATTAATTAATAAATTTATATCTGTACTATTTAGGAAGACAAAAAATGCATTAAATTAATGGGTAGAAGATATGAATAAGAAGAAAGTTCCTGTAACAATAATGTATTGTGTAAGAAAGCATCAAGTTTTATAAGATCAGCAAAAAAGAAAAAATCTACTGAAAAGAGTGATTTTAAGTTATTTACTGCAAAGTAGGGAATGGATTATATAGATTCAGAAATTGGTATGAAGCATCAAAACTATAAAAGAGAGTGTGATCTTTTTGCTCACAAAATGTTTTTCAGATTTCAGATAGAATTGAAGATCAAGATTACTTTTCATAAACAGTGTTTATAAAATAGATTACTTCCCGTTATATATAAATAAACACAAAAACTTAAAAGTGAAGTTTAAAAAGAGAAGTTATAGATTACAAGATGATAATTAAGCCTTTTGAAATTAGAAGCTGTATTCACCCTAAATCTAACTCACCTGCATCACACAAATTTGCTGGTTTAAATTCTTTCTTATTTAGAAATTTGCATCTTTGTAAATACGAATCAGACAGAAAAGAAAATCTGAATAATTTTATTATAGGTTTAATGACAGCAGGTTTTAAATTTAAATCTATTATAAATAATATTACTAAATTCCATAATAAAATAAATAATATTGTACCACGTATTCAACTTCCTAGAATTACTATTCCTTACATTTTCAAAATTCTAACAATTAACTAAAGCATTATTCAATAAGTTTAAAATAGGATTTAGAACTCCTCCTAATTCTAACAGATTGATCAACAACTCAAAAGATCATATTGATCGTTCATTCACTCCACATGTAGTATATTCCATTTCATGTCCTCAAGAAAAATGTCTTGCTGTATATTATGGTGAAACTAAAGCTACTATTAATACTAGGCTTGCTCAACACATGTACACTTACAAGAGAGCTCAGAAGAACAACAATATATCTTCTGTATTTTTGGAGCATTCCATGAAATCTGGACACAATTTTACTCCTGCCAATCCTGTAATTATATGCACTGAATCAAATGATCATAAGAGGAAAATAAAAGAAGCATTCTATATTAATGGAAATATTAATGCTATAAATAGAAAAGACACTTGCTTTGATATATCGAAGAAATGGTCCATGTAACACATGCTAATTTAAATATCTTTGTATATATTTTATTATGTATTTTTAAGAAAGCTATGATTATGAGGCATGGATCCTTGAAAACGTTTAGCTTATTTTTATTATATTTATTTATAACTTCTCTTTTTAAACTTCACTTTTAAGTTTTAGTGTTTATAATGAAAGTGAGTTCTAAAAGAGGATGCTGAATAGAACATATATTCACAAAAAGATGCAAGCAAACAAAAGATTGAAATCTTGGAAAATAGATTAACTTTGATGCTATATTGTAATGTAATAGATTATACTTTAAGCTAGAAATCATTTGCTAATCTAAGAATCCCATGCATTTAAAAACAAGAATAAAAATCATATAGAATTACTGCCTTTCAATTTATGGAATGTTTCTATAATTGTTTAATCCCAAAAGTTAAAAAATATTTGAGTCAAAAAGAGTTGAATTCAAAGTTCTAATAATAATCTCAGCATCCTGATTTTGTTTGCTCTGGAGACAATATCAAGTTACATTTTTGTTTTGGTCAAATACTATCTCATTTCTGCAATCTCTTGATCAAGATATCATTTGTTGTGTCAAAAGCCACAGCTTTTATGCTAGTCCTCATGCTCAATAATATTTACAAAAGCAGCAATGGATAAGTTAAAAATAGGAACTGTAAATGCATATTGAAAAGTTTTATAAAATGAGATCATAAGTAACTATTTCTGAGGTTTGATTAAAGAAGTTAAAAATGAAGCAGGGTCATGAATAACTTTAAAGATTTTCTAAAGATTGATGAAATTAAAAAAAAATTATTTGGTCAGGATAAAAACTCAAGGGAGATGGATTTGTTAATATGAGTGTTGAAGCAGTTATAAAATATATTAAAGACATATGCTCAAAGCGTGAAAAATTAACGGCAATGTGATGAATTAATGAAGAGAGAGGATACAGAAAATGGTCAATGTAATACCAAACCAATGATTGTGCCTGACTTCATTAGCAATCTCGATTTAACAATCAGGTTCAGACATAATTTAGGTTGGTACATCCAGATCCCACCCTTCTTTTGGGTCCTGTTGCACCTCGGAGTTCAAACTCAGTGAAGGATGGATTTAAATAGGATGACAATAATATAACCTTTATATAGATCTCTGATGGCTTCTCAATTAAATGATTCTACTGTTAGGTTCATATGCCTAAATATCATAAACATATAAAAGATGTGCGGGTATGTACTATAGATAGTTTGGTGAGTGAAATATGAATGATATTTGATAAATTTGAGACCAGAGAAACAAAAAGATTTTCTAACTTCAAATAACAATTCTTTTATTGACAATATATGGGTTTAAATTTTATAATAAATTATATCAATAATAATAATAACATATTTACAGTAATATGTTGGATATGTGACTACTATTATCTATATGAATACTATCATTACTCTGGGCCCACCATAGTATGATCACATAACACAACCTATGCAATTCAATAATGAATTGAATATAAAATATACAAAAGAAATTATTATGAACTACAGCATAAAATAAATAATTACTAATTCAACAATTATCTTCCATAAACAGGTATTTTAAAAGATAGTTTTATCTCAACGGGATGCACTTGATGTTTATGTCTATTGATTCCTCACTCAAAGGTCTATAGAAAGAAATCATTCATAAGATGGTTAGTCATGCAAACAAGAAATAATTAACTATATAATGAATCATTAGTAAACAAAATGAACACCTGACCTTTGTGTAATAAGTGCCTACGATTAAAATGCGAATTTAAAAATCTTACCTCTATATCTTTAAAATGATAACGTCCTGACGTCAAGTCTCAATGCACCAAGATAGGGCCAGATTTTATTTGTACTTGTGTAATTTACGCACAATGGGTTCTTTTAATTTCATAATACGAAAAAAAAAAAAATTCTCCAAGTGCGTGGAAAAGTGAAAAAAATTAACACAACCCTGAGTACACAAAAAAATAAAATAAAAATAAAATGTACATAATATTTAATATCATCAAAATTAGGTGAAAACTTAGACTTCCTTGAAGGTGGTGGTTAGAATTAAAATGAATGGCATCAGGTTCTTTGGCAGATGGAGTTCATCACTTTATTTACACATATTAGACAATCCCTACTTTAATTGCTTGAAACATTCCCCGCGATGTAATCAAAATGACAAGGCTCCTGATTTTGCAGCAGTTTCCCTTTGAATCCATGAAGGCTGTCACTTAGGTCGTTCAACATTTTTTTGGGCATCAGGCGTACCATTAGCTAGGCAAATATCACAACTCAATGACTGGAAGAAGGCGTTCAGATCCTACGACAGTCGGCTTAGCAAGAATGCATTAAAGATTATATACATAAAATAAATGTTTCTTTGCGATAGAAATGCAAAACGCTCTTATTTGCAATTTGTATATATAGATATACGATGTGTTATATACACAACTTTACTTAAATAAAAGCTATAGTCTGATATGTTCCAAATTTTAATTCATATTTCAGTTAGTTTGTACTTTAAAAAACTTTATTACAATACGCGATCTTTACTGTCCGTGATTCAACTATAAGCTTCCTTAAATCCTATTATAACGAAGGAAATGCATTATTTATTTAAAGATTTATAAACTTTTGTAGAATCATTTAATTGAAAAGCCATCAGGGATCTGTATAGAGGTTATATTATTGTCATCCTATTTAAATCCATCCTTGAGGAGAGTTAGTTAAAGATGGAATTCTTCACCGAATTTGAACTCCAAGATGTAATAGGATCTGAAAGAAGGGTGGGATCTGGCTGTACCAACCTAAATTTATGTCTGAACCAAGTTGTTAAATCGAACTAGCTTGGAGTCAGACACAATCATTGGTTTGGTATTACATTGACCATTTTCCATATTCCCTCTTCATTAATTCATCACATTGCCGTTACATTTTTGGTGCTTTGAGTCTATGTCTTTTAACCCGGCACACCCAGTCCATTACAGTAGTTTTCAATGCAATTGTTGGATAATACATTGCAAAACATCATAAACAAATAATAGCAATAGACTTTAATTTCCCACCTCCTCCTCCTGTTTTAAAATTTTTTTTTGAGATAATTGCTGAAAAACTAAATATAAACATTTATTATATTTTAAAATTTTGAACATATTTATACATTTTTTTATATGCAATATAAATTTATTTCATTAATAACAATACACTTGTATTTTATATATTGTATGCATAAAATTTTTAAAAAGCAGTAATTAAATCTGTAAAAATAATAAATTAGTCTTCACTCAGTGGGTTTTAGTTCAATTTAAAAAATCTAAAAACTAATTTTGGAATCCAAAACTAATAAAGGAAGGATTTTTTTTTTTTGCATTTTACCGATTTCAAATGAATTTATTATGGCATTGATCATGAATTAAATAGAACTATTAAATTAAGGTGGAAAAAAAAAAAAACTGACAGCTATTTATAAATTAATTTTTTTAAATGTATATAATTTCTTTAATTCTGCTTTTAAATGTTTAAATGTATATACAATATATATATATGTACTTTAACACACATGCATATATATATGCATATTAAAAATATTTTACATGGTGATCTGTGAATTTTAGAGTCCATGACAAAGTTTGGAATCAAATGTCATTGTGTATGTGTGTGGAGATATTGTATATAAAACTAGTTCTGTTTTTAATTTACCAAAAGCAGATAAACATGTTATAAATGATTGAAATGTTTAGCATTTTATTTTTAATAATTTTTTTTTAAAAATATCATATAGTAAATACAGTTTATGTATTTTATAAATATGTGTATATTTTATATCATAAAAATGTTATAGAAAAGTATAAATATTTATAATATATATGAAAATTTGATGAAATGTATGAAGACTTTTTATTATTAAAATTGCAATTATTTATGGGAAGTTTTTATTAAAGTTTATTTTTGTTGCAATAGTTGCAAAAGTATTATCTTTTTACAATTTTTTGGTACTTTTTTATATTCTTTCTAAGTAATGAACGACTATGCATATTTGAAAAGAAAACATCATTGTAAATCATGAAAATAGTTATCTAATTTAAATTTTTCTAAATTGGATTTTAGATTTTATTAAATAATTTATGAATGATAGTTTAAAAAAATTTAGTTGATAATTTTAGATAAATAAAAATTAAATGATTTATTTATAAAAGTACTTTCAATATTTTATGAAAATTATTGCTAGGTTAAATATAATATTTATTATTTTCAACCCTGACGTTTTAGGAACTTGTACTCACTTAGCAATATATATATATCACTTTCACTGCAATAATTGTAATAATTGAATGTGTGGTTAAAAAATCATTAACAATTTAAACCACGTAATGTCATTGTTATAAAATATTTATGTTAATTGACCACATTTTTTTATTTTTTTAAGCAATAGAAATTCTATTAACAACATATTAAATTGAAAGTTTAATAGTCTGTTATTTTTTTTATTAGTAAAAGAAAAAAATTATTTATAAACAAAGCAAAACTCTCCATACAGTATTGCCACCCTGTGCCAACCAGAGTAATCAATGAATGCCAGAAGGCTTGTGCATAAAATCCCTATCTAATGCCTACTCATCCAATATTCCCAGACTAGTTTCTGGCTTTTGGCCATCGTCAGTGAGGAGCTTTGGATCGGAGAGCACTGCAATTAGATCTTAGGTCTAACGCAACCCTCCAGCACCCACCTTTTAACTCTATTTAATTATAAACTATGAGAATGAAATTTGAAAACAGAAAAATATTTTCAATCTAAGCTCAATAGCTAATATAGTCATATGGGTCTGAATAGGGATTTTATGCACAAGCCTTCTGGCATTCATTGATTACTCTGGTTGGCACAGGGTGGCAATACTGTATGGAGAGTTTTGCTTTGTTTATAAACAATTATGTGCTAGTATAAGATAGTGATCATGTGATGCTTAATGGTTTTAAAAAATTATTGTGTGGTTTATTACCAAAATGGAAGGCTGAATATATAATTTCCATTCTATTGAATTTCTTTATTTTTCATATTTTCTGTTTTGAAATTAAGGTGGTCCTTAAGCTTTTGAGTCTGTTACTTCACTATTGCAGTAAACTACACAAGATATTCTTTTTTATATATATCAATATGCCCTAGCTTTATGAATAAACACATTTTATAAAATACAAATTAAAAAAAAATCTTTATTTTTTTTATTGGTTACAACTTACCTGAAAAATGAATATGTATGTTAAATAAGACAGATTGAGATAATGTAATAATTGGCCAGTAATTGCTATCATCTTAACATATTTTATTCTTATATTTTAAATTTATAGCTACATCATAAAATAGTAACACGTATCCATCATCTTATTAATATTTTTTAAAAGTTAAATTACTGCTTAGAGAACTTTATTTTTTATTGTAAAATTTCATTAAATGTTTTCATTAACTTTTAAAAGAGATAGTTATTTTATAGCATTATTTTAATTTTTAGAATATTTTTGTATTCTTATAAAAATAAGTAAATGTTATTTTAGAGTCTTAATATATTTGGTGCTAAAAGTATATAACATTTTTTTCAGCAGCCAAAGTTAAAGAAGAACAACCAGACCATAAAGAAAGTGGTATTTCTACAAGAATGAAAACCAGAGATAAAAGCAGTTTTACAACTCCACCACCTTATGTAAACAAGGTAGAGTATTTTTTTTCTTTTACATATTACTATTGTTGTTTTCTCTGTTTTATTCAGACAAATAACTTATCTAATTTTTTCATTAAATGCTGACTTATATGAAAAAAGTATTCATAGAGTCAATGATGATTAAATTAAAATTAATTCTTCCAAAATTTATTCCTCTTTCTGAAAAATGTAGCTTTTGTATTTTAAATCTAATTTGTAAGTTTGTAATTCTACAAGATCTTTCTTAGCATGATTATATTTTCCTTTTGTTAATGTAGTTTTTTAGAAACTTAAAAAAAAAAAAAAATTACTTTCTTCATAGTTTTTTAAACATGCCTAAATCCAATTTGATCTCATCTTTTATGGAGCATCTTAATCCATTCTTTTGTCAAATATCAGCTAGAAAAAGGCAATTTGATTAATCAATGTTTTATGAATGAGAAAAATTCTTTGACTTATTGAAATATTTTTTTGGTACCAGATTGGTTTTGTTATGTAATTGTAGATAAAACAAACTCACATAATTCCATGTATGTTCCCTTTAAATTAGAAAAAAAAAGTTATAATAAAAAGAAAAATAAGGGGAAATTTGTTATTGCTAAGAATCTTGGAATTCTTGTATATATTTTATGTAAAATCATATTAAAATTGCAGTTACATAACATTTTATAAGGAATGTTGGAAATTATTGTTAATTGAGTACAAAATATTGTTTTGCAATCCCAGTTCATAGAAATAATTAAAAGAAAGAGGAATGATAGCAAGTTATGTTAATTAACATTCTTTAGAAGAATTATTGTATATTTCATACTTATCTTTGAATTGAATCATTTGATTTTTTTTTGTAAAGAGAAATTCTTTTTGATACATGTAGTTTTAAAGAAATTATTGGAAAATGAATGTTGGAGTCTTTATTTTATATTCTTTTAGAACTTTAATTGATAAACTAACTGGACACACTTGCATTTTTAAAAAAGTATATCTGGGACTTAGAGTAAGATAAATAAGAGTTGTAAATGATATAAAGATTCCAGGGGAGAGTATTTTAATTTCTTGCGAGAGGTTATGCGATCTACTCATTCTCTTCAATGCTATGATCTTGATAATTTCAAGAGTTTCTTTAACCTAATCTTATGATCTTTTAGCTATTCTTATGAAGTTGTTGATGATAAAGGAAGATAAAGAAAGCACGTTTAAAACAGACCTGATATTATTTAAAGAATTGTGTAATCCAACTCAAATGGCAATTAAGAAAAAAGAAGATTTTCTGCTGCTAATCCAGAATATGAAGTGAAAGTAAACTAACCATTTGTTCTGAAAAGTGGTGGAAAAAGAATTTAAATTATACATTTAGTTTTTTGAGCATAATAAAATATAAAAAATAAAAGGATTCTCATAAGTTTTTTTGTACTTTTATGCTAGAATACATACTATAAAGGTATTAAATAAATAATTTAATGATAAAATATGAATAAGAATTCTAGTAGATATATGGAGTGAGAGGAAGTTCCTTTCTGTTTTTATTTTTTTTTAATATGATCATTTTGTTTATTTTTAAAATTATATTCAATTACTTATATTATACATAAACAGAAAAGAATTATACTTTTGTTATAAACAAACAGACATGTAATTATGATCTTTTGTTTTAATTTTATCCTAATTAATAAAGGACCTATTATCTTATATGTAAAATTGATTTATAGTTGGGTTTAAATTTTTGGTATTAGTCTTGGCTGTCACTAACTTAAAATACCCAATGGTTTGTTTTCTGAGTTTGTTTTTTTGTAAGAAGTCATTTGAATCTCTTATACCTATAATCAAAAAAAAAAAATACTGAATAGAAGAAAGTGAACTCAATAATTTATATTTTCCTGAATTATGACCGATTCTATATATCTTAAACTAGCTTTCACAATTGAGCAGCATTTCTGGCATATATATGTAAGCATGTGCACCTATTATGCACACATTGATACATCTGATTACTTTATGATTTATTTTATACTGATAAAAGAGAAAATAAATATAAAATTTTTTAACAAGAATGACAGAAATAAACAGTAGGGTGATAGATTATGATGTCCATGTTTATAGAAAAAAATGATAATTTGAATATAGATAGGTGAATTAATCTCAGATATTCAATCATAACTAAATTATTGACAAAACTGATTAAAATGACTATGTTTTGCAAACTTAAAAAGGAAAATGGTATATGTGTCTGATCAAACATTAGGCAGGAAAGAGCATAGTGTTATAAGAAGTTAATGACTCTACTTAAAAATAAGTTTAGAGAATTTTATGGGAATTTTTGAGTGAAATTGTTTTAAAAAGTTTGTAAAATCTATTAAAAAAAAGCCAACAAGTATGTTCAAAAGTAAGAAAGGCTGAAGTAAAATAAAAAATGATAGAGAAAGTAAAAGATCTTTTAGAAAGGAATTGGAAGAATTTTCTAAAGAGATACAAAAATTTAAATTAGAAAGGCATGACAGAATTTAAAATTAAACAAAAATACAGAGGAAAATAATATAGGAAAAGAAAACATAGTGCAACAAATTTTTGGAATAGAGTAGAATGTTATCTGTCAAAGTAAGAAATTATGTCAGCAAAATTTCCAGTCACCACAGCTATGATGCAAGAAAATAAGATAGGGTAGTATTATCAAGAATTCATCCAGAAATTTTTTTTGTATATCTCTGTAAGGCAATGTTAATTACAAGATAGGATTAGAGTGAATATGGAAAGCTGGATATTGTAATTTATTGTATATATGGACACTTCACATTGACAATGCTTTTGGATATAGAGAGTTTCTATTAAAATTCTGTTAACTCTCAGAATGCTTATACTTAGTCTAAAAGGGATTTAGAGAAAGATATTTATTATTTATTATGTGACTAAAGAGTTCCAAAGAATTTAGTTATGGGAATCCAGTATTAAAAATAGGCCAGATGATTGTTACAGGTCTATGTTTATAAGTCCTTAGAGAACTGTATCCTATGAAAAATAAAACCATTTGATGGGAAAAAAGAAAAGCCAAAAAGAACGTATTGGCAAGAAACAAACAAAGAAAAATATTGAAGACTTTTCCAGAACTTTCAGTCTCAGATCTAGAAAAATTGGGAATCTCAGAAAAAAGAAGGATCATTAATGAGAAGTAGAGAAAATATTCCTTGATAATGATATTTCTTTCTTTGAGAAAGCTAGTGACATGAAAAATTCATACTATCAAACATTTTAATATATTAAATATTTTGTGTTGGCACTAGATTTTTTTAACTGAGATTCATTTATAGACAGATTGCACATAGACACATAAATCCATATGTATAATATTGTTTTTATTTTTATTATTGTTGCAATATTCTATCTTTTAAGTATAAAAAAATTATAAAAATAGAAATCAAGGATAAGTTATTACTATTTAGTATCTGAAGAGTTTTGTATATATTTTATGTAAAATATTAAACTTATGTGTTTGGGTGATATGGAGAAGAGAGGCTAGAGATCGGAGAAGATGGGTTGAACTTGAAGAGATTTTCATCCTGTAGTGGATCAATAATGGTTGAAAATAATGATGATTAAAATTATGAGAATAATATTTATATAGTAATGATGAGACCACTGAAAGTATTTTGAAGATAAATAAAAAAAATTGCAACAGCAGCAGATTTTATTAATTGACATCAATTAAGAAGACGTAATGCAATTTAATAGATAGCTCTGATTGAATCATTTTACACTTGTTTTTTTATTTTGGTTCTAACAGTGAAAAAAACTTTTATATGTGTTAAACAAATTGTATAAAGAGAATATGGGACATAATTATATATTCTATTAAGAACTTTAATGAGAAAATTAAGCAATTTTAATAGACGAGGTCACATTTCCATTTTTTTTTTTTTACAAAGATCTCTATTTGTATTGAATGAATTTCGTATTAAAAAGTGCTGAAATTTAAAAAAAAACAAAAGAGGATAGTTATTAAAAAGGTTATGGGAATATGAAGACATATCAAGGGGAAAGATAAACTGTCAGAGAGAGTTTTAAGTCCTATCCATAATGATTTAATTTTGATACATTAAGTAAAAAGTATAGCTGATTGCAGAAGTTCCTATTGGAAAGTCTAGTAAAAATTTTAAAATTAGGAAATGAAAATGATAGTGTATATGTTGAAATATACCTTATGTGATATAAAGAAATTCGGTTCTTCTAAGAAGTATCATTTAAAAATGAAATCTAATGAGTGAATTTGTTTGAAGTACTATGCCAGTAAGGTGATGTTCTCATTAGCAAATCTCATTTCCATCATCATTATTTGGTCACCATTAACAAATCTTGACATAATCCAATCTCGGGAAAAAATATTTTCGTGATGGAAGAATTGAAAGAAAAGATATACCATTGTTTCTCTAGATATGAATTAAAAGCAGTGGGTATGAAAACATGATGAAAAAAAAAATTTTTAATGTACTTTTTTTTTTAAAGAAGGTAATAATAATGAAAGATTTCTCCCAGGATTTCTTAAATTTTTTCCTTTACTTTATTGTCATTATAAGCTTGGATAATAAAGGATTACCAGATTGTAGTGCAATTAATTAATTTTCCCAGACTGTTATTGATTTTTGCCATTATTATTAATGAAGACCAGAGATGCAAAGCTGGAATCTGGTATACTCCCTTTTAACTTTCAAGCTAATTAGTGTCTGCCATATGCATAATTACAATGATTCCAGCATTGAACCTAAGTCCTAATTGATGAAAGCAAAAACCAGAAACTAGTCTTGGAGGGAGGTTAATAATTTGTAATACCATTTTTATCAGATGAAAATTTACAATAGATAGTGCAAGAAAAAAGAAAAAAAATATTGTTATTGGTAGTAAGCTGAAATAAATAGTTATGTTGGTATTGATTTTTGTTTTATAAAATGTTAAATTAAATAATTTAATATTAAAATCTCCTTACATAATATTTTTTTTATTTTATGATTATTTGGTTTGGTCTTTTGACTTATTTGTAGAAATACAAGTATATTCAAATATATTATTTAATTAGATTTTTATATTTGAGATGATAATAGTTCTTTTGTTTTAAGGAAATGAATATGTAAAGTAATTTTGTAATTGTTCAAGTTTATATTGATAAATAAAGAAAATGTTTTATATAAAAAATAGATTTGTGTATGTTTGTGCTTATTTAGAAGGACTTTTGTTATTATTCTAATAATGATTAAATGGCTTATCTAGATAAAAAAAAAAGTATATATGCAATGGGATTTGGTAAACTATAATTCCACAAAACTAGCTATGTCATTTGTTACTTTTTCTCTTTACTTTTTTATATTGCTGATTTTAGTTTCTTTTTTTCAGACATTATTATAGTCTTTATGATTAGATATGTTTTTTTTATATACAGGTTATATGCCCAGGGACCGATCTGTTTGCTAAAGTTAAATATTTATCTTTTTGGAACCATTATATATCATAGTAAACTCATCTACTTTTTATCTTATTCTATATAAAAATCATTCTTCCAATCTTAATTCATTTTATTTTCTTCTTTTATTCCATTTTAATAGAAATTATTTCATTAATTATTATTACAAAGACTAAAACAAACACTTTTAAAATTTCTTTTTTTTTTTTATTCTCTTTACTTTTGAGTTCTACATAATCTCCAATTTAATCTAATTTTCTTTCATCTTCCTACATTACAAAAATAAATGTTTAACTCTCCAACCTCTACATAAACCACATCCATAGACCAAATCTTTATTTCATTTTTACCTTCTTTTTTTGGTATATAAAGCTACAAACTTCCTTTAGTTTTATAATTCATCCTTTAATATTTTTTGTTTTTCAAGCTATTTTTTATTTATTTATTGATAATCATTTTCCATAACTAATTTTTTTTCTCTAATCAATTTAGCTAGTATCTTTTTCCATTTTATTTTGAATACTGATTTTTGCTGTTCATAATTTATCACCAAATAGATATCTATTTACTATACTTATTTTTGAATTCTATATAAAAATTTCTGAATCATCTGGTCTTTACATAAAGTTATAATTACAAATGTTAAAACAATTATCCCCACCATAATTTTTCCAAATTATTCGACATAATGTCATATTACATGCAAGATATGCTAGATTTTAATTCCATTCTGTTTTTGGCTTTTTATTGCAATTTTTAATTCCCAATAAAGTACTTTTCAAATATCTACCATATTCCATCTTTCATTTTAATTTTTCCCATTAAATACTAATATCTTAGAATTTTAATTGCCAAATTTACTTTTTAAACTATTTCTGAAACTTCTTTTAAGGCTCCATATTTTTTAAATTATTTTTAAAAAATACCATATCATCCAGCTCTATCCTCATTCTTTTTATTTCAATCTCTAATTTTTTTAGGAATAAAATAAATACAATTGACATATCTCTTTTGACCAATTTTAAATTTAATTTCGATTGATTATATATCTCCCAGATAATATTTATAAAAATTATCTTTGTTAAGACTTCTCCATAATCTATTTTTTTCACTTTATTGTAAGCCTTTAAGTAATGGTTTATTTTTCTTATAAGACATTTCAATCAGTTGAATAATAATAATTTATTTCATATTCTTCTCTCTTTTTGAAATTAATTCTGAATCTTTTTCAAGTAGTTATTCTCTTCCATACAAATCTGAAGCTTATCCATTATGGAAGTTAGCCACTGATTTATAGCTAATTACCCAACGTCTTTTATATAATAATTTCCATTCTTTTTATATTTATAATCTTATTGTTATCTATTTGCTTAAAACTTTATACCTGTTAGCATTTCTAACTGTTATACCTTGTAGTTCACTTTTTCTTTGTTTAAATACAATATTGCTCTATTCAATTACACATTTATTATTTGATCTAGCTTCTCAGGATGAATTAGTCTTGCTATTCACTTATCAATTCTTCATCACCCAAAGTTTTTCTACAGCTTCATAGAGTATTTTTTCATTGTTCTAAGTTTGCTTTACAAATTGTAAACTCTTCTCTACATAATCTTATTCAATGTCTTTTAGTGTTTGCTACAACATATATTGCACTTAGCAATTTATTCATCCCTTTTATCTAGATGTTTTTCCTTCTTTTAAAAGAATACTAATAAATATCATGTTTCTTATATATGTATATACATTAAAAACAAATAAATTATATAGCGAAAATATATTTTTCATTATTATTATTTTTATCATTAACTATTCTCTGAATAATAGTTTTATTTTTTTGTAGTTTAATAAAAGAAAAATCTTTATGCAATTATTTTTCAATAGAAATGAATTATATAATAAAATTTATCTTTTTTTAAAATTTAATTTGTTTATTAAAATATATAAATGTGAAATTCCCCCTCTCACTTCTTTGTATTCGTAAGTTTATATTATATACAACAGTAGGTGTAAAGGAAAGTTTGCATTTAATTTGGAGAAGCTAGATAGATCCTTTAATTGCTCTCTGAACCCTTGAAGCATGCGAACAGTGTAATTTTCTAATGTCTATTTTATATAATTTTTTCACTGCTGTATACGAGCCAGCTTGATGAGTTTTCTGGCTTTTACATTTAAATTAAGACAAAAAACAAAGAATTCACCATAATTTTATATCTCCTATGTCAGTTTCTGAAACAGCAATTGATTTTTCTTGAAGTCAGTTATTATGTCTGAATATTGTAAATATTCTTTATATATATATATATTTATGATAGACAAAAATGAATTGTCAACTGTGTTCAAATACAGAAAGTGCTAATAATTATATTAAATCGACATATTTTGCTATTTGATGATAGTTTATTATTTTTTCGGTTATAACTATAGATCATTCTAGAATGAAGTAAAACTTCATAAATTAAAAAAAAAAAGTCTTTTAATGCTAAATGAGACTTTATCAAATTTTGCTAGTTAGAAAAAAAGACGAAGAGTAAACGAACTTAAAAATGGACATTTGCTTTGGGATGAAAAAGATGAACAATAATATTATGGGGATTGATAGTTGCAAGATTAAGAAAAATTGATTGCAAAGAAGCTAACAGAATGTGTTAAACATGTATTACACTTTATTCAAGCTGAAATGTTCTGAAAAGTCTTATGGATGTGGTTGATTTATCAGTAACACTTATAACATTTTTAATTTCAGCCAGTAGCATTTATTAATTTATTGATTGTATGTTTAGCATTTAGATTTCTGTCAATTTTACGTAACTTGCGTTAAGAATATTAAAAAAAAAAATTACATTTTACTATTAATGATTGAAAGAGCCAAATAAATTAAACTATGACTAAAGTTTATGCAGCAAAGATATCTGTCATTATAGTGATCGTTGTATGTTTTTGCATTTTTTGTATTAGTCTTAGTTTAGAGAGAAAATGTTTTCATTCTATTAGTTATTTGCTCTATGAACTTTCAACACCAGATTTCACTGTATAAAAAAAAAAAAGTAATATGTTTTTTAAAACTAGATTTACGCAAATAAATAATATTTTATTACCATTCTAAGCATTAATATATATATATTTGACATAATTATTTTTAGGTGGACATGTATTTGTGTCATGTATGTGGTCGTGGTGATGTTGAAGAAAATATGTTGCTTTGTGATGGCTGTGATGACAGTTATCATACATTTTGTCTTGTTCCACCACTCAGTGAAATCCCAAAAGGTGACTGGCGCTGTCCTAGGTGTATAGCAGAGGTTGGATATAAATTATTCTGATTATTTTATCATTAAAAAGTGTAGATTCATGTGCTTAATTTAAGTTGATATGTTATTGTTTAGGAATGCCGGAAACCTCAAGAAGCTTTTGGTTTTGAGCAAGCAACTAAGGAATATTCTCTTCATTCATTTGGAGAAATGGCTGATCAGTTTAAGTCTGACTTTTTTAATATGCCTGTACATGTGAGTTTATTATTAATTTTTGCTATTATTTTTTATTTTTTTTTATATTGGTACAGTCAATATAAGATTTTTTTAAATATTTTTATATTATTTAAAAATTTTCTTTTAGAATCCAATATTAGAAAAAAGATAAAACCTTATATAATTTATAAAAATGTTTTTAGTTATTAAAAAACTAAAACATCAAAATATATAGATACTGAATTCATGTCAGATCTATATAACTATGCAAGCAAATTGGTTTAGATTCAAAACCTTAAAACGTTTTTGAATTTTAATCTGATAATTTGATAATTAAAAAAAGGAGTAAATGATGGCTACTGGAGGAAAGATGCATTAGATTAAAAAAAATCCAAATGCACTAGTTTTATATACAAAACTTTTCACTGATGAAATCCATAAGCTAGAAACTAGTCTGAGGATAAAGATAGAACAGCATTGGATAGGGATTTATCATATGTTTTTATCTGGCATCTTTTGATTACTCAAGCTTATACAAGTTAGCAAAAGTGGACTAGAAGAAATAGATATATTATTTAAATATAATGTTTTGCAAATGTGTGTTATATTTTGTTGATATGATAAATTATTATTAATATTAATGTTATATTTATTTTTTTCTTAATAAAGTTTTATATGAGTATAATAGATAATTTATGTATTTGTTTTTAAATGTAAAATAATATAAGGAAGCAATAAAAAAAAAAATTATAACACATACATATTGTTTCAATAGACATTAATACCTTACAATAATGGTAGAATGGGATTCAGATCCACTACCAAAGAGTGAAATTTATCTTTTAAGATAATGAGCCTTTTTTCATTTATGTTTATGGACAGCAACACATCTATATGTTAATATCAATATATAGGGTGGACCAAAACTTGTTTTAATGTAATATTATTTTATTAAGACAATTTTATATTTAAAAAACAAAACAAAACAAACAAACCTATATTACCATCGTGTTATTTTTGCAATATACTAGCAAATTTTTTTAAAGAAACTGCTTAGTTCTTTAAATCTAAAGTAGTCATATTTGAAATTCTTCTGTCCTCGACAAGTTTTTATGTGGAGTTAAAGAAACTTTTAGTATTCACACATGTTATATTAAATATTTATGGATTTGGTTAAAAATACGATTTTCACAATGACTTTAATTTACATGACATTAAGATAAAATATAAGTTCTATTAAGCTAATATAACTTTTAAAAAATCCAATAAAGCTGAAGATTAAATATTTTTTTAAAGTTACTAATTTTAAATTTATTTATAAATTATGAATTTTGATATATAAGTTTTAAAATAGAAATTTTGTTAATAGGCTTAAATTAATATTTACAAAATTGGGATTAAAGTGAAATATGTATCAATCATATTTCATGCAGCTATTTGGAGGGAAGAGCTTTCTTTTCTAATAAAATAAATATTAGATTATGTAATAATTTGTTTTCAATTCATTATTTAATAATAAAGTTGACAAATCACCATTTAGAAATGCAAATTTACATTAGAAATATGCTTTGGGAAAGTATACGCGCATGTCCACATATATATTCAATATGCACAAACATACCTATGTGTAAGTAGTTAGGTTCACAAATTGCTGCTACACATTTAATTTTTTTTCTATAATAAAACTAATTTTTAATTTTATTTTCTGAAATAATTTGTATATTTGAAAGAATTTATTGAGTCAATTCAGTATAACATAATAAAATCTTAAAAGAAATGTACTTTATAATACTTTTTATTTACTTTGAAAGTATCTATCAATCCTTCTAAAATATCCCATTCATAAAAATTCTCCATTTTTTTGTAAAAAATATGTATTTTTTTAAAAAATAACTTTTATGAAGAAATTCAAAAAGATATATATATATATAGGATTAAAATTATGTGGTTATCATCATTAAAACGGATATAGAATTTTTTGTAAAGTGATATATTCTATGCATACATAGCACAAAACATTTTTCCATAATGTTTAAGAGAAAAACTAAGTGTTTTATATTGTTTTATTAATAGAAAATCTGTTAAGAAATTACATATTAATAAACACATTAAAGGAGTATTATTATTGTTAGCCTTACTAATAAAAGATTGTTTATATGCATAATAAATCTTTTATGTTTTTCAATTAATTTAGCATTCATAGGAGTAGCAGTTTTAATATCTTTAAAAACTTTTTTTTACATTCAGTGGTAGTTCTGCATAATAAATCAGTTCTAGTTTACAGCCAGTGCTAATCATTTAAAGTATGGATTTTTATGCTAAACAAATGGGTATAGCTTCCTAAATAGTGTGCCACTTTATGAATTTTATAGCTTCATTACATATGTGTAAAGCACAACTATAGAATAGTAAGCATAATAAATTGTTCTATTAAATTACACAGAGCACTACAATTCATTTACGTGCTCTTAGGAATATTGGATTTCTATGAGAAACTTTATGTCTTTCAAACAGTAATGTCTAGTATGTGAATGAATTATAATACTGCAAATAATAAATTAAATTTAATTAAGATATATTGATGACAAATATTTTATTAATAAAGTTTTTTTTTCTTCTATCTACTTTCATGTGTTGAATTAGGTGTGAAGAAAACTTCCCTATTTTTGTAAATATGAAATCAAGAAAAAAAAATTTTGTTGAATAAAGTTGTTCATATAAGATTTTGTATTTATTTATTCTAATATTATTTTAATGTTACTTTTTTAAAATTAGTCCAACAATTCTCTTATTGGGCTTAGCAAAGTTGATAGTTTGAAATACATAATAAGAAATTCCATGCTTGTCAATTAGGTAATTGTAAATTTAGGCCAGCATTTATAAGAATATATCACATCCTTTACTTGTCATAAAGGCTATATCATATTATAGTTGTATTTTTATGGTTCACACATTGGCATTCATCTGATAAACCAAATTACCTAATATTTTTATTTTCTAACTAATAATCATTATTCATTATGGATCAATGTTGGATGGTTAATTAGATTGGTTTTGAGCTGTAAGAAAAATAAATCTGACTGATCTGAAACAATTTAAAAAGTTAATCAAACTCGACTTGGATCCCATAATTTGGATATGATATGCAAGTTACTAGTCACAGTAATGAAATAAAAAATAATATATAATAGCTTACATATTATGATGTAATATAACAAATATAAAAATAGCAGTTTGTTTTTATGGTAGTCAGTATTTGATCATATATAAAATACTAATAAATTTAAACCTTTTTGATTAATATCTTTATTTTTATTTATATTATGTGGTATTTATATGTGTGTGTATGATATGTGCATGTGTTAATAGAATATGACTAAGATATATTCATTTTTAATGTATTGGAAGCATAAGCTAATCTTAGTTTTGTTAAATTATTTAATGTAGTTTTGTTTTAATATTAATTATTTTGTACACACACAATTATTCCTGTATTTGAAAATCTGTAAATTCATATATTTGTAATCTAGTTACGGAATAAGTGAAGTAGTATATTTATTTGTTGCCATTTAGGTCATACCAAACTGAGATATTATCATTGAGTAGCAAATGAGAAGTTGTAATTAATGATTAATCAATAGCATTGTTAACAGACTTAATTGCTTTTTAATAATGCATTTTTTTTTTTTAAAAAAAGGAACATTTAAATTATTTATTATAATTTTTTAACTTAAATTTGATCTACTTATCTTTAAAAAGCCGCCATATTGAATTTTTTAAAATACTGGTCTGAGATACAATTTTCACAATAACTTCAGTTTTAATTATGTTAGAGCAAAAACAATTACATTGCTAGAAACTAGAAAAATTAAGGAAAACAATAAGCATAAAATAAATAGTGATAACTATATAAAAAATAAGGAAAAAAAGAAATTTTCACATCCGAAATAATTAATATTTTATTGTTTGTTCATAATTTGGAAATTAACATTAACTGAAATTCAAAATACATCTTCAGTGATAATTTCTTTCTATTCCTTACAAAATTATCTTTCTAAACATGTATAATATGTCTTACCTGAGATAATTCACAGCTTCACAATCTCCAAAAGAATTTGGATATGACTTCTTCATTTTTATCTTGTACCCCAAATGTTCTAAATGTCAAAGGCGTCTATAAAGAAAAAGATTCATCCTAATAAAAGATACAAAAGAAATCATCATAACAATTGGCTTCTTGTCTGTCTAAAACTAGAAATTGTAGACTACTTTCTATATCACTGATAAAATGAGTTTCATCTCTTCATTTTATATATTTTTTTGTGTACAATAGTGATGCTTATATTCTTTATGCACTGCACAAGTGATGTTTATATTCTTTATGACAGAAGTGATGCTATCTTCTGCACAAGTAATGTTTATATTCTTTATGTACAGAATTGATGCTATCTTCTTATATTTATTGTACCACAGATATAATTTATTTGCATATAGTCTATAGACTTGAAAATAATGTTATGAAACATATAGCAAAAGCAAAGCATGATCAAGCATAAACATAAACAAGAATCAGAATTGGATTATATGTTTGAATATGCAATGTTTGTATACATTTGATTATTAGTTTTATAACCCATTGCTTGTAAACCATATTATATAAACATAATTAATGATTTTCAAAAAGTATACTTTTTGAAAATCATTATTTTTATAAAAATAAGAGGATTAGTGTAGATAGAACTTTAGAAAATTATGATATGAATTATATACTAATAAGTTAATTACGATATGAATTCTATACGAGTAAATATATAATTACAAACTAAATCACATTAATTTTTCGATAAATGTGAATTCTATGTGAGCATAAATAAATGTATTACAAACTACCTTTAGAAAATTATGATAAATATGAATTCTAGATATACGAGCATAAATATATAATTACACATACACCAATTTTTCGATAGATATGAATTGTATATGAGCATAAATAAATAAATATATAATTACAAATTATCACACACTAATTACAAACTAAAATTAATAAAAAATATATTTTTTCAAAAAATTAAAAAGAAAATTAAAAAATTTTACTTACGAATAATTACGTTGTTATTCTGTTGTAAGCCTTGTTTGTGAATAATACCGAAGAAAATTTCACTTGCAGCCGTAAAACATTTTATGTCTTTTATCATTTCGTGATAAGTACAAAAATTACCAAAAAAAACAAAAAAATTAAATACTGTCGTTGATTAAAAAATTCGCCAAAAATCTAAATTTCAACCGATTTTTTTGAAATAAAGATCGTTTGAAAGCTAACATCTACAGCTAAAAACGGCCATATTTTCTTCGACATCATGATTATACTTTTTATGTCTGCAAAGAAAGAAAATAACATGTCATCAAATGTGCACCCGAAGGGCGCAAAGGATGCCGATAAATCTGAAAAAATTAATAAGTTAAAATGTATTTTTAATAATGCCAATATTGTATTGTTAAATTTTTTTTTTTATCTGATTAAGTTATATGATTTGCATGTGATATGTTTTCTTATATATTCATTGTTTTAGTTTGAATACTTTATCTCTTTTTGATTAATATAACATATAATTAATTGGATATAGTATTGAAGTTCCTTAGTACTTTGTAATAATGAAATTTATATATAATAAAAATTTAATATTAATAATGTGTAATATAGGCTTTTTTTTTTTTATTCACTGTAATATTTATTATATGTTGGATTTAAAATAAAAGATCATTGTATGTTAATTTATTTTGATTGTTTTTTTGTTGTTGTTATTACTAGTATCATTTTTTTTTCTTAAGTGAAGATTCATATTTACTAAGTTCAAATTTGAATAAATCAGTCAACAATAATTGCTTTTTTTTTTAAAATTAAAAAATGATAGATGGTCCCTCCCTCACTTGTTGAAAAAGAATTTTGGAGAATAGTAAGTGCTGTTGATGAAGATGTTTGTGTTGAATATGGAGCTGATTTACATTCTATGGAACATGGAAGTGGTTTTCCTACGAAAGAATCAAAAGATCTTCTGCCTGGTGATGAAGTGAGTAAAGTGTATACAAATTATTTTATATCTTATACAGTGCATTTATTACTATTAAATTTCTATAGTAAATCTTTAATTCTGAAGAGGCTCAGAAAAATATCAGTGATGAATCTAAATACTGTTCATCTGATGAACTAATTTCACTGTATTACAACATTGAATGACTTCAATTTAACACTTTTTCTAAAATAAAATTATTGAATAATTTTTTTATAATAATAATCTAAAAATTAGAGTAATATTCATTTTATCTAGAGAATGGACTTTTATGTTTATTACTTTCATTTTTTTTTTTTTTTTCTAGTAAACATTTTAAATGTCATATATATATTTCTGAGCATGTATGCATATAGACATACCAATATTTATATATATATATATATACAACCTTTTTTTATATTATATGTATAAACAATATTTTTATACAGGAATATGCTAATTCTGGTTGGAATTTGAATAATTTGCCAATTTTAGAACAATCAGTTCTTAGCCACATCAATGCAGATATTTCAGGGATGAAGGTAATATATAAATTAGGAAATTATTAATGTTGTGTTTATTATTTTGAAAATACTTATTATCTTGGGGGTAGTATTTCTAATGAATTTATATATTTGAACATAGTCTTGTTTATTATAATTTCACAAGATGGTTTGAAATATAATAATAGTTATTTCTCGTTTTATGAAAGTGGCAAGATATAAAAAATATCTCAAAAGTATTCTAAAAATGTGCAATATTGATTGCTTTCATTGTGAGTATAAAGTTGGCGATATAATAAAGTAGAGAACTGCAATTGAATAAAATGTAGAAGTAGTTCTTTAAAAAGAAAAATTTGCTACAGAAATTAAAAGATAGAATCACAAATTGTCAGATAGTCTAAAGGATTTGAATATGTTGTAGTGCACAGATTGGTTTGTATAATTATTATAAAAGTTTCTGTTTTTGTCTTTCCTACTCATTTATGAGCGGCTTGTAAAAATGATGAAATAAATTTTGTAATAACTTGATATATATTGTAGTCTTTGAGTATGTAAAAGGCTTGTCTTCAAATTTTTACATTTTAGAAATAAAATAACAGTTTAATATTAGTTTTGAAGAAATTTACAAACAAATAAATAAATAGTTTTATTTTTATAAATGTTTACCAGGCATTGAAATGGTTTTTTTTTTAAAAAAAAATGTGAAATCTGTTAATTAAGAAAAATCATTCAGCAAAATTTAAATGATATAGCATTATTTCAGAATTACATTAAAGGTATGATTTTTATTTAATATCATTAAAAAAGCAAAAAATAATCAATAATAATTATCAAAATATTATTTAATTTTTTATGCAATTAGAAAATGATATTTACAAATATCAGTTATGAAAGTTCTCATTCCACAGAGATCTTGACTATCATATGATTTGTGTTTTGAATCTGATTGAAACTTGGAAATTTTTGCAGTTTCATGCAAGCTTAGGTTTTTTTTAAGTTTTCATGCCTGTAGCCAAATTAGTTAGTTATTCAATTATTGGTCATCAAATGTATATTCAGTTATTTCCAGCAAGTGAGTAAAATAAAAAAAAAAGGAAACATAAATCCCATTCCTCAGCATTTGATTAGCCTGATGAAAATTGTCTTTCCATATTCTAGACAAATGATAGTGCATTTTTTTTCAGATAGAGAGTTATTTGAAGACGATTGTTATCTTATCTAGTAGTTCAATTTTATAGTCAAGTATTAAATTCATGTAAAGTCAGTATATTATTATTGTCAAATTATATTCTTCTCTCACTGAACCTTTCACCTTAACTTAATCTTATCACAATCATTTGTCAGCTCAGAAGCCAGACCAATCTCTCACACTATAGATACATTAATAGAAATATATCCTTTTTCAAGGATGTTTGTGCTGAGCATAGTGGTCGAAAAAGAAAATATAAAGACGCATGGTTTATCTCAAATAACAGGCACGTGATAAATAAAAAAATCTCATGCATTATCACACAAGTAGTATATTTAAATTAACAACCTGCATACTAATTAACCCATAAGTTATCTTCTCTATATATCTATCTTATGAATATGATTAGTCTAGTGGAAAGCAGTGCTAAGCTATAAATCTGTAAAGGAATTATAATTTTATAATCTTTCTGGCATAGTGGATCTTCACTATCTATTGAACTTCATATCTTCTACACTATGGGGAAAAAAGCTATATCATTTGCGGAAAAATGAGTCAAGACATCATTATTCTCTTGGTTCCAACTGTAGGAATCTTCACCTAACTTTAATCATGCTATTTCAACATCCAGTTCTCTTAGAAACATTAAATAATAAAAATGTTAATAGACATCTATTTTTCAATCCAATTTCGCATTTACCTTTCATTTTATTATATATCTCTCAGATACATTAAAAATTATCATTGTAAAGATTTAATCATTCTTAACAATCTGAAATCTAATTCCATATTTTCTAGATTTCTCCTTAATCTTAATGAATAACATTTCTGTAGTGTAATTTTTACTATACCACTCTCATACAGGATAGAAACTGATTTCTATCCACTTTCACGTCTTTGGTCGTATTTCTATCCATTTTTTCATAAGCTTTTACTATATTAAAAATGCAATAAATAAATGGTTTATTTTCCTTAGGAGACATTTCAACCAATTGAGATACAAATAAATAAAGTATCTCTTATTATTTATCCTGAATTAAATCCATCATTCTCTTCCATCCAAGTCCTAACTTCATTCATTAAAATTTATTAAATAATTTATAAACTATGGAACTTATTGCTACTGGTCTATAATTAGTTTAATTGAAGTTTTCCATTTTTTAAAAATACAATAATCTTATTCTTAGACTTTTCCATTTACCTGGAATCGTATTATTAATTATAATCTTATTGGAAGTTTATCTTAAATTAAAACTTGCATATCTTTCTATTCTATTATTGTTCCTGCTAGTCGTCTTATTTTCCCCTTTTTCCAATTTATTTATTACTCGTAATGAATCATATCCATTTGCAAATTCTTCTTTACTTAAAGTTCTATTATACATCAGCTATTTTTTCAAGTTTTTTTTAATCCTAATACTTGCTTTCCTCTGCATTCAATAATATAATATTCTTTCTAATTTTTTATTTTTATATCTCTTGCTTCCTATATTGTTAATATCTTCCATTATCATTTTATTCAGTTCATCCAATTTTCATCTTTATTCTATTTTTTTTTTGCTTAAATAACTACCCTACCTAATCTTTACATCTTTCTCTTATTTGATTTTATAAACCCTATATATATTCCCTTTTTTATATCTTCTAAAATTTTTTCTTAGTTTTCTCTTTTTAATTCTGTTGATTGCAAATAATTTTTGTTTATAATCTTAAAATCATCATCTTTCATAATTGTTTCCAAGTTAGTGTTAGACCTATTCAATTTAATTTCATTGTTTCCCATTTATCTTTGTCAACTTTTCTATAAATTTCATTTTCTTCCTTTCAGATACCTTTAATTCTATCATAAACATATTATTACATCTTTTTTCCCCTTCATTAATGTCTTGACTTTTTATTTTTTCTATCTATTAGCATTCTGTAATATACATTAGATTCTGTTTTGCCACATAAATTTCTTATCGTATAATTTACTTGTATTTTCAATCCACTTTTCTCTTATATCTTTTTTAATATGTCCCATTGGGGTTCCTCAAATGTCAATTTTATTAATATGTCTATTAATATCATCTACAATCATTATAAACATTAATTCTTATTAAGCGCATGGTCAGCACATAAATACATATAAGGTTTTAACCTTGCACGTTGAGTACTTAATTTAACCATGGGAGGGGCCTCTACAAATCTTAACACAAGATTACAACTTTATAAAGATAAGAATGGCCATCTTATCCTCAACCTAATTTTTAATTATATAGGCAAATCTAAAGCATTTTGATTTGAGAGTATGAAGCTAGGAAATTTTTCACTAATTAAGTTCACTACCTCGTTTAGAAATCAACATTCGTGAAATCTTTTAATTCATAGCGAGTTAATATTTGAATTAATGTTTACGACTTTAAATTGATTCGAAATATTTCTAATTATAAGATCCAAATATTAACTCGCTGTGAATTGAAAGATTTCACAAATGTTGATTTCTAAACGAGGTAGTGGACTTAATTAATGAAGAACTTACTAGCTTCACACTCTCAAATCAAAATGCTTTAGATTAGCTTATATAATTAGAAAATAGATTGAAGATAAGACTGCTGCTCTTATCTTTATACAGTTGTAATCTTGTGTTAAGATTTGTAGAGGTCTCTCTTGTGGTTAAATTAAGCACGCAAGGTGCATAGTATTAAGATTAAAACCATATATGTATCTATAATCATTATGCTATAATTATTCTTTTCAAATTCATTTTTATTCCTATATAAACATTCCCAAATATTCTCATTCTTTCACATCTATTTCATTTTACCAATTCAATCAATCCATGTATGTTATTTATAATTTGTTTTTAAAATGTCCTTAAAACCATCTTTCTTATTTCATCTATTTAGGTTTTTCCATTCACATTTCTGAATATATGGTGTTTTACTATCACCACTAATAAATCCTATTCCTCCATTTTTTTATACTTATTCATGTCTGTCTCCTTGCTTATTTATAAAATCAAATTTTATATTAATATTTTTTGCTCTTTTAAATATTTTTATAACTATTTCCATGTATTCTTTTTAAAATTCTTTCCTATTCTTATATCCTCCTATCATTCTATCTTCATTCATCTTATTAAAGATAAACATATCTATCTTTTTCATTTTTATCTCCAACATTGTATTTTTTAGTGACATCTATAGTAAGCTAAAGTAATTTCCATGTGGAAATTAATTTAAATCCTCATCTCGAGACTGATTCTGATATTTGCCTTTATCAGTGAGGACTCGTGATTCAAACCTTCGGGTATGATTGAATTTCAGGTTTTTAGCTTGAATAGTAAAATAGAATTAAAGAAAGGTGTATTAAATGCAAGTTTATATTTCAGTTTTTACTGATAAAAACAAAAGTCAGAAACTGGCCTGGGGATGTTCATTTTAATGCAGGTTCCTCTGTTAAGGATTAATTAATCAAACATATTATAGATGGCAATAGAATAGGACAACTGCTCTTGTTTTACTACATATTGTATAAGCTAAATAATCATCATTTGTTAATATAATTATTGAAATATATGTTTTAGTAATACATAAATAATGCACTAAACATCACATGATCACCATTTCTTATGCTTTCCCAAGCTGCTAAAACAAACAAAACTCTCCATACAGTAGTGCCACTCAGTGCAAGCCAGAGTAATCAATGGATGCAAGAAGATGCATAAAATCCCTATCTATTGCATACTCATCCAATATCCCCAGACTAGTATCTAACTTATGGCTTTCATTAGTAAGGAGCCTTGGATCTGAGAGCATTGCACTTAGATCTTAGGATCTAATGCAGCCCTCTTTTTGCATCCATTGATTACTCTGGCTTGCACTGAGTAGCACTACTGTATGGAGAGTTTTGCCTTTCATAAATAATGTATTTTTTAAAAAAGTTATTAATTCCACTAATTGATTGACGATTTATTATTACCATTTTTCATTATTACTGAGCTGTAATGGTAAGACAAACATTTCTTGTATCTAAAAGAGTTTCAAGTTTTCCAGGCTACTTTTAGATGTAATTACTTGATATTCTTTTACATTTACAATTTATAGTTTTGATCTTTCTGATATCAGTTTCTTTGTATATTATTATTATTTTAATGGACTTAATTATTTTGAAAACGGTAAAATTCTTTGTTATCAAAATAAAATTTTAAAATTGGACCAGTTGTAAAACAATTTCACCCTTTTCAAATTAATTTTTTGGGATTTTATTAGTTGTACTTTATTCATTAGAAATTAAAATATAATAGAGACATGATCTTTATTGTGATAGATAACCTGTCACAATGTATATATTTTACAATCATTCACCTTTTTTCATCTAATGTATATTTTATTTTTTATGAATTAGATTCCCTGGATGTATGTTGGAATGTGCTTTGCCACATTTTGCTGGCACAATGAAGATCACTGGAGTTACTCAATAAATTACTTGCATTGGTAAGAAAGTGAAAAAGATAATATTTTTATCATATGATACTTTAAGTTACTCAATAAATTACTTGCATAGGTAAGAAAATGAAAAAGATAATATTTTTATCATATGATACTTTATAATTCATGTTTGTAAATAAGAAAATAACAACAAAAAAAAAGTTTATATATTGTAACAGTAGAATATGAGAGCAATGGATAGATACTGTCATGTACCTACATCGAGGTACTAATATTTCACATAATATAAATTCAGTAAGATATGAGAAACTCTTTGGTGTGGCCTATGAATTGAGGTGTCAGAATTATAATGGTGCAAGATGCCCAAGAGATAAAGACTCTTCAATCAAACTAAAGATTTGAAATTTATAATGATAAAAAAATAAATAAAAAGATTATTTATATATCTGGGCTTCAAATTCCTACTTTATTATGACACAATCAAAAAAAAAAAAAAAAGAATGCTAGTTTTTATTAATGTCCTGTAAATGATAAAATAGGAACTTAAAATAATAATAACTAAATAACAAATATATAATGAATACATGTACAAAGTAAAATTGATAATGTTATATCAATCGATATACTAATCCATAATAGAATAAATGAATGAGAGTTTAGCAGGCTTTTATAAATAATATGCTTCAAAATCCATGTTGGTATAATATTCAAAATTTACTGTTAAATTTACATTGGTCTTTATTTTTAAATAACTTTTAGGCTGCTGTGTGTTAAATTCATATTATATTCAAAAGTATGAAAAATACTAAATTCAATAACTAATAGAATTTTATTAAAAAATTTATTAATTGCTTTGACATCAATGAGCACTCGTGAAAATGTTAAATTAATCTTGAGTTGATTGTCAGACATCAGTGTAATGATAATATTTATATTACTCACTGGTTAAATCCTTTGTATCCATGTTTATATCTTTTTAAATATAAATTATGATTGCTATACCTTATATTTGTTAATGTAAATAAAATCCAAATTTATTGATAATTTATTTACAAATAGACAATAAAAAAAAAGTTAAATTATGAATATATTATGGGAATTAAAATTAAAACTATATGAGGTTGCATATGTTTGAACTATCAAGTGATACTAAACAAAATATTCCATAACCATAGGAAAAATACCCATGAATATATTAATTTTGGATGTTCTACCTATAAAGTTATAAAATAAATTTTAACTTGTTACAATTTGTCCACTAGACAGATACTGAAAAACAAGTTATTAAAGCAAAAATCTATTTTAATCTCTGATCCTAAAATTTAAAAGACTATTATGATTTTCCTTTGATTAAGTATCACTTAAATATCCACTTACACACAAAACATAGGTTAAAATGACTTTTTTAAATATAATAGTTTTAACTCATAAATAAAACCAAACAACCTGTAAATAATGATTAATCTTTACCCTTCAAAAGTTTAACTGCTTTTTAGATTCCTTTTACCAAATTCCAAGAAAAATATAATTCATTAGGAGAATCCAATAGTTAGAACACAATAGTCAACAAGAAAAGAGTGTAATATTTGAAGTTTATTCCATTGAGCTAACAACTACTAATTTCCAGTAAGGTATTGGGGCATATTAATTCCTTTTAATGATTATTATCACATTAGAAGTTATCATGGAACTAAAGATTCCTGAAAGCGCTTAGCCTTATAGTTCTCTTAATATTGAGCTTCATTTGTTTGCGTAATGCGCAATTTGTAACTTACTACTCGAAGGTGAAGTCGAAACAAGGATTTTATTCTATATGCATCTTTGTAATTCTGATTTTATTGACATATATATAAAACACAAATCATATTAATTTCCATAGTTGATTTTATTTGATATTTCTGATATTAAATATTTCATTTGAAATAGTTATCACCTTATGCTTCAGTTTCACAGGCATAAGGTGTAGATAAACACATACATAGATTTATATTAAACATTTTATTAGTATTTTTATAATTGTATTATTCCAACTAGAAAATTGTTATTATTCCTGAATCCTTGACAGTTTGTTAATTTTATTCTTTGACACTTACTTATATATTCATCAGATACTTGTATATATATCCACTTTTAGAATGCTAAAGTAAACAATAAATTCCATTTAATTGTTTTAAAGCTTCTCAAAAGAATTAAGTTTGACCCTCGGAGTAAATGTCTGGTTTTATCTACTTCCTCATCATTATTTTCTGTAAAATATCCTTAGAATGTGTATATGGCATATTGAAAACAAAAAAAATATGTTAAAGAAAAATGTTATAAAAATGTAGCACTCATGGTGATTGATACATGTACAAGAACAAAAGAATAAGAATTTTCCAAATGAATGCAGGGGCTATTTATATCATATTTCCATTGATATAATTTTATGAAGTAATCCTAGATACTGTTATGGATATACTCATGTTTATTTCATTCATTCTGATAAAGTTATTGCTCTATTAGTGGAATACCCTCTTTTACAAAATAAAATAGCGCTTCAATAATATGTCTTCTTAGATTTTTAATTTGAATATAAAGCATTTAAAAATATTATTACAATAATAACTTTTAAATCTCTTAAAATAATAAAAAAAATATAATAATACATTTGGTTTATTTTTAAAACATTAGTATAAATATTATCTTTATAACAAGTCTTATATCTATAATATTTGCAAACTCAGAATCAGTACATATCTAAATGTGAAAATGTAATCATTGTTCAGTTATTTACATCTATTAAATATAGAGATAAGCAATGTTATTTTAACTCCAAAATAAAATCTTTAAATTGAAATGACCTTTAGAATATGACATCAAACCTAATGCGTATTATTTTTTTAAAGGTAGAATAAAAATAAAGCAAATCGCTAATTGTTATTTGTATATTGGTATGTTTTATAATAACTTAAGATCAGGCATAATAAGATAAAATTAGCTAAGATATCACTTGATGATTTTAATTATCAACAACTTTATAACAATAAATAAATAACGCCTAAAGTTCCTTTTTTAATTTTTTTTATTCAAGGACTGAATAAGATGGTATAATATTTAAATAAAAAAAAAAAGCAATTGTAATTATACGTATCCTGTGGATGTATTAAGAATTTTAATAATGAGATTAGATATATACAAAAAATTCTGTTTTTTAAAATTCATTTTTTTTAGTGACATTATTTATATGATTTGTTAATCTGTTTTTTTTTCTCTTTAAAAACCATTTTTTCTCAAGAATTTTATATATTTTTCCTCCACTAATATATAGATACATACACATTAGGATTACTGTGTAATATTTGGTTCCAAGCCGGATTTGTGAATAACAAATGATATATATGGGGGGAGAGAGAAAAAACAATATTGTTTAGTCGAATTTGATGTTTTATTGGGAAAGGATTCAGTGGGGTAGAAACAGACAAAAGTTAGGTATATAACTTTTAAAAACGCAGATGCCCGGGGAAGCTTCGGAAGAGGTATCTACCATTGGGAAATGAAAGAGTTTTTCTCGGTAACTCTTGGATCAGGGGTTGAAATGAGGTGGTTGTCGGGAACAGTGGGAAGTGTCAAAGAACAAGGATTCCGTTAATGCACCCAATTGATTACTGTAGGGTTTGAATCCAGGCAACCACCACATCTATCTTCCATGTCGAAGTATATAAAACACATATCCCATGTCCATTTATATAAAACCACCACTTCTCCATGTGATTTATAAAAACACCATCATTATCTTCCAGGATAAAAAACACAAATGATTCTTAGTCGATTTATATAAAGCCATCTCCACTGTACGGTACTATTCTAATAAAATAAGTTAATAAAAATCTTTAGAGAAATATTTTTCCAGTGTCAAATACTCTGATTCTCTTACACAATCATTAACTACCCAGATTGGATAAGTTGTTTATTAAATAAAAAAACAAAGACAACAAATACAAGAGGATTTATGAAGTCTTACGGATAACACATATTTATATGCTGTATATTTCTATTATATAACATTATATTCGGGTTCTATTTATCTTATTTAACACTATATTATATGCTTATATTTTGCTTATTAAACACTTTATTTAATCTTATCGTCCTCCACCTTATTACCTCTAAGTCTATTTAGCCACTTACTGTCTGTATTGGACAAATATATAGAATAAATGACGTCAGTATCTAGAGTCTAATAAATATACATATCATTAACTGTAAGAATTAGTTATTTTTATTATTTAAAAAGTAAACCTTTTTTTTTTTATTTTTTCTTTTTTTGTTTTTTTTTTTGTGTTTTTTTTTTTTGTTTTTTTTGGATTTTTTTTTTTATTTTTGTGTTTTATTAAGGATTTTTTTTGTGTTAAGTATTGTATATATATATTAAAAACAATATGTGCATAAACCTGTAATATGTCTTAATTTTGAAATTACATGAAAATATTAAGACAACAATAACAAAAAAAAAAGAAGAGAAAACTGTATAATACTGCATAGTTTTTAGATCATATATATAGATGTATGTGTTTATTTGCTAGTAATACACATATTTAAAATTATACACATTAATTAAAATGTTAATAATTATTATTAATAAAAAAAATATTTTATCCTAGGTAAAAAATATATGTAACTAATGACAGTTGAAATTTTGTTTTAAAGAAAATTTAATTCGATATTAACATTAGCTAGCAATATTTGTCAAAATTAGTATGTAATACATTAAGAAGACAAAAATAAAATTAGTAAATTTTTTCTTATTGCACTCAAAAATTGATCTTTATAAAATGCAGAAGAAAAAAAAATTATATAATTATTAACTGTAATTTTACTTATATCTTTTGTCTAGTTACCAGTTGTGATGGGATATAAAATGGCTTCTTAAACAAAATCAGAAGATTATATTCACAGGCTATTTGGTCAGACCATTCCTTATCTCCAAAACCCTTACATATCATAACAAATTCTTATTACCTACTTATTTTTTCAGAACTGGTTTATTTTATTTTTTTTCTCCTATCCCATTTTAATGAAAGATTTTTCTCTAGTTTCACTATTCTATTTTCATATTTACAATGATATCTTGTTTAATTCACAGTCTCATTCATCTTTCTGTTTAATTTGTCTTATGACTTGAATCACGATATATTTTGCTTAATTCACAGGTTCATTAAATTAAATTACAATATCTTGTTTAATATACACTTTCATTAAATTAAGCCATTTATATAAGCATGAGTAATTGCTATCCACTTGATTGTAGTATTACTCAAATCCTTAAATTAGTATTGGCTTTCATCATGAGGAACACTACTTTTATTATGTCATTAACTAATGAAGGCTTTAACACCTTAAATTTTTTAGCCCAAGTCAATCTGTTTATTTAGCTATATAGATCTGATACTAAGACAATGACTGTCTTTTAGTGATCTCACTTTTATGCTAATTATAGACACTTTATATATATATATTATAACGATCGAAATGAAAGTGAAGATCGAATCTAACCGCAAAAACAATATCTGCAACTACCAGGGCGCCATCTAGGCATTTGAGCCTAGAAAAATTTATAAAGTAGGCAGATACGCGCTGTCAAGATTCCACTTTATTTAAATATTCCGATCGTTAGCCCAAGTCACTAGCTCAGCGGAGACGCAGAGATAAAAATCTATAAATTTTATATCTTAAATATAAAAGAATAAAAGCCACTGCCAGAAATTAACACATAAAAATATTTATTTACGCACATATAAAATAATATTTAAATTTTGAGGAATAAATTTAACGTTTATAATTTTATATTGATCTTTAATTCTAAATTTAAGTAGATTGCAAATAATGAGTTTACTATTTATTTAGAGGGTCGAGTATGAATGGACTACATAGGTCTGCATTTGAAAGGAAAATATTCTTCCCTGATTTAACCTTAGGCAACAAATTTCACAATCAACTGGCGCCAATCCATCTGATACATTCATGTATTCAATGTAGCATGATACGACAACACAAAATACTATATTGTCAGGAATGTACATCTGAACAATAAGTAGAAATAGAGAAGACATTGACTCTCCACCAACAGGAATGTGACATCTGTTGGCAAGTAGAACAATAAACAAAAAACTCCATAGGAATGGACTGCGGTCTTCTGCCGACTTACAAACCCATCCATAGGCAAACAGAGGGTGTGTGGCGTATATCTATAATCCTGCCCGTAGCGGACCTCATACTACATCTACTAATTACACAAATATATCCAATCCATTGAACCAATTCAACTACGAAATGAATAACCTAAGATTACCCTCCCTTAATACAACTTTACAAAACTATATAGCCATTCACGCCCGACTTAATTTTAACATTTAAATACGTTCGCACAGATTTGTTTAAAAATGTTGGGTATAGATCGATTACATAGATTCCACGGTCAAAAACATTTCAAAATAAACATAAACGATCAAAATACAAAATTATTGATACCGACAATCGCAGAGGGAAACTTATAAGTAACCCAATAGTATTCACCATAAGATACTTGCGTTGTCACCAATAACTTAAAAGACATCCGAATAAATACATTTTAGATACTCACCGTAAGGTATCATTATTTATCGAATGTCTATATATTTTGATCAAATATGAAAACCAAAATATAATTAACCGCAAACGAATCCATGCAAGCGTCTATAAACAACTTAAATTTCATACATTTAAATAATCTTTACAATAAGGAAAAAAAAAATGGAAATGATGTTTATCAATCGGGAAACATATAAAATTAAACATTATTAATTTGATTTAAAAACTTAAAAGTCAGATAGAAGTAGTTCTTAGTTATTTTTTTAAATTTAGAGTTCATGTCAATATAGCTTACAGTATAAGAGTCCAGGTTCCTGTTGGCAATTCCCACGGCGTCTCCATTGGAAGAAAATGTTCTGGAGGTAGCATTAGCTGGTTCCATTCTGGTATCACAGTCTTTTCATTTTATTTTTTTTTTAAACAAACAAAAAAATGAGAGAGAACGGCAAGTGCGTCTTAACGTTGTCATCAAATCAAGTTGGAAAAAACTGACTGGAACTCAATATTTTTTCTTTTTATAGTCCTCCTATGGATTCCATGAACAAAAACGTCACTGTTCTGTTTTTTCGTTATGGTCCGGGCCTTTATTTGCTTCCATTGGTCAAGCTAAAATCTCTTTCTTCTCTTATCTAACTTTTCATCTGACTTTTTAATTAAACAGCTTTTAGATAATTAATAAACAATCATTTCCATTTACAGATTACAGGAATTAATTAATACCTGTTTTTATTTTAACTTACGTTATTTTTTTATTAAAATATTTTTATATTTCAATCTTGTATTTTTTTATTAAAAAAAATACGTTCAAATACTTTTTTTTTTTTTTGTTTATGAAAAAAATATTTTTAAAGTTTAGCATCTGTGCGAATATATATATATGTTTAACAAACATTTTAATTTTAGCGTTTAGTTTTTTCCTTTTATTTGCGAACTTTTAAGTTTTTATTTTAAATTAATGTAATGACATATTTATATATCGTTACAATATATATAAAAAAGCACCACATTAAACAAGTATATTAACAACAGTGATTAATATCTTTCTTCATTAGAGTTATTTATATTAGCTTGTGATATTAATGGACAATAGATTGTAATAATGATTGGATCCCCAGAATAGTTTTTGATTATTGACCTTTGCTACTGAAGAAAACTGAATTGTACATTTTATTCAGTCACCAACTTTGTTTCTATTATAATATTCAAACTAATGAGTTAAAAGTTTCAATACTAATATTTTGAATTCAAGACAATTTCTTTATTAACGAATTCTTTGGAATATGGGTAATCCATTGCTTTTCACTATTGAAAATAAGTCATAAATTGGTCTGGGGATTTGGCTGGTACTATCATCTGGCGTCTGATTGTTCATGCTTACATAGAAAGCTAGAGCAAAGTTTTTAGAATGCTTTACTGCTAGTAATTTTTAATAGTTAATTAAGTATTGAGGAATATTATTTGAGTATACTAAACTACTTCATTATTTTATTTTGAATAGATTGCTGTGTATATATTTGTAAAAAAAGTAATCTTGGTCAATAAATTAATAGATTTGACTGATACAATCATGTATTTCTATTTGTTTTTCTCAATTTTGCTGTGTATATATTTGTAAAAAAAGTAATCTTGGTCAATAAATTAATAGATTTGACTGATACAATCATGTATTTCTATTTGTTTTTCTCAATTTGTCTTGTTTAACTATAGAAGCATGCTTTAATTATTCATTTGTTTTTCATGTTTTATTATAAGGTGATAATATGAAAAAAGAAAAGTGGTTTTTTCATTTGAAGTTCAGAAAATCAGGGGCAAAAAGTGATCTTTAATTTTAGGATAAAAGGAAAAATATATAAACAGAAAACAAAATTTTAGAAACTAAAATATTAAATATTTATTAATCATTATGCTAAACTATTTAGGTAAATTTCACTGCAAGAAAGAGAAAATAAATAAATGAATCTAAACTGCAATTTTTTTTTAATATTTTTAATGATGCTATTCAGATATAAAAATATACAATATATAGTATGTATTGTAGATTGCCAGATGAAAAGTTATAAACAAATTGTATTTATTGTATTTATATAATTTACTGAAATGTATTATTCAGTTAACTAAATAAATGAAATCTATTTAAAACTATTTATATATTAGTGCAACTACAGTATTTTTATAATGGTTTCTGAGCAATATTAATAAAAATTTTAAATATTGATAAAATTTCATTCAGTTTGTTTTTTTCTCATAATTAGTATTTATTTTGATACTATCTGACATCTCTGTTTATTTGACTTTCTTTTTATGTAACAAATAAACAACAACAATAAAAATACAATGTTCAGTTGTTCTTTTTTAGTTTTATCTTTTAATAATATTCAAGAATTTTATTCAAATAATCATTTTAAAATTTTATTTCATGACTGTTTGATATTTCATAGCTCAGATTTAAAACTGATTTGCTTAATTCTTTTGTTGACATTTCTGCTAATATATACTACACTTGTTTAATTAAAAAAGTATTGTGACAGATTTTAAAAGTTAATTATTTTGATTAAAAAGAATGGTGGGAGGGGTTATTTTATTAAAAATGATTCCAAATCTTATTTTTATTTTAATTAGGTATTTTTCTGTTGCTAATTTATTAAAAATTAATTTTTGAAGCATATTTCATTTTTGCATCTATCCCATTTCTGTACCTGACATCATTGTTTCTTTTGTTGAAAAGTCATGCTTACTCCAATAGAAGATTGAGTCTTTGATTTAATAGTCAGAAATAAAGTAAATAGTTACTTTGGGTCATCACCAGTGATATTTAATCAGATAATAGATTATATTTTATCATATATTGCAAAACAATCTGACAATCCTTCCGGTTTCAGTAACTCAATTTTTAGCACTTTGTTTCTAATGCTTTTTTGTTTTTTTATTGATTGTGAACTTTAAATTAAAGTATATGAAACTTCTATTTGATAGGCAAAAATTTTAAGAGATTTGCCATTATATGTATATATTAAATAATTAAAAATTATTTATGTTTGAGAAATATTTTTTATTTATATAAAACAAGTTATATTGAAAAGTGAATCTGTTCTTTATCAGCATAAAACATTTTTGTTTTTAATTTTTTAATAGCTTTATTTACATTCAAAATAAGAATAAAGAAACGATCTCAAAATTTTTTTAGCTTGGCAAAAAAAAAAGAAATATTTGTATTCAAAAATATAAGGTAATGGAAATTTTTAAATACTGTAATTCATCAAATAAAAGAAAAACAGTATGATATATATTTTATTTAATTGATTTAATGCTTTATATTATTGTTGGGGTTTAAATGTATCATTTTTGTGTTAAATAAAATAAACTATTGATTATCCTATTGCAGGGGAGAACCTAAAACATGGTATGGTGTTCCTGGCCATGCTGCTGAGCTTTTTGAAGCTGAAATGAAACATGCAGCTCCTGAATTATTTGAAACTCAGCCTGATTTGCTTCATCAATTAGTAACCATTATGAATCCTAACATTTTGATGACAAAAGGAGTTCCAGTAAGTATTATATATATATGTACATGTATTTTTTTTTATAAATATACGGGAGATTTTATTTTCTGTGAAACTACTACAATTGATATGTTTCAGATATATCCGGTTTGTATTTATGAAGTAGTAATTTTTAAATATATGTGTTATAAAAATCCTTTACGTATCAGACTTTCTAATTATTTTAATAAACTTACAAATAATGCTCTGTTATACCATTGCTATTTAAGAATCTACCTTCAATTGATTAATGGATTGCGTTGATGTGAGAGGGTGTTATTTGTAAATTTATTAAAATCACTCTAGAAAGTCTGTCTTGTAAAGGATTCTATGTACATTTTGAAGAATTATTATTTCGAAAACATTATTATATATTATCAACACTACTTATTCAATAGCCATTGTTTATTTACCAGTGTTAAAATTAATAGAATATATATGTTTATATAATAAAGTGTCATTGCAATTATATCAAATATATCGAAGTGATATTAAATCATTAAAGGTGAATAATGAAATCAACCTTTTATGAACTTGTGTTTTGGATCACCATTTTTTCCAATGGCTTTGAGAAACAAGTAATTTTCATAATAATTTTTATTTAAACAATTCATTTGAATTTAAATTTTGTATATTTAATGCGGCAGTCTTTTTTTAATAAAGCATATTAAATAAGAACAAAAATGCTATTGGTTTGGGTTATCAGTCATTTTTTAAAACAAATGAAAAGGGTGGTAGCCAAAAAAACATGGCCTGAAGAGATTGGTTTGATTGTTCCATTATACAGTGATAGGCTTGAAGTTTTTATGTGTGCTTTAATTTATATATGTAATAAATCTATGCCTTCATGTATTGATAATTGTGATATTTTTTTATACACAAAATTGTTTAAATAGTCTTTAGAACAATAATTAAAAAAAAAGGATGAAAATTTTGAGTGTGTTGGTTGAATTATTATTATGTTATAATCTATTTAAATTACTTTTTTTAGAAGAATGTTGATGAATAATTACTATAAAATGATTCAAATGATTTATGTATACGTACTTTCTTTCAGTTTTTGAGGTGGTTTCCATTTTGGGCAAGTAAGTTTTCAATTCATTCTCAACTATGTATACATAATGTATTCATCCATTCCTTTCTATGAATGACATAATAATAATGGAATAAACTGCATTTGATAGAGAATGAAATTGTTTCACATGATCATTTTTTGCCCTGATAGTATAAGGGATTGATTTTTGATGAATTTATAACTTTGTAACTGGTTTTAATTTTTGAAAAGTATTTTATCATATACTGTATGTTAAAAATTGTGTGATTTAAATAAATATTTTTTTTTTATTAAAAAATTAAATTTTTTTTTACTTCTATTAGAAGCAATTTATGAATAGTAACTATAGTAAAAATAAATCAGTTTTTTTACAAATTGTAATTTTCTCACCAAGGATTTAAATTTGTTTTATATTTGCATGTAATTATATGTTTATATTAGTTTCTTACTCTATGAATCCTATATTTATATTACTCTTGTGTATTTAATTTAAGATTTTTTTTTTATAAAGGCAGGTGGAGATAAATAGGTAGTAGATGATATGGTGACTTTTTAGTTATATTCAATTGTCTTTACATTTATTTTCTTTTTGTTATAAGAAATTGTTGGAATATATATTATTGAAATACTTTTTAATTATGAAATTATAATTGAAATAAAAATAATTATGAAATACGATATTAATTTATTTAGTTGTGCATAAAAGAAATATATTTTTTTAATGAAATAGTTTTTATTATGAATCTATCTGATTTTTTATTTTTGTAATATTTAAAATTAAAATTTTAAATATATTAAAAAATATTACCTACAAATATTACATTCCAATTTTTAATAATATCACTAATTGACAAGTTGTACATATATATCAAGTTTTTTTAATGTTAATTTTTACAAATATGTCATATAAAATACAATTTTTTGACAAATGTCATGGAATTTGCCTTAAACTTGTTACTAAAAAACAAACAAACAGACATAAATATTTTAAATAACAATATAAATAGATACATATACAGCAATTATTTGAAATTTATAAGAACCAATTTCTTTTTAGCATCTTTTTTCACTAACCATTATCAGTCAGTTTTCACACATTATCAAACAGTCATATCTAAATCTTTCTGTTTTTTGATCTGTTCCTTAAATATTCATAATTATTTCCTTCTATAATATCATCAATCAACCTTTTCCCCCTTAGATAAAATCAGTAATTTAGGAATGTTAAAAATTGTGAATAAAGAGTGGTTATTTATTGAAGAAATTATAATGAAGAGGAAGGACTTGAATAGAGTGTATATATTGAGGCAAAAAAATGGTGCAAAAATATATTAGAAATAATAGTGGAAAATAAAAAAAAGAGAAGATTGCATAAGAAGAAAAGCATTGAGAATAGTTATTTGATGTGAAATATCTCTTAGAATAGATAATTATTGATGCTGATAATGATATTAAAGAACAAAGATTGTTATAGAAGGTTTTAAGCTTTAATGATATTTTAAAAGTTTTTTTTTTAAAATAAAGAATGTTGAAATAGCAGCAGCTTTGTAAGGTATCCATATTGATTATCTGAAAAAGTGTTTCTTCATGGAATGTATTCCAAATGAGAATTCTTAATTTTTTTTTTTTTCCAAATGATTAATATCTAGAAATTAATATATATTATTTTAGTCTCACTACATTTTCTGACCTTTTCATTTCAACTTATTATATTAGTATAGTTATCAACATTTTATATTAGTATAGTTTTATTCTTTCCTACTTATATAAAACTAGTTTGCATGTATGATATTTAATTTATTGCCACTGTAGGTAAACAATTAAGACTTACTTTTTGCCTATTATCAATTTCTTATAGTGTTTGAGCTATTTTTTTAAGAAAAAAATATATATGTTAAGTATTTTATGAATTAAATGGGAATTTAAGAAAGTAAAAATAAATGGAGATTATTTAAATCATCTAGGTTTTGCAGATGTGATTGTCTTTGTAAATGATGTTTCAGACTTTCACAGAAATTATTACAAGAGTTACGATAGCAAAGAAGTAGAATTAAGATAAATTCTAACATGACGTAATGTTTAATGGTTTTCCAAAAAAAAAAAAAAAAGAGAGAAAATAAAGATTGATAGTAATGCATTGGAAGAAGTTAACTATATCTTATCAGAATAGTAATATAGATGGAAACAAAATGGTTGAAATTAGCTATAGAACTAATCTTGAAAGGAACACTTTTGGTAGAAGTAACATTAAAATGAAATATGACTACGCTTGAAAAAGATTTTTTAATAAATATGCTTTGCCAATACTTACTTATGAACATTTAATAAAAGAGCAATGTGGAAACTGCAGATTGCACATCAAAATATGGAAAGATGTACCATAGGAGTAAGAAGAAGGGATTTAAATTAAATGCAATGACACAATCAGAGATTAAAATGGATATGTTGCTAGAAAAGATCATAATAGACAATAAGAGTTTTAAATTGGATCCCAATAGATTGTAAGAGACTACATATAAAATGGAGATTAGAAGTTATGGCTCAGAAAAATTGGATTAAATTCGGTGAATCCATCATTTTACATGATGATAATATGGGGTAACTTCTTAAATAATTGTATTTGACATTTACATCTTATTATTAATTTTTTAATAAGATTTTTATATATTTTAATATAAAATAAAATGGTAAAACTTTACCTAAATATTTCCCTGCAGAGCGAAGGCTTCCACAACAGCCTATCATAGAGATAGTGAAGGAGAAGGCATTACTTATCAGACTTGTCAGTTAGCATAATAAGGTTGATTTGAGCAATTTTTCTTGTTTTAACTGCTATCTGGGATTATCTAAATATCCATTTTCTGGCCAATATTGAATGGCTGAAAGAAATGTTGAATCCTAATTGTAATCTGAAAATTTTTTTTGAGTTTTACATAGCCAGAATTTGAACCAATCATGGGAATGTTAGTTTATGAGTCCCATTTTTATTTACATATTTTAGATATTTATGTATTAGTCCGATTGTAAATTTTAGTCTTTATTATTTATGATTGCTAAATATTTGATAGTACATTTTATTTAATTAATTAATTAAATTTAACTTTCAAAGATTTAAAGAATTATTTTTAACAAAGTTGTAAAATAACAAACTCCATTATTCTGTATTTATGTCAATTTATTTAAGTGGCAAAAATTGGCTCTATTTAAAACTTAATTAGATCAATAATAGCTAGAAGTTATTAAAGAATGTATACTAGATATAAAAATATTCTAAAGATCTTCAACAACTTATCTTTGAAAACATATCAAATATTTAGCAATTATAGATAATCATAATGTTTTTAATAAAGACTAAAATTTCACTGCCATATTTTATTTTAAATAATTTTTATAAAAATGCATTATATTGCTTTTTTGAGAAAAATATCCAGATGTAATAGAAGATCTTCAGTATAGAACAAGATTATTGAAAAATAATTTTTCTCTTTCTGTTACGAATATATGAATGAGAATTGTTAAAAATAAGAAAATTTAATTAACTTGTTTATGTAAATAATCTTTTTCTGAATTTTCATTTTCTTTGTGTTTTGAAGTTTATTTTGTTGAATAATAAAAATTCATTTTATATATACTTCCATATGAAAAATATATTTTGTGTTGATAGTTGTTTTATATATTCAATTGTGAATACAACAGTTTTATATAATATTTGTTATCTTTTTATTTAATCAGGTGGTTCGTTTAAACCAATGTGCTGGCGAATTTGTTGTTACATTTCCCCGAGCTTATCATGCAGGCTTTAATCAAGGTTATAATTTTGCTGAAGCTGTTAACTTTTGTCCTGCTGATTGGGTAAATATTTGTTTTCTTTTTACTATGTATCTATCTTTTATTCATTATGAGAACATTTATTTTTAAAAAAAAAATTGGTTTGCTGATATTTTATAATATTGTCACTACACTATTGATTAATGTAAATGTGTGTATGTGTACATATATAAACACACAAACATATATGCACTGCATTATGTATGTAAATATATAGGCGTATAAAAAGTTTAAAATTATTGAAATTAATTTATTTCAATAAAATAAATTTTAACTATGTGTAATTTACTTTCATTTATTATATTGTTTAATGTTTCCTCAAATTATCTTTCTTTGCCATTTCACTATTTGAAGTTGGGAAATTAGTTATTGTAGATTTGGAATTTTAAAACTAAATATTTATATGTATAATTTATGAATACAATTATAGCATGTTATCCATATATATATAGATACACAACATTATTAACTTATATATGTATTTTTTTTAAGATAATGTTTACTGTAATTTATATTATAAAATTCCATGCAGCGTTTTGAAAAAAAAGAAAAAATACTATTTTAGTTTAGCTATTAAAATGTCTTGACAATAATTTAAAAAAAAAAAAAATAATTATTAGAAATATCAAATTATTTTTCTAAAAAGCACAAAAAACTTTATACTTTTTGATGTTTGAATTATCAAACATTTAATATAAATTCGCAAATCAGCTATTCTCACTCAGAAAAAAAAACATGAATATAAATTTAACATACTTAAAAAATTCAATATATTTTATACTAATTTTTAAATATTACAATATGTGCAAGTTAATTAGGAATATTATGGTCATGCATATTGAGTAGTTTTGGAGGGGGTAATCTTTATTCGTGGCATTTAGAAAACTGTTATAAGAATTTATTTAATTCTAAATATTTTTATTAAAAATATTTATACCATGTATTTAAACAAAAAACAAAAAAGTTCTAAAAATATGCATTACCTAAGATATTATCTCATATTTGTTAGCTTTTGCTTTATTTAATTAATTAGTTTAACCATATGCATTTCAGAAATATGGAAACAATATGAAAATATTACCAAAATCACACTTTTCTTTATTTTTGCCATAATATCCTACAAATACAATTTACCCAAACCGCTTCAAACACTTTTTAGCAAAACTCACCTACATTTCGACTGAGCTGTAGTCTTCTTCAGAGCTATGATATAATGAACAAAATAAAAAAAAACATAAATATATAATAACACCATAAAAAATTTTAATAATAAAAAACTAAAAACAAGATAAAATATATATATTAAAAAAACTGAAATAAATAATCAAACCCAAATAAAACAATTAATATAAAATAAAATGTACAACATAAATAGAAAATAAATATAAATTATACATGTGTATTCCTAACTTTATACATATATACATTCAAAGATAACTATTAATCTAAATATATTATCTATTTTATTATTAACAATGGGGAAACAAAAACTACCATTACAAACAGAGCATCCCAGCATATATATATGTATAAAAGGGCACTGAACAACAAGGAGTCTACATCAGCATTTGTGGAACATGAAAAAGCTACTGGACACAGATTTGAACCCACCAACCCCAGAATAGTGTGCAAAAAGTAACGACCATAGGTGCAAAATAAAGGAGGCATATTTCATAAATAATGACACTCAATCAATCAATAGAAAAGACACCTGTTTTGCCATTTCAAAAAGATGGATAAACTAATTCAAACAATATTTTAAATAAAATACCGAAACATCTAATTAACATAAATTTGAATACTCCCCCCTCCTCATCACTATCAATTGCACACAGCTATGATTATGAAGCCATAGAGCTTTGAAAGTGCTAAGCTTTAAATAAATTTAATAAGATATATAACTTCTTTAACGTGCGTTATAAGCGCATAATTATTGATATTGATTTTATTAACAATCTACTAATTATTTCTATTCTTCATAAACTTAAACTTTATGGTTAGTAACTAAAATTCTTTTAATTTTAAATCCTATAATATTTATTATTTTCTTACTCATTCATCTTTTAAAAAATAATATTTTATATTTATTATTATTTCTGAATATTTAAAACCTATAAACATTATAATCTTTGAACTTACCAAGTTAATTTTGATCTTTTAACATGGAACAAATAGGAAGTATTAAGAATTTGTTGGACTATTTAAAATGAAAAATAAGTATAGAAGAAGTAAATTTAATGAATATACAATGGAATACTATAATAAAATTATATAAAAATAATAATAATATAAAATACCTAAAAAAATGTGATGATAATATAATACCTAAATTCATTAAAATGGAGAAATTAAGAAGAACACTGACTAATAGTGAAATATTTATAAAGAAGATAGAAAAGAATGTCTTAAAGAAATACATTAGAAGTTGTTATAAAAAGAAAAAAAACATTTATATAAGAAAATAAATAATATAGAATTCATATTGAGGGACAAAGTAACAAAAGATGAAGAGAATAAATTTAGAGAATTATGCGAGATAAGAAGAAATATGATAAATGAGAAAACAAATGAGACATATTAAAAAATTTAAAATATTGATGGAAGAACAAAAAATAAAACTAGGCATTATAACAGATGACAAAATGAATAATATACACATTTTTTCAAAGATAGAATTTACAGAAGAAGAAAAAAATATATTGAACAAAAGAATTAAATATGTGCCAATTGGAAATGATGTTAAGAAGGATGTGGTAGAGATAGAAACAACAATGGAAAAAATAGCACAAGATTTTATAGAGGAAAAATATGGAGTACACTATTATGATGACAAAGATATTACAAAATTGTTAAATAATGAAGAGAAAATATGGTTTGATGAATTTAAAAAAGAAATAAATAATTTGATATATAAAATAGAAAATAATAATAAATTTGAAAATAGAAATAAAGACAATGTAAAGAAAAACAAAGAATTAATAGGGAAGATTAAATATAAATATGAAAAAGAAGTAGTTTTCTTAAAGACAGATAAAGGGAATAAATTAGTGATATTAGATAAAAAAAGGTTATTTAGAAAAAATGAAGGTTATGCTGAGTGATAAGGTGTTTGAAAAAGTCAAGAATGACAGCGACTTAAAAAATAGGATATATGCATTAATTAAACATATTTATAAAGAGGGGTTAATAGACAGGTTAACATTTGAGAAAATGGAAAGTAAAGAATGTAAAATAGCAAGAATATATGGGGCTCCAAAAATTAACAAGGAAAGTATCCCACTAAGGCCAATTATTGATTGTAAAGGATCTTATTTAGACAAAGTTTCAAAATGGTTATCGAGTGAAATTTTTAAAACATATGCCAATGAGTATGAAAATTCCAATATTAAAAATAATTAAATTTTAATAGATGAAATTAATGACATATTTAAAAAATATGAATACAGAAACTTAACGTTTATAAAAATGGACATGATTTCTTCGTATACTAATTTAAATGTAGGTAAAGCGATAAGTTTAGCTATAGAGAAATATAGTAAGCATAAAAATAAAACAATAAAATTACCTGTTCATATTTTGGTAGATTTAATGGAATTATGTTTCAAGGATGTAATTTTTGAATATAATACAGAATTTTATAAGCAAAAGAAGGATTATTAATAGGAGGAGCTCTTAGTGCAATTTTAAGTAATATTTATATGAATGAGTTTGATAAAAATATAACAGAAAATAAAAATGCTTCTTTGTTTTTTAACACATATATAGACGATTATTTAATGATTTTTAATAAAAGACAAAGACAAATAAGCTGGTTTATTAATGATATTAATAAAATAGAGGAAAATATAAAGTTTACGGTTGAGAAGAAAGAGAATAATGAAATTGCATATCTGGATATAATGTTTCAAAAGAAATTGATAGATAAAAAATAGTGTATTCAGACAAGTATTTATAAAAAGAACAATATTGGTAAGAAAATAACAAGTTGGTTTTCCAACATTGATAGGAAATATAAAATTAGTTCCATATATTCAAGGATATACAGGGCTGCAATGTATTGTTCAAGGAAAGAAGATTATAATAAACAAAAAGATTTAATAATCAATGAGTTAAAAATGAATGGTTTCCCTGTATATATAATTAAAAGAAGTATTGGAAAAATAGAGTATAAGATAAATAAAAATGAAAAGAGTGAAGGAAAAAAGAAAGGTGAAAATAGTTATATAGGAATAAAAACAAATAATAATATAGTGAATAAGTTTAACATAATTATAAAGAAGATTAATAAAAGATACAAAAGAATAATTAATACAAAAATAGTTGACAAAAAAAGAGAAAACCTATTAAATTTGATAGATAACAAATACATAGGATATAATAAAGAAATAATTAATGGAGTATATGTGATAAAATACAAACAATGTCTTGATAGTGGGATATGGGAGAACAAAAAATTCTATAAAAACAAGATCAAAACAACATATGGCAGATAACAAATCACTGATATATATACTTACAAAAGAAACAGGACACAAATTTACACAAAGTTCAATAAAAATGAGATTACATACAGAAAGAATTAAAGGAAAATAAAAGAAGCTATATTAATAAGAAATATAAAACCAGAATTTAATAGAGATTAGGATGAGATTGGTATAGATATAGTTATTAAATAAGATATATGGAGGTAAATATGTAAAGAGATAATTGTTTATAAATGAATTGTGGATGATAAAAAATGGTTAAGTTAAATAGGAGTATAAATGTGGGTATGTTTATAGATATTACATAATAGAAAAATAATAAATTAATAAACTTAGCATAATATTTACATATAAAACAGTATAATAAAAATTTATGAGAATTATATAAGAATAATAATAAAAGTTAAAGTGTATAAAATAAAAAAAATATATGTAAATAAAGTTGTAGGGAATATATATATATAAACATAGAAAGCAGTATAATATAAATTTATGAGAATTATATAATAATAATAAAAGTTAAAGTGTATAAAATAAAAAATATATATATACATTAAGAGTTGTAGGTGATATATATATATTTAGTTTAAATATGTAATAGAGGGAGCTAGGGTATAAGAAAATGAAAATGTTTGGTAGATTGCAGTTTATGGATAATAAAAGAATAGCTACAATAATATTTAATTGGGTTATGAGTAAAGGGCAGGTAACAAGATGGGTGAGAAAGGTAATGCAGTATGCAAAAGATTTGGATAAAGAATTTATATCAGTATATTTATACAAAAGATGGGATGATTGTGTTAAGAGAATTGTTGAGTGTTGTAGTAGTAAGGAATGGAATAAAAGAATAGATTTATTAATAAAGAATAGGGAGTTAGAGAGTTGGAGAAATAGTATGGAGAGTAAAAAGAGTTTAAATATATATAGAAATAAACAGAATATTAGGTGTGAGTTAATATATGATAATAGTAAGGAAAGTAGTTTATTATTTAAGGCTCGAACAGGATCTTTAGCTACAAGAGAATATACATGTAAATGGAAAAAAATGGGTGATTTATTTTGTAAATTATGTAAAGAATGAATAGAAAATATTAGGCATTTGTTAATTGAATGTAAATGCTTGAAAACAGAAAGGGTACATATAATGAAGTTATGGAAGAATAAATATGAAAAAAGTGATTATACAGAAAGTGAATTATTGGTTTTTATGCTGAGTTTGGGAAAAGATAAAGGGGATTTAGATATAAAGGTTATAGAGTTGACAAAGATTATGTTGTGGAAATGGAATGGAGCAGAATATGGGAAAATTTAGAGTGGGAAATGGAAAATAAAGTGGCTAACAAGTTTATCTGGGCATAATTGCTGAGATATTCTTGACTTCATTTGAGGAGAAGCCATAATACATCACATCACATTGGGAAAAAAAAAAGTTTTTTTTTTTAAAAAATCTCAAAATAAACTTGGTAAGTTCAAAGATTATAATGTTTATAGGTTTTAAATATTCAGAAATAATAATAAATATAAAATATTTTTTAAAAGAATGAGTAAGGAAATAATAAATATTATATGATTTAAAATTAAAAGAATTTTAGTTATTAACCATAAAGTTTAAGTTTATGAAGAATAGAGATAATTAGTAGATTGTTAATAATAATAAAATAGATAATATATTTAGATTAATAGTTGTCCTTGAATGTATTTATATATATAAAGTTAGGAATACACATGTATAATTTATATTTATTTTCTATTTATGTCGTACATTTTATTTATATTAATTGTTTTATTTGGGTTTGATTATTTATTTCAGTTTTTTTAATATATATATATTTTATGTTGTTTTTAGTTTTTTATTGTTAAAATTTTTTATGGTGTTATTATATAGTTATGTTTTTTTATTTTGTTCATTATATCATAGCTCTGAAAAAGACTGCAGGTCAGTCGAAACGTAGGTGTGTGTATATGTACAAATAAAGAGTTTTGCTAAAAAGTGTTTGAAGCGGTTTGGTTAAATTGTATTAATATGAAAATATGTCAAAGTTTATGTAATTGAAACTTTAAATTTAAAAATCTAAAATAATTTTTGCCTTAATCTGTATTGTTATTTTTTAAAACAAATAAACAAAATTTTTTAAAGAATGTTTGTCGAAATAGTGAAAAATTATATTTAGTAATAAAATCTTTTTTTTTTGTAACATTACTCAAAGGTCTCTTTAGAATTTTATTGTACTTGACTAAAATTTTCATCTGATTTACGAGTTCATAAATTATTTAAAATAGTGATCTGAATTTTTGTATTAAATTAATAATCATAAGCTTACATGAGCACATTTATTTGTTTCCTGAGTATGAATTTGTTTGTGCTTTGTTTTGAACAAATTATTTATGAATTGCTAATTAAAGCTTTAAAAAGTGAAAGCAATTTTTATGTTATGTACAACTGTATTAATGTAGATTGATAGCATTTAAGTGTTTATAAGTGATTTATATCAGTATTTACAAATAATTTATTTACTTTTTAAAGTTGCAATTTTTAGGCATCTATATTTTTTTTTAAAAAAAAAAAGTCATCTTCTTATATGATTTAACAAGTAGAATTTTTTAATAAACTTTTTTTTTTAAAAAAAAATATTATAATAGTATGATAGTATGGATGACAAATGAATAATATGGTAATAAACTTTAAAAATTACTAATCCAGATTTTCCATTCAGAACATCTTTATTAAAACAAGACCACAATTTATTTTGGCAAACTTAAATACCTGGTTTAGCAGTTTTGAAGTTAAATATTACTGTATTATTTAATGTATTATTCATATACTCTTGGGGAATATAATTCTTAAATTTTACTAGGGTTTACATATTTTTAAAAACACAATGAGAATGTATGAAAGATTCTTTAATGAAAATAGAATTATATTAAAATATTTTTAGTTTTCCAATCTTTGATTTAATTTATTGCATGAAATTAAAAAACACAAGTTTTTTATAAATTCAAAATCTCAATAAAATAAAAACTCTTATCAATAGAAAAGAATCATATGCATCTCTCTTTAAGAGATGTGGCCTATTCTACCAAATTAATTTTTATGTTTAAATTTTATATAAATTAGCAATAACAACATATTTATACACCCACTCTCATCTCTCAACTTATGCTATGTTTATGATTTGTAATAATCGAAAGACAGCAAAGCACAGTGTTTAAAAACATTTTGTGAAAGCTTTTATCTTATGTTCTTTATATATCTATTATAAATGTTATTATAAAACTTCAATTTTAATTTAAATATCAAAAATTATTTTATAAATGTAATTAAATAGAGCATGTAAATAAATTTGGTAAGTTTGAAAGATTTTTATTTAAATAGTTGTAAAGTTAATTTTTGTTTTGCTATTTTAATTAATGAAGACATTAAATTAAAATAAAAATAGTGTTAATAAAAAGAATTTAATGACTTGATTGTATTGGTGAAAAGTCTAGATAGTAATTAATTAAAATATTTCTTCATTAAAAACAATTTTAAAATATTTCTCAGCATTTTAATGTATAATTCATTTTTATTATATCACAAAATTTAATAAAACATAAGTACCAATTTGAATTACTTGTTTTGAATTTACAATATTTCTTTACAATTGTCAAATCATTTTATCAAATATAGAAAATGGAATCTTCAAGTTAACATTTTATAACAGGCAGAAAGAAAAAAAAATCCCAGTTTCTTTAGGGAAAGTAAATTGGTAATCATCTGAAATCTGGGTACGGCCGCTTGATGGCGTTGTTTATGTGTCAAAACACATAAAAATGCCATTTACTGCAGCCGGCCTTACAGCTAATACAACATTTATATTGTATTACCCATTGCAGGCCGCTTTATATGACATTGCACAAATATATTACAGCCTGTTTTGTGCTTCGAAACTATTTATGCGTATTTGTTCTTTTCCTAGCTGATTATCATATCACTTGAGGGTGTTTTAATTGCAAGTCGGTACAACTTTTCAAATCTCCATAATAGAATAATGTCATTTATATTTAAATAATGTTAATTACTAATAATTGTCATATGGTCCCCACCCTTCCCTAAAAAAATGTTAATATGTAAAAAATTGGCAAAGGGTATGTTCGAACACACTTCGACAAAGCTCACGCGCTAAGTCACTTTTCAGCGTGGAAAATATACGAGACCAATAAAATGTCTGAGAAGAACATGCAATTTTTAAACTTTTCAGAATTGCCGAGTACAGAAAGTGAGACTGTGTCCTTTTTTCAGGCACATAATGTCCTCCCAAATACCAGACTGTTTTTATTACAGCAATAAAATAATAAATAGAAATAAGTTCAAAAAGTCCAAAGTTTATGTTTTTATTTTATTAGAAATTGACAAGTATTTGGATTATCTTTTTTCATTGGGGGTTAAAATAAATTACTATTTCTGTTTTCTTTTTGTTAATAATAACAAAGTATGAAACCCCCCAAAAAAGCAGTTTATTGTAGAAGCCAAAAAAAAAAAAAAGATAATTCAAACGAAATATAAATAAAAGTAAAAAGTGAGAAAAAGTTGTTGAAAAAAAAAAATTATTGACTTTTTGTTACAATTATTTATCCGAGGGTGGGGGTTTCAAAACAATTTTTTACTTCCCCAAAAACACAAAAGTTACTTTTGATTTAATAAGAAGAAAAACAATTTGGTCAACAAAAAAAAAAAGGTAGAAAAAATTCAAAACAATTCTCAAATAATTATATTATATTTTTTCAGCAGGGTTAAAACAAGTGGGGTTAAAATAAAATACTATTTTTGTTTACTTTTTGTTAATAATAACAAAGTATGAAACCTCCCAAAAAAGCTGTTTATTGTAGAAGCCAAAAAAATAAAAAGGCTAATTCAAACGAAATATAAATAAAAGTAAAAAGTGAAAAAAAGTTGTTTAAAAAAAAAATTATTGACTTTTTGTTGCAATTATTTATCCGAGGGTGGGGATTTCAATTTTTACCCCCCAAAAACACAAAAGTTACTTTTGATTTAATAAGAAGAAAAACAATTTAGTCAACCAAAAAAAAAAAAGGTAGAACAAAGTCGAAACAAGTCCCAAATAATTGTATTATATTTTTTCGGCGGGGTTAAAACAAGTTTTTTCGTTGTGAAACAGTCAAAAGTTTTAAAATCAGAAAAATAAACACAAAGTTAAATTACCAAAATTTGTTGAATAAAGAAAAATGTAAGGTTAAAAAAACAATGAAAATGAATATAAAAATTTGTTTAATAAAAAAGAAATCATGTTATAAATGAAATAAAAATTTGTTTAATCAAAAAAAAAAAAATCATGTTATATAAAAAAAAGTTTTGGCCTGGTAACATTACATTTGACTGATTTCGTATAGCATCAATGCCATCAAGCAGCCGTGCCCGGATTTCAATGATTACCAGTAAATTTTCTTATTACTGCCACAAATTTGTATAAGATAATGACTGCCATAGAGTAATTTTTAAATGCCTCTTCTATCTTTTATAGAGATTATTGCATTATGATTGCACACGATTTACAATAATAGTCTTAGACCACTATATAAAAGACAAATAAAACTATGAAAACATTCAAATCCCCAACTTGATTTACATAACTATTTATGTTTAAATTTTATTCAAATAAAATGAATTCAAAAAAAGTTGTTGTCTGTACCTAAACTAAAACATAATAGCTATTTGAGAACTGCATTTTTGTTGCAACAACCATTGATAAAATGACAATTTATAGTTCCTTTTATGAGGCCTATCTATTAAAACAGTTTATAGATACTGCTTAATTTGGAATCCTCTTATTAGCCAGGAAATTCCTTTTAATCATATAGAGAATAATAATGGAGTAACTGTTAGATTTAAAATATATAATTTACATAATAAAAGTATTGATCCTATTATCAAATGTAAGATAATACGTGGATCTTATCTGTTTCATTTTAATCATTACATCATGTTCAGTATATAGTAGTGAATATATAAAAGAATGAATAATCTACCTTGTCACTTATAAAGCTAAGTTAATTTATATATCATAATTATGATGTTAGAATTGGGTTCACAGCCATATTGTCCCAAGACGAAAATGATTCTAAGATCTATTCTATTGGATTGTATCATTGAAGTTTCTTTGATGTGTTACATCATTAAAATCATTCAGATCAGATGAATTAAAATTTGTTTTTTAATGATTAATTTATTTCAAAAAATAAAGAAATAATTATGAAAATTAAATTTGTAAATGATGGTTCCAAAATTTTTTTTATTAATTAAAATTAATGTTTCAATTGTAAGTATCGGACAATATCTACTTATATATATATTGAAATGTATATTTTGATATTGTACATATTTCATTTTTTTAATTCATATTATTTATGTAGTAATATATTATATGGAACTTAACAATAAATAAATTAAAATTTACAAGTGTAAGCATTTATTTCTCGGTATCTCTTTACTAAAAAGAAAAAGTATCACAGTTTTAAATATATTAAAAGATTTAAATTGTTCTTGTTGATAAATAAAAAAGGACCATTTTTTGACCTTTCTAGATTGTAATATAAGATTAAAAGATAGAGATTTACTTATAGTGTAGATTTAATTAATTAATTTATTTTTGTTGGGAAGATTAAATGACATTTAAACGTCAATAAAGGCGACGAGTCTTTCTGTTTACTTTCATTTAATCTTACAGCTTAATATATTGCTTGTTATCATTTAGTAGATAGTGGTGCTTGCTGTGTTGCTAGTTAATTCGCTGTCTTTTTTAAAATGATAAGTAATTATAATTTCTTTTCAAACTTAAATTTGTGATAGTAATAGCATTTGGCATTATTATTCTCAGCCTTGCTTTCATATTTCATTATAGCTTTAGATATTTAATCTTAATTAAAAATATTTTATACAAATAATTACCAATCATTAGTATTTATTAAAATCTATATCCATTGAAGAAGTATCACTGGAAAACAAAAATGTGTTATACTTCTGTTTATTTATCTCCAAGTTTTTAAAAATCATTTCTAATTATTATGAGTTTAGTTTCCTTATTATGTGAAAAATCAGAATTTGGATTAAATAATACTGTTGCACAGCAAAAACTTTGAGTTTGGCTAAATCTTTACAACGGTTAATTATAATCAAGTAAAAGTTTTAGTATCTATGCATTATGAGTAATTATTTTATAAGATTGGAAATAAATTTAAAAAAAGATGAAATAGGAGATTGTTGTAGAGTATTTTAGATTTAGTTTCTAAATTATAATAAAGAAATTGATGCATAAACAGATTTTTTTTGAGAGTCTAATGCAAAAAAAAAAAAAAACAGATTTTTTTTTGGAATTATTTTAAATATTTGCATATTGTGTACAGAATTCAATTTTTTTTTACCAAATTTGGAATTATTTTGATTTACTAACAATATAAATTTGTTATTAGAATAATGATGTTCTACCCATTAATGGAGTCACCAAACACCAATGATGTAAAGAAATGATAGTGATAAATTTATATTTTTATTTAAAAAACACACACACACACACAAAATAATATATGTTTGAAAATCTCAAAATAGTATATTTAGCGAATAAATAATGATTGAAAAATAAACAATTTCAATATAATTGATTGATGCAAACATTCTGCAAGAAATTAAATTAGCAATGAGGGCAAATGCAATTTCACAATAAATTACATTACCAAACAGATCTGTTGATTGAATATAACTAAAAATTTAACAAATATAACAGTACAAAAAATATTACGTAATAATTTACAAAAAAAATAATATATGACAATAAATCTATATGAAATTGTAATCCAAAAAGGAGTCATTGTTAATTTAATTTGCAGAATGTCTTCATGGATCACATTTATTGTAAATCTTTATTTTTCTATCATTTTGGCTCAATAAATATATTTTTTTTATATTTATTTTCTAAATAAATTATTTTCATGTTTTTTGCTTTGCCTTCATCACTTTGCTATCATTGCCAATGAAATTTTTCATAAAATGTTTGCAATGTTTATACTTATTGAAAAAATTTGTTTTTCAATTATTGTTTTTTAGCTAAATATATACTTTCTAGGTTTGATTTGTAAATAAATTGTATTATTTTCATGTTTTTTTAGTTTTTGATTTTTTTTATGAAAAATATGAAACTTATCAATTTTTTATTTGCTACATTGGTATGTGGATGGTAGCTCCAACAATGAATAGAGATATAGTGTACTAATTTCATAAATTATTTTTGCATGGATTTTATATAAATAAAAATTTAATCTTGATATTTCATAGCATATATGTATGAAGTAATATGTATATGTATTATCTTTAATATTTAAAATATTTTATATATATGAATAATGTTTTGACTTTTTATATGACATTCATAGTCTTCAACTTTAATTACACGATGAGCTCATTAAATTTAAAACAATTAGAAATAGCTATTAAATTTACCTAGTTTTTGTACGATTAAATAATCTCAAAAAATTTGTTTTAGTATTTATAATTCTGCACTTCATAAAATTAATAAATTTTTTTAGATTTGTTGTGTTTCTGATATTGATGTCAAAGGCATTTGAACACTTTACAGAGTAAAATATGTTTATGTTAGAACTAATGGTTAATGGAATTTTGAATAGATAATTTGTATGATCATAGATTTAATTTTATATTACACAATATGTAATATATTAATTATATGGGTATATTATTTAAACATGCTTATTATTTTCAAATGAGCGTGTGATAAATGTTATACTATTATTATTATCACTAATATAATTGTTATTTGCATAATTATATTTTTATTGATTTTTTTTAAGCTTCCAATTGGTCGTCAGTGTATTGCTCACTATAGTTACCTTCATCGATTTTGTGTGTTTTCCCATGATGAATTAGTCTGTAAAATGGCAGCAGATCCTGACAGTTTAGACTTAAATCTTGCAGCAGCAACTTATCAAGACATGTTAGTTATGGTTGAAAATGAAAAAAAATTAAGAAAAAGATTACTTGATGCTGTGAGTATAACTTTGTTATATATTGAAAAGTTTCTGCATTTTAGTTAAATGAGATTATAATGGTTTAGAGAATACTGTAAAGCCTTTTTTTTTTTTTTTTTTAAAAAAAAAAAAACTCTTTGAATATTTGCTGTTATCTATTGTTTTGAAATTTTTTTCTATTAATTATAGGAGTATGATTTAAAAATGTTTGTGAAATTAATTATTATGTAAATTTTGCTGTTAAAAATCTGAAATTAGTTTTTATCTTAAAAATTATTTTTAATATATTACATCTATATATTATTACACTCACATTTATTTATGTGTGTATGTATTTATGTGTTAATGTTCTCTCCAAAGCAAATTAAGTTAATATGATAATAGAGTAATCATTTTTTTATTGCTTGCCTTTCCTTAACATTTTAATATTTAGAACTTCACAAAATTAAATCCCTCATTAATATATTTACATATATATGTAAATCTTGTTAAAGAAAATGTCTCTTCACATGTGCTATTGGATTGATGTGTTAAATTTACCCGCCCTCACTCATCAATGTGTTTTAAAAGCATATGTAAATTACTTACGCTTTGAGTTATATAAACCAACACTTATTGATGGTGCTTAAATCAGGACTTGATCTTATTATGAGCCTGATATTTCAATTGAAAAATTATACAAATTTAGTTTACATATTGCAGAAAAGAGAAAGTTTCTCATTTTTAACTATCTTCGACTTTGAATTATATTAGTTAGAACATATGTAAATAAATGATTTAATGATTTAGGTGCTTGTCTTATAGATAAAGATGCCATTGGATGGTGCCGTTTTCAAGCTAAAACTATAAAATATGATCATTCCCGGGCCGTTGATTATAATAATTTTGCTGTGCTTTTTTGTAATGCGAAAATAAAAACAAAACAAAATCGTCTTTTATAAATATTATTTTTTATTAACATATACAATTTAAATGATAATAATAAATGTAAAATAAAATCAACAAATTACAATTTGATTCGTGTTTTTTCTATCGTATATTTTTTTAATTGTGTTACGGCTTTTTTTTATCAATTTTCTATCTGATATTTTTTTACTTGTGTTACAGCTTTTTTTTATCAATTTTCTATCTGATATTTTTTTACTTGTGTTACGGCTTTTTTTTATCAATTTTCTATCGGATATTTTTTTACTTGTGTTACGACTTTTTTTTTGTTGGTGTTTAACTAAAAAATAATAATCGTGATAAAAAGTAAAATTTCTTAGTCTATTTTTTATTTTTGTAGTCTTCCTTTTATATATATATTTTTTTTACAGACAAAGAGATATTACGGCTATTTTTTACTTCAAATAGAATGACAATAAAAAGTAAAAGTTGTTACCGTTAGTTTTAGGGTTAGGTTTAGAGTTAGTTTTAAGGTTAGGGTTAGTGTTCTGTTGTTTGTAATGCTAAAATGAAAAAAAATTCAAAATCGTAAATGTACTCGGACAAAATAAAGAAACTCAAACTTTTTTAAACAACAACAAACACATATAAATGTCTTCTTTACTTATTAAACATGTTTATAATATTTGCTTTTTATGAAATTTACAAAAAATCGTGTATATTTGTACTTTTCTTACTGGATATTTTTTTGGTACTGCTCTTTTTTACTTCAAAAATATACACACAGTAGAATCTTCTTTGTCTTGTGGAATGTTACGAACAGTACGTTACTTGACGCATTACCTAATTGCAACTTTCTAAAAACATAGATATTTAACATTTTCCCAATTAAAACTTCAATATTGTATGTTGTAAAAAGTCTTACAATTATTACTTTAAAAAATCTGAACATTTCAATAGTTTAAAATGAGAAAAAATCCAATGAAAACAACATTTCCATCCAATTCAAATACAAACTCTCTCATCAAGCCGTAACTATTTTGTAAACTGTGCGAATTCGGAAAATGTATTTGCTGCGATGCGACATACATGCTGTACTGCGACGAACATAGCGGCCTGCATTCTGTAGCACAACAAAAAAGTTGTATTATAGAAAACGCGGGTTCGAACGTGTCAGCCGTGGAAACAGCATTTTTATGTGTTTTAGGGCGAAAACGGCGCCATAGAGCGGCGTCTTTAGCTATAAGATGAGTACCAAGATTTATATATATGTATATGTAAATCTTGCGGAAGGAAATGACTTCGTATATGTGTTATTGGATTCATATATTAAATTTACACAAACTCATCTGTCAAATAATTTGTCAATTAAAATATCAGGCTCATGATATGATCAAATCCTGTTTTAAGCATGGTCAATAGATGTTGGTTTATATAAGAATAAGCTCTAAGCATAAGTGATTCACTTACATTTTTAAAACACTTATTTATGAATGAGAGCATGTAAATTTAATATATCAAATCCAATAACGCATGTATGAAGACTCATTCCCTTCCCTAAGATTTACATATATATATATATTGTAACCTTATTCACTAATCTAACTAGTCATAAATGAATCATGTCGCACATTTTTAGGGCAACTAAATCATCATATGTAACTTATCATACTCATCTAGCTATAGTCCAATTCCACGTTTGGGAACCATATCTTCCTCTGCAACCTTCCTAGCTACAACTAGTCTAGAGTATAAGCCTAAAAATAAATGTTAAACTAAAGAGACGGTTTCTTTATTGACTAAGCTCGCATGAAACTATAAACTTAGAGAAGATTACAAGGTGATTAATAACTCTGGTCAAACTAGCTTCAAAATCGACAAACAAGAAAACAAACAAAAGGTTATGAAATAAACTTAATATTTGTCAAACCAATAAATAAATAATAATTAGGTCGATGGAATGAATATGAAATTAAAATATAAATTAGGCAATACGTAAATTAGGATGTAGATGACTGAATGGTTGATGAAAATAAATAAAAAATTAAATAATAAAATGAAATGAGTCTGAGAATGAGGAGAAAAGAATGAGTAAGTATCAGAATAATGAATCATTAAGATGATGGTAGAATAAGAGTTAATGGATGATTAAGATGATAATGGAATAAGAGCTAATGAATGGTGAGTTAATTAAAATAAAGAATTAGGATGAAAGAAGAATAAAGAAAAATTGAAATGACAGATGAGAAAAATGATGATGATGAAAGATGATGTCCAGAACTCTACATTTGATATTGAATTAAATGATAATGAGACAATTAAATCAATTATGGATTCCAAGCTTAACAAAACCAGAATATTTACCATAAAGTCAAAACAAGCTATATATTTCAGATAAAAGAAGCAACTGGTACTTTAAAGTTTGGTTGACTTTTATAAAATAGTGAATGTAACATAACTCCAATCCAACTATAATAAACAACTAAATATAAATTTTACCATAAGCTCAGATTCTACATTGCAAATTAATATAATTTATTCTTCTCAGGGTTCACATAACGTAAAGATTGTTACACAAGATATACTTGGGTCAGTGAGAGGGATTTTGCCACTACCCAAATACAACACACAAAACGACACTTGATACAAAAGCAAATTAACAAACAATATTTAGTAATTTCAAAGAAACTTTATAAATTTCCTAACTATAAACTCTAAGCTTCAATAAGCAGGAATAATTTTTCAATAGCTGAACACAATAACTTACTAACTTCTTTTTTTAAAATAAATATTAACAATGTGATCAAGATCAGTGAATGATAGATCTGTGGGTTCAAATAATTGATTAAACCAAGACCAAGTGTTTAATCTTTTAGCATACCATTTAAAATAATATGCACTCTAGATTACCGGTATTTTGATTATTAAGTAATGATGCCCTGGATATACTCATAAATTATAGGGCTTAACAAAATTATTCTGATATACCTACATATAGTGAATTTTACAATATTGATCAATGACGATTTCCATATAATCATAGGATATGTCGATAGCAATAATAATAATAATGTGTGGGGGTGTTGATTAGCAATAAGACTACTGACAACTAAATAAATTTTTAACATAACATTTATTTATTTACATTATTTCAGACACATTGCATGAAACAAGATAAATCCATTAACTAAAATCAGGGATGGAAATTAATTACGTAGTAAGTAATGACAAACTAATATAGTGATATTCATAATATCACTATTATTCTGGGCTATATTTCTATTATTATTCTATCTTATAGAATAAGATAGTTATCTCATTTAAGCTAACTTAGCATTTAAATTATAAAACAAAATAAATTTAGGTCTTTGGGATATACACAACTTTTTAAATGTAAAAACTCTTAAGTTATAATTTAGTATATTAAACTATAGCTATTAGATTTATTAGAATATAATAAGGGCAATTATCATATTCAGTACAATTATTAATTTATTATCATTTACTATAAAAAGATTCATTATATCGATGTGGGACAGACATCATAAGTTAAATGCACACATGACACCAAAACATTGCCTATGTCCACAACCTAATCATTTAATAGTTAACTGATTTTATCGATCTATATGCGAATCACTATTTGATGAAGACTAATCCACACTGTCCATGTACATTCCCTGCTCTTTTATATAGAAGTTATAAAAACGCTAGTAAATTTTTGGTTGGTTTGTTTATAAACTGATGAAGATTACACAACATCATAAAGACACTATTCCAATTAGACAAACACTATAGCTATACCAGTGTCCCTTAATCTAACTTTATTTTATCCTTGCTATTTGATTTTGAAATCCTAAACTTCACCATACATGGTGGAAAACTAACTCTAACTTCATGAGGGATCTAACAATAAAGGGAGGCTCTACAAAACAACATGATAGTTGTATAATAATATGGCCAATTCCAATACCTTCATAGGCATAAAAGTGCGGGCAGTGCCTCGTCACAGAAAAATAGAATTCAGACCATGGGGATTATCCTCTTTTAGGATTAACTATGCTCTAAGCACTAACTATTAATTAGCCTCAACAATATCATCCTCTCATTTAATCATCAATGGGGAATTCTCCATCAGCCCATGCACAATATTACTATTATTATATTTGATGTCATTATACGTGGTACAAACTCATCAGCTAAAAGCTGTCACAAATTCTGATCAATACAATAGCAAGGTAAAAACAACACTAATAATAAAAGTGGAAACATAAATATTCCATTTCACAATGCAGAAACTATTAATGTTTTATAAACAAACCGCCAACATATAAGTAAAATGGCCATTAATTATTTAAACTAATAATTATACTTTATTATAGCAAACCATGTACACGTAAACAATGAAGACCAACGTACATTTTGTATTTAAAATGGACATGTTCCTTCATAGGCAAAATTAAGAAATAAAAGAAATGCTTATTAAATTATTTCATATAATAGAACAATTGTATCATTATGTGTATAATTTTGACAAGTTTGGGTCTGTTTGTTCCCCTTCAATATAATATTAACATTTGTTTTAGCAGTGCGAGAGATAAATATTTCTCTCTCTTCTCAGATAAATGATATTTAATATTATGCTTTCCCTTAATTAAGAAAATAACAAAAATATGGGTAATAAATGTATATATCTTTATACACACTACATCCTTATTAAGTATATTTTATACTATGATAAATATATATATATATAAATAATCCCTGAATCATACATGAAAGAAAAAGAAAAAAAAAACATATTACAATATTAAACATAGCCATAACAAAAATAAACAAACATTTTCTCCCATTAGATTTATCTTAGTAGTCGAAGTTTGATCCGTTCTTATGAGCAAAAATGACAAGAAAACGGATATTATAAGCAAATATTCCTAAGTAAATATATATATTTGGATTATCCTGTTCAATATTAGCATATTCAGACCAAATTTAAATACTTTTTCTAAGGGCAATAAAAATCATGTTGGTTTATGTACTGATGTCATTATAGCAAGACAATATTCAAATACTCTGCAAAGGCAATAAAAATCATTTGTTGGTTTGTGTACTGATGTCATTATAGCAAGACGATATTTAAACACTTTCCAAAGACAATAAAATTATTTATTGGTTTATGTACTGATGTCAGCATAGTGAGACGATATTTAAACACTTTCCAAAGGCAATAAAATAGGTTTAAAATTATTTATTGATTTGTTTATTTTGTTTTTCCATCCGCGCGAAGATCTGTCATAATTTTAAATGATCTGGGTGATTTTAAAACAGTTTAAAATGTTATTACTTTGCAAGTTATTCAATAAAGATAAAAATAAATAAATACTTCTTTCACTTCCTTTCTATCAGCAAATTAAGATGTTTTTAGTTATACTACAAGAATTTATTCAATTATAAATATGAATTTGTAGGCGTTTTTAATTAATTTGTAACTTTCCATTTTCTATAATGAAGCAAATTGGCGCTAAAGCAGCAGACAAGTTTTCTTTCCCACGAAGAATAGGACAATAAACTCATGTATTTTTCTTTATAAATTGATTAAATTTTAAATGATTTAAAATTGACTTTTTGGTTTATTTATTACATCTTCTAAAACTTTCCTTCAAAATGATTTCGAATTATTTTTATTGAGATAATAATTTATAAACAAACGCATTTTTCTGTTTAATGCTTAAGGGCGGCACAAAAATCAAAATACTTTAATCTTTTTCTCTTCAATCTAAACAATTTTTGTGTTATTATTAATTCTGACAATTGATTAAGATAAAGAAAACAAAAATAATTGCTTACGTTTTCTGGTATTGTTTTTCGTTCCAAATAGTACATGTTCTAGTTTCTCCAGTAGGCAAAAATGTGTTGAAATATTAGAGTTGTTAAGTTTCTACTCCATTCTGTTTACATCCATAATCATGAAATTTTGTCCAAATTAATTTTCAAGGTTATTATTTTTCAGCTTATTCCTTTTAGTTTATTTTATACGTGGAGAGTTAAAATCTTGTGCCGATTTTTCTTCTCTTAGTAGTCTTCCCCCCTCTACAAACTTGTTATAATATTTATTCCTTGTGTTACAATGCCTGATTGGTCCTAAATGATCCAATCACTGTAAAATGTAAATAAATTAATATTTTTAGCCCTCTAGTGAAAAAAATCCAGACTGTTACATTTCAATTTAAATTAAAATATAATATATTTAAAGATTGTTTATAAAGAAAATTTTTAAGAATTATAAATTGATTTTGTTGTTTATTTTTAATTACTGTTTAATAATAATAAAGTGTTAAATATTTTCATACTTCCAAATTGGTTTAATACTATTAAGATATTATTTGAAATAGCTGCCACTGGAACTTGTAATAAAATGTTTAAGAGATAATATCCACTCTATCAGATTTTCCAGTGCCTTACAAACAGTCTAAATCATCATCACTTTCAAGATATTTATGGCTGAGCTTTTGCTTAATTGGAAAAGTATAATCCAACAAGCATTTCAATATATATATAACTGATTTTTACACACTGATTTTCAATATATTAATAAATTATTACTAATTAAAATTTAAAATTTTACACACTGGATAACTGAATAAAACTTACTATCATTGAGCCAAAACATATGGTTACAATATAAATCGCTAAATCATTCATTTGTATACATATAAATGTAAACGACACATGTACACAATACATCAATTTAAAATAAAAAGTAATATTTTAAGTAATTAATAAAAATATGTAAAGATTTTGAGATAATAAATGCAATGATAAAATTGAAAAAATTTGAATATAAATAATCGGGTTTTTTTTTTCTTCTTATAAAAAAATTGTTTGAAACTATAATACATTAAGAATTTTTTTTATTATAGTTTTTTATTGGAACTTCTTTCATTTATTGTAGAAATCTTAATTTAGTAATAAGTGATCATTATATCATTTATTCACTCTATAGGTCTTCATTATAGCTGACTTAATTATATTCTTCTTTACATTTGCCATTTGGTTTTATGATTAGATATCTCTAATACTTTGGTCTGATCTTTGTATTATTTATAAAGTCAAAACTATTCAGTACTTTTTCCATCAACTGCTCTTATTGGCATGTGTGTGAGAACTCTTTCTAATCCATGCATCCTCTTTAGAACTTTCATTCCAATGATACTAATAAAACTAACATTTATTTTCTAAAATCAAATTGTATAAACTAGACATAGAGGTTACATAAACCTTTAATATTGTAGATATTACAGTATTTTCAATTATATGAATATAATGATACCTACAATAAAATGCACCCCATAACATATTGCATAGTGACATTTGTGATTTGATAGTCACAATGACACGTTCAATTATATGATTATTTCAATAAAATTTCTAATTCATGAACCTAATAATACTTATTTGGGTGATTACAATGGTATACTTGAATGAGAAAATTCATTTATATTTCCAGTTATGGTAATTCAAATACATTTCTGATCACATTGTATAACAGTGCTTTTATCAGGTGACTGCATTTATACTTCTATGGTCAGATTATCACAGACAACTCCATTAAAATGATCCCAATGACACATTTATATGAACCCACAATGTCATGATTTTCACTTAACTATTAGACGATATTATGCATTGATATCTCCATTTAGATGATCTCAACAATACAATCAATGGATTTCCATTATGATTTTTGAATAACATCAAGCTTTTGATTTTATAGTTAATAACATTTTTTTTGTTGTCCAAATCTTCATCATTTTTTTAATAACATGTAGAGATGGGAGAAAGTTTTACTTTGTTTAAGCATAGCTGTTTATATATTTATTTAGAGAATAAGCTCTAAGAATAAGTATACCATCTACTTTTTAAAACATTTATTGGTAGGAGAGTGCATGTCAATTTTGTATTGTGTGAAGAGTACAATGTTTCATATATATATATCCATATTTGTATTGTAAAATTATGTTGATGCCATCTTAACTCATTTTAATTGCGGATTTATTCTTCATATTTTTCTATCTAACAAAATTGCTTTTAAATAGTATTTACAGTTTTGATTGTATTCTTTTTGGCTTTAATATAACAGATTTAAGTTAATATCCTTTGCCTTTTTTTTTAGAATCAGTCATCCAAATCTGGATATCTCATCACTTTTAAAACAAGATGTTAATTTGTTGAATAATAAATTTTGTTGAATTGAAACATAATTTTTATTCAATATTTTTAGTTTTTTTTTTGAAATATTATTTTGTTTTTTTAAATTATTATAACTAATTATTTTATTGTTTGATATATTATTTTAAATTTTTTATTTATTTATTAGATGTATAAAAATAATAATTTAAATTCATTTTATATAATGATTTTGAAAATATATTACACATGATTTATATTTAAACTTATTTTTATTGCATTAGATCATGTATTTTATCATGATGATGCAGTATATGGGAAAATATTTAAAATTCTTTTTTTAAAAATCTATTACATAATTTATTATAAATTATGTATTGTAATCATAAGAATAGTATCTAGTTGGTACAAAATTAAATATGAGCAATTGTAAATAAATGGTCTCTTGATTTTCAGATTGGTGATAATGATTAAACCAAACACTATTATTTAGAATTAACATTCTTTTCAGAATGTTGATTAAATTTCCAGATATTTCACTAAAGATAGTTTTTTATTCATATCTAACACAAGTAAGAGTCATAGTGTTGGACCCATCTTCAGAATTTAAGGGTTATTCTATGTATTTGATCTTAGCCTTTTTGTATCTTTTACTAATTCTTCCTAGCCATTGCTTTTAGTTTTTAGTTATTGTAAAGCATAGACTTTCAGAATGATTATCACATACACTAACTTCTTTTAAGTAATTGTATCACGGAAAAAAACATCAAAAATGGATTAGCAATTTAATGACATACTTATTAATGCAAATAAAATAAAGAAGTCATCATAATTACACAATAGTTATATATGTGTGAATTGAGTGATTTGAATAAATATGTTTATCAGATATATATTCATTTTTTAGTTAAACATGGATTTATTTTGTACTTCATTATTATCCATCAATGTTTTTGGAATTACTTACTGTTCATTAAATTACATACTCAGTAATAAGTCTAATGCTTCAGATTATCCATCTTACATTTTAAATATTAATACAAAAGCAGGGGAAAAAAAAATTAACATAGAGAGAAAAATCATTAAATTTCATCTTCACATATAAAATCTTGATTCTATTCTTACAAGAAGTGAGAATAACTTTTCCAAAATATCAAAATGAACAAAAAACAAAACTCATTATATCTATAAAAGAATAAATCCTTTATAAATTATCTATATTTCAAACCTAGATCTTTTCAAATTGAAATAATCAATTTTTTTGCAAATATTATTTGTTGAATTGATCTATGTATCTATGATTATTATTGTTTTGTTGAGTTGGTCTGTATACATATGATTATTATGTACTTCATGTGTGTGTTAAATCTTATATCAGAAAATCCATTATTAATTTACACTAGAGCTCCTTTTTCTAATATAGTTCTTTCTAAATCAGTGTGTGAGTTATCTAATGGTATTTTTGCACATCAGTTTCATTAATTTGTTTGTATTCTTTGATCTTAATTAATACATATACACTGCTATATCAAAGCAGCTAAATTCTGAGCATTGTTAATACATTATTTCATATAGTTGACAACAGATTACAATTTAATGCTCTTTATTAGCTTTTGGAACGCTATCTATTTTTTCTACATGGTTGGAAATGCATGTCTGATTGCCCTTAGCCATTCATTTTGAAAAAGCTATAAGCATAAATGTGATTTATCATTGTCACAGTGAGAATATATTGAAAAGTACTCTCCCACAATAATAGCTTGTTTTCTTACTTTCATAGACTAAAGTCAGAGTTTACTATTAGAAACACTCAACAAATGTTAATATCTTTTACTTCAGTGATTTTCCTATCTGGTGCAAGTATCAGATGACTGGTTGCTTAACCTCTGGTTTGATTGAATAAAGTAAATGCTAAATTCTCTTTGAAATCTGTATTCTGATATGATAAAATATCTTTTTTCAACTGCCTTTTGTACTTTGTCTATGCATCTATCCATCTGTCAAGTAAAAAAAACCATCCATTTGCAGATGTTTTTTAAAAACTAGATTTTTTTACCTTGTTTTTCAGGTTTTAGTTACCTATAACTTCCATGAATAATAGTTTTTCAAATTGCAGCTTTTAATATTTTTGACTTTAAAAATTTAGAACATGAAAGCATGCATTTTTATATTATAACATTGATAAAAACTGAATTTTTTTTCCCAATTAATTTGGACCATAAATTATGTTTTTCATTCCCAATGAAATGCCAGTAATAGTATGAATACTGAACCCCACCGCTTGATGGCATCGTTTTTCACAAAACGCACATCAATATACCGTTTTAGCGGTCTTCATTTACAGCTGACACTGTAATAGGTGTTTTTTGAGCCATAACAGGCCGCCCAGAGAGCGATGTATTCTACAGTTACGTAACGAAATACTATGTCCATAGCATTGCGACAGTATTCGTCAAGTGAGCGCTCTTGAACTCTCGCTACGGTCTGATTTAATGGTGGCCGTATTTGAAAGAGACGAAACTCTGCAAAAATTCATTGTCGGAAATTTTTTAGAAAGCGTAGTGGAATTAGGATTCAATATTAAGAATTGTCATGTCATCACACAACTTGAAAAGCTTCTTTTCAGCAGAGTTGTTTTCGATTTTGCATGCAAATGCTCGTTTATGCGTGAATCCATGCGAGAACTGTAAGGGAAGTTGGTTCGAGAGCTCCAAAATCTCATTACTTACAGCATTGAGGCTTCCCTGTTATTTTATTTCCGTGATACTTTTGGCTTTTTTTTTTTTTTTTTATGCCCCTGAAAATAGTGTTTTCTTTTGTTACTTGTTTTGGTTCACACCTTGTCCAAAGTTTCATTTATTTTTGATTCAATATTTTATTTTATGGGAAGCTGTTGTTTTTTGTTGTTCACATGATTAGAAAGTAGGTCGGTAATATTTGATAAGTTTCATTAACAAGTAATTAAAGTAGGTAATATTTTATTATACTAAAATAAAAAAAGAAGTGTTTAAGAGTTTATTCAAAAGGTCCCACCCAAAAATATATATATAAAATAATAATAAAGAACTGTGCGGTAACATAATAAAATGTTCAAAAAGAAAATCCAAAAAGAAGTTGATAATTAAAAATCAAAACAAATCTTTCCTACCACCCCCCCCCACCCCCGGCTTAAAAAAAGTGTTCTATAAAAACGAATTGTTTATGTCTTTTTTAAAATTAAAGTCCCAAAAATTAAGGAAGAACTTTTCGCTATCATATAGCTTTCTGTAGCATAAAGATTTGAATCAAAAAAATAGAAAAGCCTCGTAATAAATTAACCAACAAAAAAAAAAAAGAAAAAGACGACAATTCAAAATCAAAACAACCCTTTTCCCCTCCATCCTCTAAAAAACCAAGTGTTTGTTTATTCAAAAGTACCGAATTATTGAAATCTTTCAGCAAATCAAAATATCAACCAAAAAAAAAAAAAGAAGATAAATTCAAAGCAAACAATCAACCTCCACCATCTAACAACAACAACAAAGTGTTTGTTACTGTATTTTTGTGTAAACAAACCGATGGAGCGTTAATCGATAATTTCAAAGCAAATCAATACCCCTAACACCATCTAAAAACAAAGTGTTTGTTTCTTTAAAAAACGAACCAAAAAAAATAAATAAAAAAAACCAGGTGAAAAAAAAATGTTGGTTTACCGAAGTAATATTATGTAAAGAAACCAACGGACAGTTAGTCGATAATTTAAAAACAAACCAATGCTCCTAGACCATCTAAAAACAAAGTATTTGTTTATTAAAAAACCCAGGGTGGAATAAAAAAATAAATTTGGTGGTTTATTGTAATATTATGTAAATCAAACAGACGGGCCGATGACGGGAAAAAAATTAAAAACTGGTTGTAAAAAAAAAAAAAAAAAAATCTTTTACCGTAATATTATGTAAACAAACAAGTGGCCCATGAATCGGTATATTGTTGTGCATTGGGCGAAAAAGAGCGCCATCAAACGGTAGGATTCAGTATTCATACTATTACCGAAGTGCCTTTTCATATATATTTTTGGTAATTACATTATTATCTGATTGAACTTAACTAATGGCTGTATGAATTCGTAAAACATACTACCCTCTTTTCAATTTTTTTACTGACTCAGAAATGATCTTAATTAAATAAACAAACTACAGAAATTATTCAGTGCTGTGAATTTGTCCCAAATACTCATATATTTCAGGAATTCATACTTTTCATATAGTAAACACATATTTATTTATTTTATCTGTTTTATTCAAGTGATTGTGATGTCATACATCAAAACTATTATTCTTAAGTTACTTTCCTAATCTAAAACCCTATATATTTTTGTATTATTTTAGATTTAAATTTATATTAATGTTGTGACCTAATTCATGATTATCACAATATATATATTATAACGATCGAAATGTAAGTGAAGATCGAATCTAACGGCAAAAACAATATCTGCAACTACCAGGGCGCCATCTAGGCATTTGAGCCTAGAAAAATTTATAAAGTAGGCAGATGCGCGCTGTTAAGACTCCACTTTATTTAAATATTCCGATCGTTAGCCCAAGTCACTAGCTCAGCGGAGACGCAGAGACAAAAATCTATAAATTTTATATCTTAAATATAAAAGAATAAAAGCCACTGCCAGAAATTAACACATAAAAATATTTATTTACGCACATATAAAATAACATTTAAATTTTGAGGAATAAGTTTAACATTTTAGATTTTTATATTAACTTTTAATTTTACATTTAACTAAGTTTCAATGAGTTTAATATTTTATTTAGATAGTCAAGTATGAATAGACTACACAGATCTGCATTTGAAAAGAAAATATTCTTCCCTGATTTAACCTTAGGCAACAAATTTCGCAACCAAACTGGCGCCAATCCATCTGATACATTCATGTATTCAATGTAGCATGATACGACAACACAAAATACTATACTGTCAGGAAACGTACATCTGAACAATAAGTAGAAATAGAGAAGACATTGACTCTCCACCAACAGGAATGTGACATCTGTTGGCAAGTAGAACAATAAACAAAAAACTCCATAGGAATGGACTGCGGTCTTCTGCCGACTTACAAACCCATCCATAGGCAAACAGAGGGCGTGTGGCGTATATCTATAATCCTGCCCGTAGCGGACCTCATACTACATCTACTAATTACACAAATATATCCAATCCATTGAACCAATTCAACTACGAAATGAATAACCTAAGATTACCCTCCCTTAATATAACTTTACAAAACTATATAGCCATTCACGCCCGACTTAAATTTAACATTTAAATACGTTCGCACAAATGCATTTTATAAAATTTGTTTTAAAATGTTGAGTGCAGATCAGCTGCACAGATTCCACGGTCAAAAACATTCCAAATTAAACACAACCGATCAAAATACAAAGTCATCGATAAACGTCACTTGAATAGGGAATATACAAATCCCATTAGCATTCATCGTAAGATGCTTGCAGTGATATCATTGACATATATTGTACCGGTCGAAACTCACCACCACCGCAAGTCAAATCGGATTCAAACTCAGCTGAACCAAAACTGAATTCAAACCCAACTCAACAGCTCAGATAGCAGAAATCGACGGCTCAGTGCTATGCGCCAAGAACTAGCTCAACGGTTGGTGAGGACTAGAGACTCCTGAGTAACACTAATATCTAAGAATTTATATACTTTGAATAATTTTATAAATTGAATCATATGTATGTTCGGGTTGCCAACACAGACAGCGAGTATTAACATTGAAATAATTATAAAAGAATGATGAACTGAGAAACCAAGTATGTTAGAAAATATTTAATAAGAATAATTTGTTTCGTTTCCATAAAACATAGAATGCATTAATTACCTCTAGTCTTTAAGAGAATTTACAAATATAATAAGAGTGGCGGTCCTTATCATATGCCAACAATTATTACACAACATAGAATTCTATGTCTATGCCCCCAACGAGAAATATAAAGGTGGATAAAGGTATTCATTAAGAACGGAAATGATTGTTCTAATTTTATTACGGTGGAATGTGAGATTTATTTTCACGTTCGGAAATCTATTCATGAAGAGCAAAACGTATTTTAGGGCATAACGTTAAAATTGATTTGAAACTTATTGAATTAATAATATATTTGAGAATTTGTTCGACTTTAATTTAAATCACTTCATCACGGATTACGAGCATGGAGCGGGTTTTACCGGACCAGAGGTGCAACGGTACTGGCGGCTTACGAGGCAGAGAGTAAAATTGAAATATGATCGCTAGTTGATGATTGAAGTCCTATGGCGGCTTGCATCTAACAAGTCTTACGCCCTTTGACTAATGCATACGAAAGGAGGTACTTTCTTCCTTGAGAAATTTAAATAAGAGAATATGATCACTGACCAGCCTAACGGAGCGGAAGATTGCCCTGCGTCAGCAACGTTCGATGATGATGACTTGATGGTCATCGTTGAAAAATAAAACCCAGTAGAATGCTCGACGTGATAACTTGATCAATTAATTAAAGTCAAACGAGCTTTTAACAAACTATTTGAAAGTATTTGTAAGTTATATTAATTATGCCCTAATCATCGTGCTCTTACTGAATCTTAATACAAATAACAAAAGTTGAATTAGAATCTATTTAACCCTTTATCGGCCCTTTTGCAATAAAACATTTAACATTATATTTGAGTTAATAAATATTAGTGGAACGAGAAAATAATATTTTAACATTTTGAGAATATATAAACCTTTGTGTATTAGATAGGAGCTGGGGACATAGGTAAAACGGAGCTAATAATTGATTATTAGCCAATTATAAAAATAGTAAACATGTAATATTTCTTTCGACTCGATGATTGATAGAACTTATAAATTTAGTTCTAATGGGCGAGAATTACTCTTTAAAATTAATATATTATTTGCGTGAGGCAAATAGAACAAAGGAGCTCATCGAGTCGAGAGATTATTGGCATATAATTTTAAATAAACGAACATTAATAAAGCACACAAATATATATATTAACTGAACCGCCAAGTAAGAAGAGAAAAGTTTAAAGACTAGAGATTAAAGAATTAAGATATAGATTTACAATAGCGTAAATAAAAGGTGTTAGAAAGATTTTTACATTAGAGAATAAAGAGCTCTTAAAAAGGAGTGTAAAATAAAGTTCGAATTGGCCAGAGAGTTTAGAGTTCATGAGAAATATATTACCCTTCTGTGCTAGGTTCTTCAGTTACACATCCAAGTCGGTGAAACGTAGGCACCATTTGGTTGATTATTGGAACAGCATTTTTAGTAGCTTTTCATGACGTTAGCAGTCTGATCGGTCCGGAAAGATTCAGCAGCACCATTGAAGATTTCTAGGGACTTCATGGAACCGTAGCCAGATTCCTGATGTTCTAGCCCTCTATCATGATGAATACAATTTAACACGCACAGAGTTCACTGTACTACTTTACAACAAAGACTCCCTTTTTTTCCTGACTTTTCAGGGCTATATATACTGTTCACTGATGCCTCCGGCTAGCGCTCATTTTATTATCAATGTGTTTTTTTTTTATAATTAGTTGTTTTCAAATACATTCCCTCGATAAGGCTTTCAAACTAATTAGCTTGAATTCCTTCTCTAATTGAAATTGAATTCTTAAAATCTGAAAATGATTTAATTAGAAAAATGAATCCTTATCTTTTTCCAATTCATAAAGCTTTACTATTGTTTTTAAGAATTTTAAAGCTTATCGAAGGAATGTAGCTTTTAATCACCGAAACTTTACAAATTATTTAAAGGTGGAAAAAAAAACAAGTATTCCCGACGCAATGAAACTTTCGAACAATTATATATATTTAATATTTACAAATATATATACGCACAATCCACGCAATTTAATATATATAAATTCATGAATATTTTATCATGAATTTATTTAGAGAATTGATCAATTTTAAATTAAACTAATTAATTTTGCTACGCATTTGAAATAAGTTATCATTATGGAAATTAGCGTGGATTGAACGTATAAAGCCCCATTGCATCGGAAATTTAAGGTTAGTATTAGGGTAAATAACATGAAGCTAGGATCGAACTCAGATCCGACTGCTTCAATATTCTAATCGAATGTGAAAACCACAACATTATCAACCGCTAACGAATCTATGCAACGTCTATACCCAACCTAAATTTCATCATTTAAAATTTAAACAATAAACAATTTATACAATAAGAAAAAAAAAATGGAAATGATTTTTATCAATCGGAAAACATATAAAATTAAACATTATTAATTTGATTTAAAAACTTACAAAAGTCAGATAAGAGTCCGTTTTAACATTTAAGTTGGCTTGTTTATTAATTTGTAAAACTTGACGAAAGTTCGTAATTGATTTTAATAATTGTTAATTTCATATAGCTTTTGGTAGAAGAGTCCAGGTTTCTGCCTTTAATTCCCGCGACGCCTCCATTGGAAGATAATGTTCTGGAGATGGCAATAGCTGGTTCAAGGTATCACAGTCTTTTCATTTTTCTTTTTAAATAGAGAGTGTGGTATGTGCGTCCTACCGCATCTCTCAAACACACAACGCTGGAACTGCCCGAAAAAACTGTATTTCCCTTTTTATATTATCCACACGGATTCAATCAACAAAACGTCACTGTTCTGTTTTTTCGTTATGGTCTGGGCCTTTCTTTGCTTCCACTGGTCAAGTTAAAATCTCTTTCTTCTCTTATCTAACTTTTCATCTGACTTTTTAATTACACAGCTTTTAGATAATTAATAAACAATCATTTCCATTTACAGATTACAGGAATTAATTAATACCTGTTTTTATTTTAACTTACGTTATTTTTTTTATTAAAATATTTTTATATTTCAATCTTGTATTTTTTTATTAAAAAAATACGTTCAAATACTTTTTTTTTTTTGTTTATGAAAAAAATTTTTTTAAAGTTTAGCATCTGTGCGAATATATATATATGTTTAACAAACATTTTAATTTTAGCGTTTAGTTTTTTCCTTTTATTTGCGAACTTTTAAGTTTTTATTTTAAATTAATGTAACGACATATTTATATATCGTTACAATATATTAATGCAAAAATTTTCATGAGTGGAAGATATAATCATATATATGTGTGTGTGTAAATGTGATTTATTACCAGCTATAATAATGCATCTATTAAAAAGTAATTGTGAATATATTTGTTTGTTTGACTTTTTGTTTTGTTTTAGGGAACCACTGAAGCTGAAAGAGAAGCATTTGAATTGCTTCCTGATGATGAACGACAGTGTGATTTTTGCAAAACTACTTGCTTCTTATCAGCTATTACCTGTCCCTGTAGTCCAAGTAAGAGTTTAGTTTCAAAAAAAAAAAATTCCATTTTTTGAAGCATATTTGTGTAACATCATTAGTTAGCCAGTCATTATGCTGACATACTTGTTATTTATTTTTTACTGATTTGACTTATTTTTTCTGTAACAGGCTTTCAGTTATCAGAACATATTCCAAATGATTGTTTAGATTTGCACTCTTTTGAATGATATTGTCAACTTTTTAAATTTAATTAATAATATTGTGTACTTTTTCCAAATAATTTTGTTCATTATATGTAGTATAACAGGCGGGGAATTATTCCATTACTCTATCTGCCATACAGGTCACCACCAGGCCATTTGAACCAGGAAAATTTATATAGCAGGTAGATACTTCTTTGTAAGATTCCATTTTTATTAGAGTGATATGCCCTAGTCACTAAGCTTATGGAGTAGCTGAGATTTATACATATAAATTCTTAAACATATTTCAATATTAAAAATAAAATAAAATAAGCCACTGTCAGTTATAATCACACAAACATTTATTTACACACATATATAAATTTGAGGAATAAATTTTTTAATATTGCTTTAATTTGTTATTATTATTATTTTAAACTTTAGTAAGTCTGCACAAATGGTCAGTTTATACAATTTAATATATTAGAATGTTAGGCATAGATAGGGTGCACAGACTACATGCTTGATTAACTCTACTCTTTTAACTTCAGACTATAAGTTCACAACTAAACCAAAGCCAGCTTAATGATATATCGATATGATCAATGCAACATAAAGACTTTAGCATAAAACCATACTGACAGGGATGAGCGTCTGCAGCATGATATTATTTAAGGAAGAATGATCCTCGTCCAGTACAGGAATGCGCATCTGTCTGGCGAGTGATCATTTAATATGAAGTGCTCCGTATAGTGGGAGAGCGGTTTTTGCCATCTTATAGTCCAATGCTATGGCTACACTTTTTGACTGTGCATTCATTTGGGATACTAAGCCCTGTATGCTAGTGCACTTCATATTACATTGACATGAAACACCCATACATCCCTCCACCAACCTTCATTCAACTACAAGACAGATGTCCGAAATTAACCCCCTTAAACTAAAGTAAACATAACTAATCTATGCAGTCATTTACACCCAATTTAAATTTATCACAAGTTAATAATTTAGCTAGCACATAAAAAAAAAAAATTAGAAATGACAATAAAAAAAGTGGAAATGATTGATTAGCAAACATTTTGGGAGAATATGACTAATTTAAATCTACACTCAGTCAGACAAGATTTTTTCAGAAGTTTATGTATTTGATAATTCTTAATTTTTAATTTTTTTACAGTTCCTATTTCAATTTAGATAAAAAAAAGTTTATATTTTCCGTGGTAGCTTTGAATTTCTTCTTGTCCATGATGCGTCGCAGCCATCCAACCCAAGTCCACTTAATATTTATATCATTTCTGGGACGACCGGTCCATGGTTGTTGCCTCAGTAATCATCAATTTGGAGGCTGCCTCAGCTGGTGCATAACAGGAAATTAATTCATTGCGAGACCCATATATTTCGGGGTCCGCAATGCAGTTAAAAAATCAACAGTTACTTCGTTTTCTAAGTGAATAAAAAGGCTGTAATAATTTGATATTTCCATCTTTTATAATTTTTGGTCTCTCTTATCTTAAACTCTCCGAATCGATTGCATATGACATCATTAGTTCTTACAGATTCGGATGTTTTTCTTTCTGCCCCGTGCATAGCTTGGTGCTTGCATTGGTCGATCTGCTTCAGAGTAGGAAACACAATCTTTAATTTTTATCTCTTATCTGACCATTTCATTACAAAGTGCCCAAGGGCTAATCATTTCCATTCAGTAAGATTTAAACATGATTTTTAAATTGAAACTAATTAGCATTTTTCTTTTTCATTACTTTTAAACAAAAAATATTAATCTTTAGATCTTTACTTTTTTTTTAACTTTCTTTTAAATAATTTTTTTTAATAGTTTTCTATCTGTGCGATTATATATATATGTCAAAATAACTATTTTAACTTTTTTTTACATTTTTAATGAATCAATTTTACTTACAATTATTTTCCCCCTTTATTTTAATTTTAATATAATGTAATGGCATATGTATACCGTTACAATAGTTTTCCAAATTCTTGAAATTAATTTCTTAAAAAAATCCTACCATCTCTTTTGATATCATTCGTGAAATCTTTTATTTCATCATCTGGCACTAACTTTATTGCAAGTGCAATAAATATGTCTTTACTTAAGTTTATCTTAGACAAATCTCTAAAGTTGTTGTGTATAATAGAATTGAACAGTTTTTCGTGAAATAGCTGTCATAAACTACTTCAACACTCCCAACTGTAAATTAAATAATGGTTATATTTTATTGGATTTACATGGCTGTTACTGGATGTCTTAGCTATTTGTAATCAAAAATAATTGTAATAATTGTTTAGTCACAATTATTTATAGATATATGTGTACAGTTTAGATGCATTAATGCTATGATTGTGAAGACATATTACAGAAAAATTCAAATTATGTTTCTGAATTCAACCCCAAATATATCAATCTTAAAATTATTGTATAATTTATTGTTTAAATAATAATTACATTTCGATTTGCATGTGGTTTTGTATATAGTTATTTTTTTTTGAATTTACAATACATATATATATATTAAATTATGTTTATACAATTATTGTAAAATAAAATTTTATATTAAAACATCTTAATAAATATTATAAGGTAATATATATAAAAGATATTATTACAAATCTTGTATAAAATGCTGAAGCCTTGTTAGAAAAAATGAAACTATCATTATAATTTCTCTTTTTATCTTATTTCAGTACAAGGTTCCTTTGTAAAAAATTTTGATAATGTGATCCATTGATAAGGTTATTTAAGAATTCATTTGTTTCATGATTTCATTGAAGTTAATATAAAGTCGTATTTAACCATATTATTCATATTTTTTTTTAATGATAAAATTGAAAGAATTGGTAATGCCTTTAAGTAAATATTTTAATAAATATGCTTTGTATTGGAGAAAGTTTACTTACAAAATTAGAGATGATAGCTTTTTTAAACGGCTATCTTTTTTTTTTTTTTTGGTAAATAAATAATAAATGAAAAATCACTATGTTATTGTTTTATCAGTGAATGTTATTACAGCATTATAAATATTTGCAATTAAGATTGGATTCATTTCAAAAGATAGAAATATAAATTTTGTTTGTTTGATTTCTATTATCCATTTTTCGAAGTCACACCAATAAAATATCTTACTTAGCATTTAATTTATATTAATTGTTTTAAATAGAATAATTATGGAATTGTTGTAATATGGATAGAATCACTTATATTATAAGACAATATATCTTATTAACGGAAATGATTTGACCAATTTTATTGATTTGCTAATACAATACTTATCAAATTGAAATATATCTTTTTGTTTTTAGATAGAGAATATATAATGGACATTTCTAGAAATTCATCTGTAATTCTCATGTGGAATTAGAAAGTCCAAATTTAATAATAAAATTGTTTTATGATATTGTTATTTTGAATATTTTTCTATTCCATTTGTTGAGAGAGTCTAACACTGTGAATGAATCAGAAAAAATGAAGAATGTATTGTTAGACAGAATATTGAACATCTCTGTGAAAGAAAGTTGGTAGATTAAGAAAGATTAATTGAATAGTTATTATTCTTTTAGTAAAAGCTGGTGTGATAATACAGGTATTATTTTAGAACCAAGAGCAAGATATATATATATATACATACATAAAATTCTGATAAATAATAACGCATGGTCTAAAACTTTTTCCAAGGGACATAATGACTCTACATTATACATGATTTACCAGTAAACACAGTGATAAATACAGGAAATAATATATGAAGAAATTTAAAAATTAATTGAAAATGAATATGGTATAGAAGATAGGTTTTTAGAAGGTTATGATTTAGCATGGGAATAATAAATAATATGTTCAACAATCATTATAGAAAGATTATATACGTTGAAAGCTCAAGATGATAGGAACAGATTTCTATTAGATTACTTTATTAATTCTAAATAACTTCAGAAACAGTTTTATGAATTCATGTGCAACATACATAGATTCAGACTACAATTTATATATGGGCAAAATTAAAATTAAATTTTAAAAATATAAACAGTTTCAGGCCAAGAAAGAAGTGGACTATTAATAAATTAAAGATGCTATGAGAAAATATTTTTAATTTGCTGGGGGAAAAAATGAAATTTATATAAATGTAAATAAAAGATGGAAAATATAAAGGAAGCTGCAACATAAACATTAGAACATGTAAATGGTAAAAAAGTATTAAAAAAGGTTTAGGTCATAATGAAATGATTGATAAAATAGTAATGATAAGATATATTTTATCAAAATATCAATAGAAAGCAATGAATTAAATTGAAACTAAAGAAGTTCTGTTATAAAAGATATGTAGTGAGACGGAACTTATAATAAAAAGTTAGCTTTGATTTAATTTATAATAAAATAGACAAGGAGTAAAATAATTATTAAAACAAAAAATGGAGCAGTATTATTAGAGATTAAATGTATTAAAAACTGGGAAGAATATTCAAGTGAATTGTCTAGTCAAGCAATACTTCTTCATCAGTATTAATAGATAAAGAAAATAAGACAGATAAGTTAGGAAGTCAAATCATGTGATCATAAGAACTACTAAATAAAATGTAGAAAGGATGAAATTCCAATTGCGTTTTTTAAGTTTTCTGATAGGGATTGGAGGGGGGTGGTGAGATAAATTAATGCTCTTTATAATATAATTTATGATCTGAAAAAAAAGACTGTAAACCTTAAGTAAACCATGGCACATTAAAAAAAATCCAAAGATCACATCCAAAATAATAAATACAGAACTATTATTGTGAATTAAATTTGCCATGAACATATGGAATATACACGTTGGATCAAAACAATGCAAAGTTACTTTATTTAAAAAATATATCGGTGTATTCAGTAAAGTAAAATCTTTAGATAATAATGCTAACTTCAACTTTCAATTCAAATTATTATTTAATTTTTTCATTAAAAAAAAATCAAAACCTCCAGGCAGGTTGCACAAGTACTCAAAATGAGCTTCATAGCTCAGGATAAGTATTTTGCACAACTTCAATATAAAAGTAAAATATAGTACTACAGTTAAGATGTTTTTTAATTAACTATATCAGGGTATTTGGTGCCACATTGAATTTTTAAAAAAAATGAGTTGAGACCAATTTTCACAATAACTTCAGTTTTAATAATGTTAGAGCAAAAAGCTTTTCATTGATAGAAACTAGAAAAATTAAAAAAAAAAATAAGGCTAAGACAAGTAGTGAATACCATTAAAAGGTAAGGGGAAAAAAGAAATTTCATTATCCGAAAAAATTATTACTTTATTGTTTGTTCATAATTTTTAATTTATCATTAACTAAGTTTAAAATTATATCTTTATTGATAATTTTTTTGCATTCCTTGCAATATTCTTATTCAAACCATATATAATACTTCTTATCTGAGATAATCTATAGCTGCAGAACTTGGAAAAATAGTAGCATGAGAATTTTTCATTTGTTAGACTTGAAAATAATATGATGTAAGATGTGTCCAAACTACTGACCGCACAGCATGAGTACCAAGGCATAGGCAAGAATCAAGATTTGATTCTTTGGCTGTGTACAATTCCATGTATACATAACTTTTGTTGTTATCATCATACACACATCACTTAAAACCTCTTTATTAGTTTTAAGAGTATATTTTCTCATGGTACTATACCCAATAAATTTTGTGAGTGCTTCAACTGTAACTTTTCCTTGCATCTGATAATCAGTCTTAAAATGAATATTGCACTGCTCTATAATAGTCTAAGTTTATATATAAAAATCTACTTGTTATACAAATAGACATGCAGGTACAACACAAACACACTAATACCAATATAGACACACTAATAAATTATTAAACCTTTTGAGAATCATTATGTCTATAAAATAAGGTTGCCTCAAACTTGGATCAAAGCCCCAAAATCACATTGTACATAAATTTTTACTTTCGTTATATTTGAATACAAGTATAATTTATATACTACACAGACACAATTTGTACAAATACAAACACATTAATACATTATACATTTATCAAATAATAAAAAAATTTAAAGTAATAATTTCAAATAATAAAAAAATCTAAAATTGAATACTTGTATATATTATGTTAACTTTTGGGATGAAGGCCTTGAAATTACAAAATCATTGAAGCATGTTGAATCCATTTTATTAATCACTCTGGCCGATGTAAAATTTACACCGTTGTCTTCTCCGGGCAATCTAATAAACTGAGCAGAAAAAAAAAAATCAAATGAACTTATTAATAAAAATATTAATAAAAAAATTAGAATTTTGTCCAATTTTAACATGCCAGATAACATTTTAAAGAGGTATTAGCACATGAGTAGTCCATTTGGTTTTCCCACAATTTTAAAAAAAAGATGAAGGAATTTTAATTTCGAATGAATCAGTGGCAGCGATGCTAACTTTTATTTAATAATTAATAGGTAGATATAATAAGTTTTTTAAAAGTTTTTTTTTTATGTAAGTCTTAATAATATCTATATGTATGTAAAGAAAAGTATTTTATTTTACATCTTATGGCATACAACAACATAGAAGTGTGTGTATATGTGACGTGTGTGTGTCAACTTAATTTAATTCTCCAACAGCTTTGGTAACAAAAAATAGATTTATTAACAACTTTAACAAAAAATAATGCATAGCTATAAGTTATACTCTAAGAAAGTTTTTTAACTAAAAAAGTCTTCTATAACTTATAGCTATGCATTTTTTGTGTTAAAGTTGTTAATAAACCTATTTTTTGTTACCAAATCTGTTGGAGAATTAAATTAAGTTGACGCATACACGTCAAATTGGCGCAGTCGAGAGGAAAATGTTGTAAAATGGAAATTGATAGCGGCTCTGATGTTTCCCTCATGTCTTTAAAGGATTGGAAATCTATTTTTAAAAATAAGCCTAAAAAAAAATAGTGAAAACCAAAGTTCGCGCAACAGATGTTAATGGAAATAAAGTCGAAATTATCGGAAAGGTTATGGTCAAAGTCAGGTTGAACTCAAACAAAGGAGTTCTACCATTATATATATTACATAAAAAGATAAAACCCTTAATGGGCAGAAACTGGTTCCTTCTTTGGGAATTAGGATTAATATAATAAAGAAAATTAATATCGGAAACAAAATGCAGATTAAATTCCCATCACTTTTCACTAAAAATTTAGGATAAATGAAAACAAAGCCAGTACAACTAGAGTTAAAAGAAAACACAATACAGTAATTTGCAAGACTAGAAAAATACCATTTGCATAACATTCTATTTCAACTGCTGCTAGCGGAAAGACTCCTGCCGAACTTTTTCTGAAAAGAAAGTTACGGACCAACTTAACTTCACTTCTACCAGAACCGACAAGAGAAACTGTTGATAAAAAGTCAGAGAAGTCTCTTGTAGGTGAAAAGGTGTGGATTAGAGATTGCCTACGACAAATTTGGATAAAGGGCGAAGTAATTGGCATAACTCCCAAGAATATAGCTACAGTACAAATGGAAGATAATGTTAGATACAAGAGATATTTTAATCATATCCGCCATTGCATCTATCCAAACTGGCAATATACATATACAGCTCAAAACAATGGGAATAAACCTTCAGAAAAGACACCTGATAACTCAGAGCCAAGTCCAGACTACCAGATACCAAAACCTCGGGAAAAGATTTCAGCAGAAGATCCAAAAATAGTCCAACCAGAATTATCGAATACAGTAGATAATACAGAATATAAACACCCATAGTGAGATAGGAAGCCACCTGCTTATCTAAGTGACTTTGTAAGATAGCCGTTTTCCCTGCTATGGGTGGAGAAGTGTAATGTCACCTGCCATTATTATTTATAAGTTAAACAATCAAGAACCTGAAGCATAGAACATTTTGTCTTATAGAAGAGTTTTTTAGTTAGAAAACTTTCTAAGAGTATAACTTATGGCTATGCATTATTTTTTGTGTTAAAGTTGTTAATAAACCTATTTTTTGTTACCAAATCTGTTGGAGAATTAAATTAAGTTGACGCATACACATCAACATATATATATATAAAGTTGAAAGGAAAAGTAGAAATAAACAGACAAAAATTTTTTGTAGATATTTTCTATATTGTACTTGGAATAATAGATAAGGATTAAATAATTTTGAATTAAAAAAAAATATTAAAAATTAAACATTTAAAAAGGTCTGATTAATATTTTATTAATTCTGATTTTGAAATTAAAACAAGTATGTTTTTGTGCTACAATGCATATACTGATAATTATAAAATTCCATTATCTACTTTAATTAGATTAAATTTTGTAAGTTAAAGCTTGTGTAATATGTTTTGATAAGGATCCTACAAAGTTGTTTTTGAAAGGATTAATGTGAAGTCAAAAAGTCATTAACTTTTTTCAATCAAGATAGGGAAAACTTTGTTTTAATTACTGTGGGTTTTTCCCCCACCATGACTAAAAAAACTGAAAAAAGATTAAGGGAGTTTTTACAGATAACAAAATTACTACTATGAAGTTATAACTGAAGGCAAGAAACTGTCCAATGACTGCTAGTTCACAATGGTAGAGATGATTCACATGGAGGCTAGGGCCAGCTTTTCTGTGGTTTATTAGCCCATATATAATGTCTACTAGCCGGTATGCCTTAAGTCTGTCAATGTCAACAGCTATCAAATTATACCTTTCTCAAAGATGACAGTAAGCCAATCTATAGTTTTGAAAGGTATCAGCTTGGCCAGAAAGTCCATACACCTGCTGAAATAGTTTATAGTATATGGTTTTATCTATATGCAGAGAGGCACAGATAAAAGTATTGTGTTGTATATATATAAAATACAACTAATGAGTAGAATGTTATATATATTGAGACAATATTATTTTAAATACTTTATTAAAAATGGCAGTTGGAATCTCTAGTTTAAAAATAAAACAAGTAAATAATTTTTGCTTGAATTGAGGGTTTAAAGCTAGGGGATTGATTCATAAATGATTTTATTTTGGAAAAAAAGAAGAAAGTAAACTCCAAAAATCTTTTTAGATTAGGAAATAAAAAAAAAAACTTGTTAGAATATTTTTAAAGACTGTTACAATTAATTATGAATAACCTGAAAAAAAAAAACTTAGATAGAATATCAAAAGAGTAAATATTTTTTTAAAGAAAACTTTTACTTACTATCTATTTTTTTATATATATTGTAACGATCCGGAGAAAGTGACTTATGTAAACTGCACTACGGGGCGCCATCTAGGCATTTGAACCTAGAAAAATTTATAAAGTAGGCAGATACGTAAGTCAAAAAAAAAAAAATTTTTTTTTTTTTTTTAAATTTTGATTCCGGTCGTTAGCCCATGTCACTAGCTCAGTGGAATAGCAGAGATTTAAAAATCTATAAATTTTATATCTTAAATATAAAAGAATAAAATAATAAAAGCCACTGCCAGAAATTAACATACAAACAGATTTATTTATGCACATATATATAAGGTTTAAAATTATTTTAGTGATTTACATTTAAACATTTAACATTATTTTTAACTTTGATTTTACTTTAATTTACATTGAGTTACTATTATATTATAAATTTACATTTTTAATCAAGTTCGCACAGATGGGCTTATAAACCTGTTTAATATGTTGCTATAGATCGGTTACATAGATTTCAACGGTCAAAAACATTTCAAAGTAAACATAAACAATCAAAATACAAAATTATTGATTACTGACAATTGCATAGGGAATTATAAGAAACCCTCTAGTATTCATCGTAAGATACTTGCATCGTCACCAATAACTTGAAGGACATCCGAATAAATACATTAGAGACACTCACCGTAAGGTATCATTATTTATCGAATGTCTATATATTTTGATCAAATATGAAAACCCAAAACATACCTAACCGATAACCAATCTATGCAAGCATCTATAAACAACTTAAATTTAATAGTTTTATTTAGGATCGAGCCTGAATCGACTACATAGATTTGCATTTGAAAATAAAATATTCTATCCCTACTTAACCTTAGGCAACACATTTCGCAATCAACTGGCGCCAATCCATCTGATACATTCATGTATTCAATGTAGCATGATACGACAACACAACTATATTGTCAGGAATGTACATCTGAACAATATGTAGAAATAGAAACGACATTGACTCTCCACCCACAGGGATGTGACATCTGTGGGCAAGTAGATCAATAAACTAAAAACTCCATAGGAATGGGCTGCGGTATTCTGCCGACTTACAAACCCATCCATAGGCAAACAGAGGGTGTGTGGCGTATATCTATAATCCTGCCCGTAGCGGATCTCATATTATACCTACTAATTACATAAATATATCCAATCCATTGAACCAATTCAACTACGAAATGAACAACCCAAGATTACCCTCCCTTAATATATCTTTACAAATCGATACAGCTATTCACGCCCGACTTAAGTTTAACATTTTTTTATAATTTATTTAACGGAAAACAGAAATCATAATAAAACTTAAAGAACAAAATTAAATAAATAAATAAATAAATGGAAATGATTTTACAAATTAAATACATTAAATAAAATTATAACTAATTAATACAATAATGTTGGTCAGGTAGAATAATATTGAAATCATTTAAATCTGGAAAGTTTTTAATTTACTGTTCATAAATTTTAAAGTCTTACGGTTATTGAAATAGTTCATCTTCGTATATTCCTTGCCGTTTGCACGTGAATTCCCACGTCGTCCGAAGATTCGTATCCGGTTGATCGATTTATTTATCCTTTGGAGATTTTTATTTTTTTTTTTAGTGTAATTGGTCCTCAATGAAGAAACGATGGCCCATTTTTCTTCCTTTCTTACAGAACTGAAGGGATTGAAGCTGTGCGTCATTTTCAATCCCCTCAGCACTAACACCTAGCTGTTACATCGTCAATAATCAATCACTCCTCATTCACTAACTAATAATTTCCAAACTTGTCCTTTTTATATTAATGTGAAGGATTGAATTTACATTACGTCACCGATGCGATGGTCCTTTCGCTGCGGTCCGATTCCATAGGGATTTCTTCTTATTTGCTAACAGTTTCTATTGTTTTCCTATCTGACTAGTGTTTTTACATTTAAATGCTGAAGGCTGGTTTACATTTAACTAATTAACAATCATTTCCATTTCTGATTAATTAACCTGTTTTCCAAATCAAAAATATATTTAAAGATAAATTTAAAGATATAATTTCATCTCCAAATCTTTTTTAAAATTTAGTTTTAAAAATACCTTTTTCTTTAATAAAAATTTTATTTTAATAATTTTTTATTATCTGTGCGACTTAATATATAAGAGTTTAAGACGATATTTTAATTTCAATTTTTAAAGAAAGTTTTTAAATGCGAACTTTTTATTTTAACTTGTTTAATAATATATATAAAAAAAACAATGTAACGAACGTCTGTGCTCGTTACAATATATATAATACACATATGTGTGCATTTATGTATTATTAAAAATGAATTGAATTTTTTTATAAGTATGTCAATTAGAACATGTTAATTTTTAAATTATTATGCAGAATATCTGAGTGCGGCATTTTGTTTTTTGATTTTGAATTAATTGTGTATTGAGAAAATATAATATGGTTGATTAGGTACTAATCGGTAGGCCAGGCCAGTCGCTTGATGGCGTTTTCTGCTAAAAACACACAATTATATCGATCCCGACATTTTTAAAATAGTTTTACATTTTCGTCTGACTTGTATTAAAATATTTTCTCAATTTGTCCGACTTTTATTAAAATATTTTTACATTTTCTCCGACTTTTTTAAAAATATTTAGACATTTGATACGATTTTCTTACTAATATTTTGACATCTTTTAATATTTGATACGACTTTTTTTATTAATATTTTGACATTCTTGTAAGTAATTTTTGATACAAGATTTTATCGAAATATTTGTACATTTTCTTGTTCAAAAATTGCAAAATAGACATCGTGTAATACAAAATAAAGCCAAAACAAAAATCGCCATATTTTAAAAACAAAAAAGAAAACGAAAGTTGGAAAAGTCAAAAGTTTTGATCTTATTTTAATTTTTTTGAGGGAGATAGAGAGAAATACTTTGTCATCACTGAGACAAAAGAGACAAAAGTTATTTTTGGTTTGTTTTTATTTTTACAAAAAAGTAATAAAAGTTGGTTTTAAAAAGAAAAGTTTTAATATATTAGCAGTATACAAATAAAGGCGAAACCAAAATTGCCGTATAGCCAAAAAAAGTCGCCGTATTTTTTTTTTTTAAAGAAAAAGAAAACGAAAGTTGGAAAAATCAAAAGTTTTGATATTATTTTAATGGGTTTTTTTGGGGGTGGGGTTGAGAACTAATTTGTTGCCGTCATTGATCAAACCAAGCTTATGATTTCCAAAACTACGTGCAACCTCAGACATTTTATTTGTATCATAATTTACGTGACTTTTCACAAGAGTTCTGGGAAAAGGTGCTTTTGCAATTTTTTGTTACCTTCCAAAATTTGTAGGGAAGCCCGGCGACAGTCTTACAATTAATAGTATTAAATACTATGTTGGGTAGGGGGTAAGATCTTTAATTTGAATGCACATTACAACAGTTATGGCCAATTGAATTCCCTACACCCTCACATCATATGATAGAAATCTTAAGTGTGCATATTTGCACAGTGGCGTGAAGTACATTAGCGGGCTGTAAATATTTGTGTGCAACACCATATAAGCCTGCAGCAGTTAATATGAACCGTCCTGTTGTATGGGTCGTAAGTTTCTCTGCAAAAGCACAGAAATATTGGGTTGTGTAAACAGCATATATCTGAGTTTTTAGCAGAGAAACAATGCCACCAAGTGGCTGGCCTGGTCTACCGATTACTACCATTTTTTTTTATATAAATGCCAGTGTGGCCACATATTTCCATGGGTACACACATATATGTGAAACCAGTCATCATTTGCGTATCATTAAAATGTGATAGCTTATTCTTTTTTTATTATTATATGATTTTTTTCCATGTATTACACACATGTCTGTGGGCTTATGTAGACACATGTTAAGTAGACACATGTTAAAATTAATCATATTTTATTGTTAGTTTCTGACAATTCAAATATGTTCATTTTATATTATACAGGCACATCTGTGCTGATATATAGGTACTTTATGTGAACTTATTGGGACATATATGTAAATTATAATGTAATAGTGGATTTCTTTTTTATTAATCAAAATCAGGTCTATTTATATGTATAGCCGTATTCAGCATACTTCAATTTCCTTCTTATTGTTATTAATAAATTGATATTTCATTGTTGAAGTTATTATAGTGAATTTAATTAATTATAGAATAGATTTAAAATATTATTTGTTTGTATTGTATCTCTTAATCACTGTAACAATTAGTTTTTGCTCTCTGAATTAGATTCATGCTTAACTATCTGTTATATAAAAGGTGTTATGTTTAGTGTTATGGACATCTAGATGATGATGATGTTGGATGGCACAAAGAGGATATCCTTTAAAGTCTATGCATTACATTTTCTTTTAATTATTTATTTAGAAAATTAAGTTTGTAATTGGCCAGTACATTAATGGTACTAAGGCCAGAGGGCATGTTTAAGTATCCCGGCATTAATGTTTTTATTGTTATATATTCTGATGGATTAGCACTTAAGTTTTGTGTATCCAAATTATTGTTCAAATAATCTGCCCTAAGCTGACAAGAGTTAAATAATTAGCTGATCCATTTAAATCTAGTCACAAGATTGACTATTGATTTAATTTGTATTTTTGATCATTCCTGATGATGAATGATGATTACTTTTATGTAATGCTGATGAACTTATTTATATATATTCATTATAATATGCCCATCTCTTTATAATTCATTCCTCATATTCATTATTATTTGTAAATTTAAATTTTGATTAGTTATTGACTTGGGGATAATGATGAGTGCCATCACCCTTCATTCACCCTCGTATTTTCCATATAATTACAATATATATAAAGAAGATAATAATTTATAAAATTAACAATTATAATGTGTTAATTTTTGGCATATTTAAGAATTATTAATTTAATACTAAGGTGTACAAAAAGGAAAAAAAAATGATTGTAATTTGCGCCTATCCAGAATGTATGTTGGCTATTTAACTACATAATGAACATCTTTTAGTAATTGTGTGTTTCATTTTTCATGTTTTGAAATAAAACAAGTGAAATTTGTTTAATGTAAATAAGATTCAATCCTATTTTGATTTGTGGTTAATGATATTGAGACTTAGCAAAACAATGAAGCGTGTTCTCTTCAAATTTCAATTATTAGCCTTATAATCATAATTCACAATTCAGTATTTGACTAATAGATGAGCACAAAGTATTTATTCGTAATAAAATTAATTATGTGGTTTTTTTATAATCTTTTTATTATTATTTGAAAATTAATAGTAAATTAAAAGCAGAATATAATTTATTTATATGCTGCAGATTGCTAATTTTTATACTTTTTTTTATAAGAAAATATAAATTGGTTTGCATAAAGATCTAAAGTAGTTTTTATTTAATAAATTTAAAAAGAAATATATATATAAGCTATAATGACATTGATTTAAAATAAATATATCCACCAATAAATTTGTAAAAGAATAATTACTTCTTATTTGAGATCTGATTAAAATTTTTAAAGTAAATGTTAATTTATTAACTAGAATTTATTTAAGCATTGAAAGTTTAAAGTTAAATTGACATGTAAAGGAAAATTATATAATATTGGAGAATAGATGTTTTTAATATATAATTTTATAAGTTCGTAGTTGTTATTTTTTGGCTTATTTATAATATTTATTTTTATTTCCAGATAAACTTGTTTGTATCAATCATATTGACCAACTTTGCAATTGCAATTCAAATCGGCATTGTTTAAGGTAAGCATTTTTATTATTAACATTTTTTAGTTCTTTGTATAATTTTTATTTCAGAATTTCTTTTTCTTTCTCTGAATTGCATTACTCTATGTCATCTAATATTAAAAAGTAGAAATTGAAGTGCGAAAAGATCTTTAAATTGAAATAATAGATGAATGGGCATAATTTGTAATTTGGGGTTTACTTACATATATGTATGTGAGTATATCACTTTCCTCTAAGCAGGACTAATAAAGAAGCTTTGGTAAAGGCTAATATAAAAGATAAAAATGAAGGAAAGGACAATACTTATTAAATTAGTTAATGCCAGATGATTAGAAAATATAGTTTTCTTTTTTTATTTACTACTTGGCTAAAAATACCTAGATTTACTGTTTAATAATTGAATAACTAGATAGAAAAATTGGGTTTGTACACTGTCTTTCTGTAAGAAAAATTCTAAAACATTTTTATTCAGATTTAAATTTCAGGACTTATACTTCAGAGAAAGTTGGCCTCTAGTTAAAAGTATCTCTATATATATAATTATTTTGTTTGTTCTTATGATCTTTGGATTACTCATATTTCTATTATAGTTTTTTTTCAAGTCTTATTATATATATTTACAGTATGAAATATTGTGGAAATCAACTAGTCCTCCCATGTGCTGTAAAGTAGGTACACATTTACTGTCAATAAATGTTTTAACAGCACAGATGGTCAACTTATGCCTAGAACTGTTCTTTAATTAATCCAACATTTATTGTCTATGCTTGAATTGAGAGCTTGATTGGCATATTACTTGTATAAGTTTAGATTATATATCACAGGAAACAAAGTTTCTAATTTTTAACTGCCTGCAACACTGAACCTTATTAGTCAGTATATATACGTAATAATTGATAATATATGAACCGGATTGATATCCGATTCAATAGGTTATTACAAAAATTAAAAAAAAAATAAAGATTTTAAACTTTTAATTTTCATTGAATGTTTAAATTATTATTATTTAAAAAGAGTACGTGTATTAAAATACACGCGTTTATATTTAAAACGGATCGTTTTAATGTTTATAGATTTATTTTAAAATAGTTTACTTTCACTGCTTGTTTTTAATCAATTTGATTAAAAAACAGGCAAGCTTGCTAATTACATTCCTGTTGCTTTTGTATTAATCATTTTAAAGTTCATTCTAAAAGCGGAGATTTAATTGTGTTGTTGTTTTATAATCCCTGGGTAGAATTCTTAGATTAGATTGAGCTAGGGATTAATATTTGCCCTGCCTAAGGCATAGAATTTGACAACAAGGAAAGTGTTTCGCAGGAAATGGAGAGAGGTATAAATAGCCCACAAGCTGTTTCTCAAGTGAAAGTCCGTATTCTTTTACACACTTTGATTGCAGCCTGTTGTGATCCAGAGTTTTGGTAGCAGTTCGGACATTTAAATTCTTCAAAAAAAAATTTGCAGTTGTTAAAATCCTTTTACTTTCAACAAGATGTCGAATACTGTACGTGTTGTAATCACCAAAATGGCATGCTAACTTAACAAAGGATGGATCCCTAGCTTCCAAATCTGCTCCAGTCGTGCTATGAACATCTAGAACAAACCGGAACCTCTATACCTCTATCTTGCCATTGTCAAACGACCTGAAAATGAACTAAAATAATAGTGCGCCCTCTATGTGAACATTGTTTTACCGTAAGGTAACTATTTTCTTTTATTCTTCCCAGGGTAAATGTCTTCTCATTAAATCTCCGTTCAATCTAATTATAAATATGTATTCCTAAGCAATATTTAGCCTCATATTTAATATTTGTTGTGTTTTCCTGTATTTTGTAGTGTGTCTTGGAATCTTAGTTTTAAGATTCCAAGTTTGCTTTCAATTTTTGTTTATTGGAGAGTGACGAGTAAGTTTTTATATTTTTATGCCTAACTTTTTATAGATGCTTTAGCAGTCGTGTATATTTTAAATGCTTACCTGTAAATATTTTAGTAGCCAATAATTGATTTTAAATACTGTGTTTGCGCTTTTGCAACCACCAAAAATCTTTTGGCTGGTGACTTTATCGTCCTAGTTTTCCGCAGGTGGGGATTTCATTTTTTTTTGTTTCTTATATCTCTGAAAGTGGAAACTAGAATTGTTTTTCTTTGTAATTTTATAAGTCACCAGCAGGAAGATAATATTTATCCCTTCGTAAATTACAGGTAAGAGAGATTTTCATTCTGCTAAAGTATTTACAGCTTTAATATTTTCATACTCATGTGCACTCTCCGATAGATTTATTTTTGTATTTCGGTGTGGTTTTAAATTTATCAGAGCGTGTACTCAGAACTTGTTTCCTAAATTTATTTCTTAATTATAATTATTTGTAATTAATTTTCTTTAAATGCTGGGGCAGACGTAACTGCTTTTCTAATTATTTGCTTGTCTCCTATTGAGACCTTTAATTATGATTCTTAGAGTAGTTTTCGCCAATTGTTTGGTTGGGGATTCGCCAGTTTTAATTGTTTGTTTTTCTTTCATTTTAAATCATATTTTTCAGTTGTTCTTGAGGTAAATCAATCATCTTTATTTTAAACGTAGTAACAGGTGCTGCTTCTACTGACATATGACATTCGTGGTCCTGACACATTTTTCGGGCCTCGAAAAGCTCGCCGGCGCTGGTTTCGTTGATTTGTTTCAAGAACGTATTGTTTAAGTATCTGAATGGGAAAACCAATGTTTGGGTGAATCCTCTGCTGAATGAAATTGCTTCCTCCCTTTATAATTTGTTATTAGAAGATCAGTAGATCTGCCAGAGCATTGTGTTTAGTCTTTCTGGTACACGCCTGAGCTAATCCTATTTGTTAACTTATAAACTTTTCTTATAAGTTATTCTTCTCTGAATAAAATTTTTGAAATTTGTTTAAACTTAATTTGGCTGACGTTTGTCTTGGTGCTTTTATTTCTCAATTGTCTAAACAATTTTAAGATCTCTTGTTTCTCCCTGAGTTTAGTCAGCGCAAACCATCATCATCATCCATTCTGATCACAGTAAATAAATTTTTCCATGTGATGTGATGTATTGTCGCTTCTCCTTAAACGACCTCAAGAATATCTCAGCAATTATGCCCAGATAAACCTGTTAGCCACTTTATTTTCCATTCCCCACTCTAAATTTTCCCATATTCTGCTCCATTCCATTTCCACAACATAATCTTTGTCAATTCTATAACCTTTATATCTAAATCCCCTTTATCTTTTCCCAAACCCAGCATAAAAACCAATAATTCACTTTCTGTATAATCACTTTTTTCATATTTATTCTTCCATAACTTTATTATATGTACCCTTTTTGTTTTCAAGCATTTACATTCAATTAATAAATGCCTAATATTTTCTATTCCTTCCTTAAATAATTTACAAAATAAATCACCCATTTTTTCCCATTTACATGTATATTCTCTTGTAGTTAAAGATTCCGTTCGAGCCTTAAATAATAAACTATTTTCCTTACTATTATCATATATTAACTCACACCTAATATTCTCTTTATTTCTATATATATTTAAACTCTTTTTACTCTCCATACTATTTCTCCATCTCTCTAACTCCCTATTCTTTATTAATAAATCTATTCTTTTATCCCATTCCTTACTACTACAACACTCAACAATCCTCTTAACACAATCATCCCATCTTTTGTACAAATATACTGATATAAATTCTTTATCCAAATCTTTTGCATACCGCATTACCTTTCTCCCCCATTTTGTTACCTGCCCTTTATACATAACTCAATTAAATACTGTTTTAGCTATTCTTTTATTATCCATAAACTGCAATCTACCAAACATTTTCATTTTACTTTTTGCATCTCTCATATGAAAACTTGACCATCCCATTTCTCCTTGAATTACTGCAATCAGAATAGATTGAGTGTCCGGTACAATAGTGATTTATACATTTAAGAAATATTGTGGAAGTCAACTACTCTTCCCACATGCAATTTCCTGTGATATATAATCTGAACTTATGCGAGTAATATGTTGATTTAAAAATCAGCTTAGCCTTAAATAAGATCAAGCTCTCAATTCAAGCATGGTCAGTAAATGTTGGTTTATTTAAATTATAAGATCTAAGATCACAGGTGGACCACCTGTGCTTTTAAAACATTTATTATTGGAAGAGTTGTATCTATTTTACAGCATATGTGGGAAGAGTAGTTGACTTCAACAGTATTTCATAATTGTATAAATTGCTATATTATCAATTATTAAGTATATACAATATGTTTAAATGAAAGTTTAGTGTCTAAATTTTTGTTTTTGTTTATTTGTTTTTTACTTCTGGAATGAAATTTTTTAATATTTTCTATGGAATTTTATTCAGTAAGTTGTAAATTTTTATTTATAGCATTTTTAACTTTTCTTCCCTGGGATGATTTTGATTAGATAATTCTATTTGTATTGCAACATGATTATTCATATAAAAAGGACAATTCTTTTTCCCATTTGATAAGATAATTAATAGTTATCTGTTTAGTCTTGATCTGCCATTATTTTGGGTAGTTTTAATTGTATCTGTAAATACATATCTATCTGTTTGTCTATTATACTAAAAGTAGAAGTTCTTAAGTCTTTTTTTTATTTTTTTGAGTTAGGAATTCTAATCTTATATAATACTTAGGTATCTTAGGAAGATTGGTTGGTACCATTCCACCTTGTTTTTATTTTCCATCATTGTTTTTTTTATGTAAATTAGGACATCTGCAGTAATGTGTAACACCCTTCAGGTTTTCCATTAACTACTTAAAAAAGGATAGTGAATTGGAATAAAGTTGGATAATTTGTCAAGATTACTTAATGATTTTATTTTAATTATTGGTATATGGGTGAATTTAATTTTTTTGAAAAAGTTTGTCATGGTCTCTAAATAATTTATTACATGAATAGTTTTGCCCTTTGGAATTCTGATATAGTAATAGAAGAAATATTTTAGATAAAAGTAGGATCATATAAACTTTATTTAATGTAAATATAATAGAAAAATTATCATAAAACTTTAAGAATACAATATTTTCTATAATATAAAAGGAGAATCCAAGACAATTTATGTATATATATTTTAAACTTAATATTTTTCAATTAAATGTTTTAAATGTATTTTTGATTAGCAAGGAATCATTGCCAGAAGTTTAAAACTAAATTTTAAAGTTTAACATTTTTTAACAATTAGATTCTTAAGATCAACTGACTTGTTAAATAACTTTATTGATCTCAAATATACAGATTGATAGTGATAATGTTTGAGACTGGTATGTGTAGGTAATATTAATTATAGAACCACAGAATTGATTATGATATAATAAATCAACATTTATCTGGAGAAAGTGATATATCTCATTCAATACTATACGTATTTAAGATTCAATATATTTGAGATTTTATGGTCAATTAATTTTTCAGGACAAAGTAATTTGAAAGCTCTCTGATATTCTGGTATAATAACTAAAAAGACATTTTCAAAAGGCATTTAGCTTTGCTATTTACTTATTTGATGAAGAGGCATAGTTAATTTCATTTCATTACTTATATAGAGAATTTTATCAAAAATTTTGTTAGTGTATCTTTTTTTTTGAAATTTACATATGAAAGTTATACCTTTTATCAATGACTTGTTACTGTATTCAGAAATATTTTGTTAACTGGGGAATTCTATTTTAGATTAAAAAAAATCTGTAGATTATATGATGAGATATGATAGTTTTAGCTAGCGTTAAGAATATTCATTAATCAACAAATGAAATTGCTCTTTTTATATAATTAGTTTGCTGCTTTGTTATTAATTTTATAGAGCAGGGGTGGCCAAACTTTTAGATGTGGGGGCAATTTTTTTGGTGAAAGTATATCTGAGGTGACTACATTTTTTTCAGGACTTTAAATGGAAACCAGAAAAATTTTGCACCATCTATCACCATTTTTGGTTACATTTTTGCTATTTTATGCTTATTTTATTATAAATTTATAGCTTTATCAGTATTTAAATTTTAATTCCAAAAAAAATCCACTATTGGCAGTAAAATCAATTTCTGATTGCAGTCTATTGTATATAATCCCATTTCTTTTCCCTTATAAAGTGCCATAAAGCACTGACTGTCAACTTTGGCTATTGTTCTCCAGGTATTTCTGTCATAGTCAGAAATCAAACCAAAATGTTTTATGCTTTCATAATAGATTTTGAATATAAATAAATATATTTCTTGTGTAATTTTTTACACTCATAATTAAGTTTTTATATTTACTTAATTATAAAGTTTGATTCGAAAAATTTTAAATTTTACAAGAAGAATAATCAAGGAAAAGTGAATAGCACAAGACTCAAAACAAGTGAATAACGTTGACTGCTATTGCTTTTGTAATAGATTTTGAACGTAAATAAATATATTTCTCATAATTTTTTATACTCATAATTAAGTTTTTACATTAATTTATTTAAACGTAAACATTGATTCGAAAATTGTTAAATTTTACAAGAAAAATAATCAAGTGAAAGTGAATAGCGCTTGACCGCTATTCAAGACAAGTGAATAACGTTGACCGCTATTTGCATACCAATGACATTCGGTGATAGCTAGCAAAATGCAACTATTTTTCATAAATATTTATGGATTTTAAGATGACTTTTTACACTATATTGACTAATAATGTGACTAGATTTAGATTTTTATTTAAAATATTTAATTTTAGATGAAAGAAAGACAACAGAAGTGTATAATCAGCTATCATAATTTCTAAGACACAAGAAATCACCAGTGTTTTCATGTAATGATTGGTTGAAATATAATTCCTTTGTTTTACTGCAGGCTATTTTGCATATGTTTTTCTTCAGTTATTAACATTATTTTAAATTTTTTGATACATTTAACCAATTTGAATGTAAAATAATTCAATTTTTAGAAGCTAAATTAAAACAATTCTGATTATTGTACATTAATATATTTCAGAAACGAAACTGGCTAGATCCATATTTAACGAATCAAATCACTCAAATTTTATTCAATCTAGACAATAAGAAAATTCATCAAACAAAGATTAAATTACCTCAACTCCCTCTAGTTTTATAATTTGTCCATGTCACTTTATAAAATATTTATTAAATTACAATTTTAAATTACCTATAAATAATTATTTTCTAAAGCTAGTCCTGAATTTTAAAAAAACTTCAAGAAAAAAAAATGAAATTATTGTTTTAGAATTATATTAAATAAATTAGATGCAAATTTTACAAAAAAAAAGAAATTACATGGTCGACTTCCAGAGACCTTGCGGTCAATGTCTTGGACACCCCTGATATAGAGGAAACTATCTTCTATATCATGAGTTAATCAAAGAATATTAGTTTCTCATCTATCAAGACAAATTGAATAATTAATATGAAGATAATTTAAATTTATCGAATAATTTTAAGATCTTTAATTCAAGTAGTTGTATTTGAATAATAATTAGAATTCTAAATGCAAGTTATTCAAGAATCTTATGTGCATTTTAGGACATGTTTTCATATTTTATCCTAGAACTATAAAAATAGCAAAATATTATGGGGAAAAATAATTTTATTTTGTATCTTTGGTCATATTAAAAACTTGAATTGACCTTAATGGGCTCAGTTTGATTGGCTTTTTATTGATTAGTAGATTTAGAAATTTTACTTCATTGGCCATATTGAAAAGTTTATAATATATGCAAATTATAAAACTAGTTAGGTATTTTTGGTTAATTAAATGTATACTGTATGTGAGCAAGAAAGCAAAACATTTAAAGATGAATGATACAAGTATCAACGACCGTACAGGTTGCTAGATGGCACTGTTGCTAGTCAAAAACATTGAAATATAAAATTACTTGGTCACAACATATTAAATATCATGTTTTTAATCTTAATTTTTTTTTTTTACTAAGTAAGTAAAGTAAATAGGAAAGAACGTCGTCTTTGTTGTTACCTTTTTTTTTTGATGTATTATTAAAGAACTGATTCGTTTTTTTTTTGACATATTATTAAACAACTGATTAAATATCGTGTTTTTAATCTTAATTTCTTTTTTATTAACTAAATAAAATAAATAGTAAAGAACTTTCTTTTTTTTTACTTTTTTTTTTTTGACATATTATTAAACACGTGATATATTTTAAAAACTGTACAGTAAACGATTTACTATAATTTTTTTTTTCTTTTTATCGTCATATTTTTTTTTTTTTTTTTTTGGAGAAAATAGAAATGTATTTTTTAAAAGCCATCTTTTTTATTTTTTTTTTGACATATTTTAAAAAAAAAATATAGTAAACAATTTACTATAGTTTCTATTTTTTTTCTCTTATAATTGTCATGTGTTTTTTTTTTGGAGAAAATAGAAACATCTTTTTTAAAAAATGTCTTTTTTATTATCTTTTTTTTTTTGACATTTTTAAAAAAGTATATAAGTATGCGACTTTTTTTTTTTCGCATTAAATAGTGAAGCTATAATTTTACTCTAATTTATAATAGCTTTGCTAAGCGCTTTCGAGATTTCATGTTTGAATCTCATACTCATAGCTTTGTAACTAACGATTGTTATGATTATGCAAATGTGTTTGAATTTTTAATTAGTCCATTGTTTAGAGAGAACAAAACATGCCTCTCTTCTATTAATGACATTAATGTCATTTGCTTTATAGAAAGCTTCTTTAACTTTTCTTTTGGCATCATTTTTTTCTGTACAAATTATTTGGACTTGTGTAACCACCCCCAACACATATAAATGGGCAGGTATGAATGCATTCCTTTTTAGAAATCACCAATTATGTAAATATATAGCGGATAGGAAAAACAATATAGACAAATATACAAAGGAAATGACTAACATAGGCTTCAAACCTAATACAATCAATCAGAAAATAAAAATATTTTATAGAAAACTAAGAAATAAATTGCCTAAAGACAATATGAAATACCTAACAATTCCTTTTGTACCTAATGTAACACCAAATATTGCAAAAACATTGGCTAACAATTTTAAATTTAGTTTCAGAACACCTCCCAAAACTAACCGGCTGATAAATAATGCTAAAGATAAAACAGATAGAGATCAAGCCCCTCATGTGGTCTATAAAATGACATGCCCTCAATTAGGCTGCCATGCATCATATTATGGTGAAACTCGGGCTAACCTGAACACAAGAATTTATCAACATAGGTATGTATACAATAGGGTCAAAAATAAAAATGAAGGATCATCAGTATTCTGGGACCACCAAGCAGCTACAGGCCATGTATTTGAACCTAGTTCTGCCCAAATAATTTGTACAGAAAAAAATGATGCCAAAAGAAAAGTTAAAGAAGCTTTCTATATAGCAAATGACATTAATGCCATTAATAGAAGAGAGGCATGTTTTGCTCTCTCTAAACAATGGACTAATTAAAAATTCAAACGCATTTGTATAATCATAACAATCGTTAGTTACAAAGCTATGAGTATGAGATTCAAACATGAAATCTCGAAAGCGCTTAGCAAAGCTATTATAAATTAGAGTAAAATTATAGCTTCACTATTTAATGCGAAAAAAAAAAAGGTCGCATACTTATAATTACAATTTTAATCGCTGTACATTTAAAAAGTAAGGTTGTAAACTTAACATTAAAAATCAAACAACTATTACAGATCGAACACTGACCACGGCAGTATGTGCCATTTTGTTGTTCACTTGAGGATCTCGCGGATAACGTCTTTATCAAATAAATCATGATTACAAACAAAGTTTGTCTAATTTTATACCTTTTAAAACAAACTTAAAAAAAAAAAACCACTCTTTTGATAAATTTTGATACATAATACTATGTAATTTGAGTGTAAATAAAAATTGATTTAATGATATCAAAAAAGCTGTGTTGAATTCAAATATACACAACCTCAAATTATATGATACACAAGGCTCAATAGTGATCATTTGGAGAGTAAGAACAGGCGCTTGAACAAAGTGTGAATTGCATGAAATTAGCAAAACACCCTATAGGTCATTACAGTCTGCCTCAGAAACTGTATATAACTGTTTTTGAGTAGGAACAGTGCTATCCAGTGACCTGTACGGTCGTTGATACTTGAATTTGCCCAATGTTCTTTCCTCGATTGCTTAAAGAGGGTTACTTTATTTATCCTAATCTATCATCTGCATTTAGGATACTGTGGCAAATCAGAAGCTTGTTACTTATAATTATATATATGCAGATGTACAAAGTTATTCAACCTCATAATTGAGGCTTATTAATTATAATTATATATATGCAGATGAACAAAGTTATTCAACCTCATAATTGAATAATGTTTTATAAATTTAACTATTATGGATGTCTTTTACTCTTTAACTATCTATTATATATATATGTATATTTGTATTAGTGATTTTTCTGGTAATTATAACGTAATCGGGCTTGGCCACTTGATGGCATTGTTGGCAGTCAAAACAATACAATACAATGTTCGGGGCCGCGTTATATTTTTAAATCAAATCTCTGTTTTTTTTTTTGGTTATTAATTTATTGATTGCTATAACTTATTTTTCATGCCTTTTTATTAAAAAAGTTGTTTAATTTTAATTTTGTATTTAGTAAACGACAACCTTTTTTATTTATTTTTAAATCGCTGTTTTTGGACAAAGCTGCTACTCTGCGATGTCTTTCGCTTAATTATTGGTAAACGACAACCTTTTTTTTTATTTTTAAATCGCTGCTTTTGGACAAAGCTGCTACTCTGCGATGTCTATTTAGCGATGTCCTTCGCTTAATTATTGCTTTCTACATAATAAAACAACTGTGTAGGGTTAGGGTTAGTTTTAGGTTTAGGTTTAGTTTTAGGGTTAGTTTAGAGTTAGGTTTAGGGTTAGTTTTAAGGTTATTTTAGGGTTAGTGTTCTGTTGTTTGTAATGCTAAAATAAAAGATATCAAAATCGTAACCATAGTCAGACAAAAGAAAGAAACTCAAACTTTTTTTAAACAACAACAAACACATATAAATGTCTTATTTACTTATTAAACATGTTCATAATATGTGCTTTCTATGAAATTTACAAAAAATCGTGTATATTTTTATTGGACAGCAGAAATACTCGGCTTCTGTTGTCGGCAACTAAGGAAAAAGTTGATCGCCATATATTTTATCAACTACATGGTATTTCATGTGAAAACGAGATTTCGCACGCGATATTGGCCGAATTCTTTTTTACCTACCCTCGGCAAGCTTTTACACCTTACACATTCTCTAAACAAGGGTGTGGCCGTTTAGAAAATTACTATAAATTCATGTTTATTAAAAAAATTATAAAGACAAATATTGTGTAACGTATATTGTAAAAATTTGACTAATCCAACTAAACACACATATATATCAAACTGTAAGCGAAAGATAAGTGTGTGGATTCACAATAACTGTCGCGAAGCAGAAATAGGCCGTATTATTTCTGCGTTACGCATCATAAACGGCCTTCTGATGGCTAAGACAAACGTAGATGTTTTCTATAGCCATAAGTCAGGCCTTGTAAATGGCATTTGTTAGGTGTTTTGGCGAGCCAGAACGCCATCAAGTGGCCAAGCCCGATTACGTTATAAGTACCATTTTTCTCTATGATTTTGGCTTAATTGTAAGAAAGTGAAGCAGATAAAACAAAACAGATATGACTATGTTAATACTTGGAATATCACAATCAATTAACTAGAATAAAAAGTCTATTTAAGAATATTGTTAGGTCAAATATTTTTTTTTTTATTAAACTTAATTTTTAGATTGAATTTAATTTTGTATTAGAAAACTTTGATTGAAAGGGTTAAGCTAATGGTGTTATCAGTGTAATGTTGTTATAAACTATCTCACTAATATCATACTAGTAATAATAAAAAGTCAGATGTCACATGATTTATATATAGCTTGCAATTACCAATATGTAAACTTAAGAGCATGCTAACGCTCTAAACAAGCTTTTTTTATTATTATTATGATAAATGCTACTACAAGAGAAGGCATTCAAATCATCTTTATCTTAGATTGTCCCCATCCCCAGACCGATTTCGACCTATGGGTCTCTTCAGTGAGGAGTTGGGACATTAGATTCAAAAAACCAACTCAAGCTAAGCATTTATCTAAAAGATAATTCTCAAGAAGAAGATCTAAACCTTTAGACATCTGCATGTCTTTAAAGTCAGCTCTCCAACTGAAAAAATTATATGGGCCTGAACTTAATTCAGATACTCCATATATTAATAGGCTTAGCCATTTAATTTAGCCAAAGCTCCAACAGCAAAATAATAATAGTAATAATAAAAAGTCAGATGTCACATGACTTATATATAGCTTGCAATTACCAATATGTAAACTTAAGAGCATGCTAGCTTGCAATTACCAATATGTAAACTTAAGAGCATGCTAACGCTCTAAACAAGCTTTTTTTTATTATGATAAATGCTACTACAAGTGAAGGCATTCAAATCATCTTTATCTTAGATTGTCCCCATCCCCAGACCGGTTTCGACTTATGGGTCTCTTCAGTGAGGAGTTGGGACATTAGATTCAAAGAACCAACTTGAGATACTATAATTTTTTTTTTTTTCTGTAGTTAAAGACGATAAATATAAGTACTTTTTTGAACTATTTTTTTTTTTTTTAATTTTAAAAATATGATATGAATTGTGGTTTTATGTATTCATCTCTCAAATATGGTGAGCTTTTGAAAAAGTACTGAAGTGAAGTAGATAGATTGCTGTAATTTTGTAATTAAAAAGGTGAGAATTATTTATGCCATATTCTGATATTAGTTTCAATAATACATTGTTATTGCAAGTTCTATAAATGTTTTAAATCATTATATTTTTCTCAATTTTAGTTTTATTACTTTAGCAAACTTATTTAGATTATTTTATTTATATGTAATTTATTACAATGAAATACAGATAAGATTATTCAATATAGTTTAATTTTATCTATATTTCTTTTTGTAGAATTATGTGCATTAAGGATATGAGATAGCTAAACTTATTTAAAACAGAAAACCTAGAAATAATTATTGTTTTATTTCAGGTATCGTTACACATTAGATGAACTTCCACTCATGCTTCATCGATTGAAAGTAAGAGCTGAATCATTTGATAACTGGGCTGTCAAAGTGAAAAATGCTTTAGAGGCACCCCATAAATCAAAATTAGGTAAATATATTTAATACTAGAATGAAAATTTAAATTACATGAAAGTGAATATAGTAATAAAAATCAAAATGAAACAAAAATAATTATTATTTAGCTATATTTTATGCAATAACGAATTCTTTTATATATTACATATATAAAAGTGATTGAATTGTGTAATGAAAATGCTTGCATAATTGACTTAGTAAATATTTAATTATATCAATTATGACGTACTTTGGAGTTATGGATGTATACTTATCTAAAGAATGAAATTAATATATATATTATAATGTTGAAACTCAAGTATAAATGGCACATAAAATTATTAGAACCATTTGAGTGTATTATAAGCTATATCAAAATATATTGTATATAAATATAAATGTCTAAAAAAATTGTGGATCAAATATTTTATTTTTTACTTATATTAATTAGAGAAGCACAATGTTATTGAAATAAATATATAACTAGTTCTATATACATAACACTCATATACATAGAATATAGGTCACATATTGAACAATCAACCACATTAAAGATATATATATGCATGCATACTTACCTAACAAATACATGCTCATATCTAGATAATTTGCTACAAGTTTAACTAATCATGCCAATATTTATATTTAAATCCTAAAGCTATAATGAATTGTGATAAAAATATGTATAATGTGAGTTGGTCTAGTATATTGAAATTGTAAAATTGATCTGTCATTATATCTAATGTGCAAGGCAAGACTATTTGGTTCATCCATACATTGTTAAATTTATGGATTATATTAAATAAGTCATATTATTTGATTTATAGATGTAATTATTTTTAATATTCTAAATATAGTAGTTACACAAGCAGTTTTTTACAGAGCAATTAGAAAGAAAAATGTTCAACAAATTTGTTTATAAGTCAGGTGTATAATTTAGATTTATTGACAGTTTTTTACAATTTCCATTCAACACTGAATTGTAGAAAATTTTTTCATACACAGAATTAATTTTCTGGATGTAGTTATACTTTTTCCAGTGAAAAGGAACAGCGTTAACAGATAATTAGTGACAGATATCACATTACTTATATTTGATAGTGACAACTATTAAAATAGTAATTGCTATTTTCTCAGATGTAGAAGAATATATAGCAATGACAGTGTTGGTAAGCTTATGTAAAAACAATTTAAAATGAATTTAAACACGAAATATTTGTACAAATTTTTTCCCTACTATCAATAGAAAACATCTAAATAATATGATTTATAAGAAACTAGATACCCTACTAATAATTTTCACTTTCCATAATAAATTGATTAATATTAATAAATTTTTATGTAGCCATTTTTAATATGCTTCAGTCTTCAGATTACTTAAGGAAAATATTCTTCAATGTCATAGCATATTGGAGACCAAAATATTTAAAATATTCAAATTTGATGTTATAACTATTAAAAAGCTTGGTGCACTTTTTTTTTAATGGTGAGAAGTTGCACACATTTATTTTATTAACACATCATAAGTTAATTACTAGCTATATTGAAATCATTAAAAACACATCCCTAAAACGGATGTGATTTACTTAAAACAATTCCTTAAATATAATCAACATTATATGAATAAATAGATATTATTCAGTTTAGAATCAGTAGATTTGGCATATTGAACAAATATAATTACTTTTAGAATCTTATTCATTATAACATCCATTTGTTCTACGTTATATTAAACATATGTATTCAGGAATAATCCAATTCAAATTCATAATCTAGAGCAAAGTTAGCATCCAACTCTAATGTTTAAACAAAATAAAATCAAAAATAGTGTAAAAATATAAAATTCGTTTATTTAACTTTTATGCACTTTACACAAATTTGAAATGCATAAACAGTTTTTCTTTAGTGAAAAGTATAATTGAACTTTGCATAATAAAAAAATCTTATATATCCAAAGTGCATAAACAATTTTTTTAAATGTCTATATTAACTAGGTTTCTCACTGTATTTTGCTGATTCATGATTAAAATTATATCTATTGCAGAATACATAATTAAAAAAAATTTTTTTTTATAGCTAAAAGCACAAATAAGCAAATAATTTAACAAAAATTGAAAAATGAACTTTACAAATCATGAGTTATATAACTAGTATTACTTTAAATTATGCTCTTGTTTATGCGTGTGTATGTGTGTTTGCAATTATGATTATTTGGAAGACATTTTCAAAATTAGGTCCACAATAAAATTTTATATATGAAACTAAACTAATCTAAATAATAATAATAAAATTATACATCTCCATAGGTGAAAACATTTTATCAACACCTTTCATCCAAGACTTCATTCACAATTTCCCATATCTAATAATATATTATATCATTATCAAAGGAAAGTATGAATTCTATTGATCATATTCTGCTTCATATATCTGATATCTATTAACACAATGAAACTTTATTAAGACTGAACAAAATATAAATAATAATCAAAAAACTTAAGTAAACTTATTATCTTCACAAACTTATTCTCCCATCATTACTCCAACAATTAATATTCATGGAATAGATTGATTAATCTATAGCACTTTATTTGTACTGTTTTGTACTTATTAGATTTGATCATCTTGATCCAATAATAAATAAATTCATTTTTACTTGAAGTTTCCAATTACATCTATTTAAATGTCATTTTACTATAACTACTTTATAATGATAATTATATTTTTCAGAATTTCTCTAAAAAGGAAGTTAATTTTATGTTTAATCTATTTAATGACTACTTTAAAATTTTATTCATAGTTATTGTGTTTGTTTTTTGAAAACCTTTTATGGTTCTTTTTTTAAATAAAAGAACAATATTAACATAAGTTATATATTTGTTTTATAAATTGTAAGGTTTTAAAATTATAAATTTTTTTGAAAATATGATAGCAATAAATCTATATTATATCATTAAAAGTTTGCTATAGTAAAAGTTATTTTCTCAACTTTAATATAAAAAAAACTAAAAACAAAAATGATAGAAATAGACATATATAGAATTAAATATAAAAGAAAAAATATAAAGCATCCTTAAATAAACCATTGTTGATCAAAGGTTTTTCCAGCATGACTTCAGAAGATATTACTTGCCAAGAGTAATCAATTTTAAATTAGTTAGATTTTTTATGCATTATTTTTTTGTTTTACCTTCTAATAGTATGGCTAGATAGCCATTAAATCAATAACTGAATTGCTAGTTAGACTAGCTATATATATATATATAAACATGCTTTATTGAAAATCTCCGATTATATGTAAAAAAAGGTTAAAGTTCCATTCTAATTCAAACCTTAAGTCAGGGCATGGTACTCATATTAGTACACTATAAAGCTCTTTTTTAAAAACAGTCCAATATATATAAAAAATAAAATAAATAATAATAAAAAATTAAATTTGCAAAAAGAATGAATGTATACTATTTAACACACACACATATATACACATACATTTAAAGATCAGTGGAAGATAGAATGACAATATAAAATGTCTGATATTTTCTATCATTTCATTATATCAATAATAAGTTTTAGAATTATGGAGATACAATATAATTAAATGGTAAATAGTAATATTTTTAGCAACATGTTTTATATCATGTAAAGCTATTAAACACTTTCATAATTATTTTATGTTTAGTGCATTAGGTAATAAATTATCGTTTTTTTTTTTAAATTGAACATTATAGGATATTTAAAAATATGTAATATGAAGGTTACACTGAAATTATTGAGATACAGTGAAACTATGTAAGCATAACATGCAAAACTTTGAGTATTCAAACTAGTTCTCTTTAGCTTTGATGCATTTTTGGTGATGAATTTCCCATAGATTGAAGAAGTCATATAACTCGTTTTACTTAGTGGAATCAATAAACACTCTTATAGCAGTGTTAAGTTTATGAAATAAAATCGGAGACCACATAAATTCTTTTTGAGATTAAAAAAACAACTAGATATCACACATAGTGAGATCAAGTAAGTATTATGAGTGTTCGATAATTTTGATCTTATTTTTCCTAGAAAGTTTAAATTTACCTCAGCACTATGAGAAGACATGTTGTGATGGAGCATTAAGCTCCTTACCCTCACACTGTGTTCTTCTGTCATTCTAGTTTAATAGATTTCACCAATCCTGTACTTCTGAAGAAAACTGTTTACATTACTTTTTTTTATTGAACATTGTCGTTTTACAATGGCCAGCATTGAGTCATCTTCAAACACCCATACTTTACTTTCTTGATGTGTTGACACATCATAAAAATATAGATTTCATCATGACTCATTGTGGAATTGCAAAGTTTGTAGATTGATTCTCATGCTCAGCTCCTCTGTCAGTTGGTGTGCAACTCAATGCAAAACTATTTTTTTAATCTTCTTTTCATATTACATTTTATACACTGCTACTGATCCATACCAAGAGTAGTGTCTTATTTGGTAATGCATCAATTGATGTCTTATTATTTTACAAACACTGGCTCTATTTTGTGGAATATTTGCTAAAATAGGCCTTCCCATGTGGTTGTTATCATGAAACAAATTGCACCCCTGCGAAATTCCCTAAATCATTAAAAAAATGTTGCCCATGTTTATGCATCATTGCTAAATGTAACCACTGCATACACTCTTCTTTAGATATGCCAACTTTAAAATTATAAAAAAATCATGCCACATAAGTCCCCTCACTTTAACTCTATAACTTCTAATGTTGATGTATACCTCATTGCCACCAAAATACTAATGGTATTCAACGGCTGCTCATGTATTGAGCCAAATGCTTGCATAATTAATAATTCATACAACTAGTGGTTTTGTCATATCTCAATAATGTCAGAATGATCCTCATATATACTGAAAAGAATATTAAAGTACTAGCAGCTATTTAATTCTATATGTAGAATATATATGTAAATCCTAGTTTAAAAAGCAGAATGACTAAAAAGAAGATAAGTATAGTTGTATAAGAAGATTATTAGAAAAAAGATCCAATAATTAGTAGCTATGAAATTGAAATATAATTATTAGTGTTTACATGTAAATAATTTGTATAATAAAGATAATTAAAATAGACCCGAGTAGAATTCACTTTTTGTGTAGCAAAACTTAATATTTTTTTTTAATAATCATTTTAGAATTTTCAGAACTTAAAGATTTGATTACAGAAGCTGAAGAAAAAAAGTTTCCTGATAGTGAATTGCTTCAGACTCTAACTACGGCTGTCCAGGATACAGAAAAATGTGCTAGTGTTGCCCAGCAGTTGGTCAGTAAAAAAGTTCGAACAAGGTCAGTAATTTTATTAATATCTTTAAATCGTTTGCATAGTTTTTTTTTTTTAGAATTTATAATAAAAATCATTTATTTAACTATTAAAATTGTTTTGAGAAAATTGTAAAAAATATATTCTTTAATTAAAGTTATGGATGTATTCTTTATTTTTTTCTATAATGGATATTATTTACTTATAACATTATTCCACATCAATTTTGAATTAATATCTTAATTTATTTGTTATTCATTTCTCTCAGCTTATTGTTTTTAAATATGAAAATTTTTTTTTTTTAATGATTCTTCAATTATATATCTTGATAATTTTTTATGCAAAATTTATTTTTTTTACTTTTGAATTTTTATATCAAAATGTCACAATAGCCTTTCACACTTAGAGCATTATTTTCTATTTATCACTAAGAAACTTGTACTTTTTTTCCCTTCTAGAATATCATTTTTAACATTTTTTGATTTGTGTTTAACGGGGAAATTTTTTTTTGGTAATTATAACGTAATTGGGCTTGGCCACTTGATGGCGTTGTTGGCAATCAAAAACAATACAATACAATGTTCAGGGCCGCGTTATATTTTCAAATCGAATCGCTGTTTTTTTTTGGGTTATTAATTTATTGATTGCTATAACTTTTTATTCATGCCTTTTTATTAAAAAAGTTGTTTAATTTTAATTTTGTATTTAGTAAACGACAATCTTTTTTTTTTATTTTTAAATCGCTGTTTTTGGACAAAGCTGCTACTCTGCGACGTCTATTTAGTGATGTCTTTCGCTTAATTATTGGTAAACGACAACCTTTTTTTTTTATTTTTAAATCGCTGTTTTTGGACAAAGCTGCTACTCTGCGATGTCTATTTAGCGATGTCTTTCGCTTAATTATTGGTAAACGACAACCTTTTTTTTTATTTTTAAATCGCTGTTTTTGGACAAAGCTGCTACTCTGCGATGTCTATTTAGCGATGTCTTTCACTTAATTATTGGTAAACGACAACCTTTTTTATTTTTAAATCGCTGTTTTTGGACAAAGCTGCTACTCTGCGATGTCTATTTAGCGATGTCTTTCACTTAATTATTGGTAAACGACAACCTTTTTTTTTATTTTTAAATCTCTGTTTTTGGACAAAGCTGCTACTCTGCGATGTCTTTCGCTTAATTATTGGTAAACGACAACCTTTTTTTATATTTTTAAATCGCTGTTTTTGGACAAAGCTGCTACTCTGCGATGTCTATTTAGCGATGTCTTTCGCTTAATTATTGGTAAACGACAACCTTTTTTTTTATTTTTAAATCGCTGTTTTTGGACAAAGCTGCTACTCTGCGATGTCTATGTAGCGATGTCTTTCACTTAATTATTGGTAAACGACAACCTTTTTTATTTTTAAATCGCTGTTTTTGGACAAAGCTGCTACTCTGCGATGTCTATTTAGCGATGTCTTTCACTTAATTATTGGTAAACGACAACCTTTTTTTTTATTTTTAAATCTCTGTTTTTGGACAAAGCTGCTACTCTGCGATGTCTTTCGCTTAATTATTGGTAAACGACAACCTTTTTTTATATTTTTAAATCGCTGTTTTTGGACAAAGCTGCTACTCTGCGATGTCTTTCGCTTAATTATTGGTAAACGACAACCTTTTTTTTTATTTTTAAATCGCTGTTTTTGGACAAAGCTGCTACTCTGCGATGTCTATTTAGCGATGTCTTTCGCTTAATTATTGCTTTCTACATAATAAAACAACTGTGTAGGGTTAGGGTTGGTTTTAGGGTTAGTGTTCTGTTGTTTGTAATGCTAAAATAAAAGATATCAAAATTGTAACCATAGTCCGATAAAACAAAGAAACTCAAACTTTTTTAAACAACAAACACATATAAAGTCTTATTTACTTATTAAACATGTTTATAATATGTGCTTTCTATGAAATTTACAAAAAATCGTGTATATTTTTATTGGGCAGCAGAAATACTCGGTTTCTGTTGTCGGCAACTGCGGAAAAAGTTGATCGCCATACATTTTATCAACTACGTGGTATTTCACGTGAAAACGAGATTTCGCATGCGATATCGGCCAAATTCTTTTTAACCTACCCTCCCTTACACATTCTCTAAAAAGGGTGTGGCTGTTTAGAAAATTACTATAAATTCATGTTTATTAAATAAATTATAAATACAAATATTGTGTAACATATATTGTAAAAATTTGACTAATCCAACTAAACACACATATATATCAAACTGTAAACGAAAGATAAGTGTATGGATTCACAATAACTGTCGCGAAGCAGAAATAGGCCGTATTATTTCTGTGTTACGCATCATAAACGACCTTGTAATGGCTAAGACAAACAGATGTTTTCTATAGCCGTAAGTCAGGCCTTGTAAACGGCATTTGTTAGGTGTTTTGTCGAACCAGAACGCCATCAAGTGGCCAAGTCCAATTACGTTATAAGTACCTTTTTTTTTTAATTGATAATTTTTATTCCATTTTTTTCAATAGATTTTACAACTTTTTGATTGAATTTTTAGATTCCTGCCCCTTTCCAATATGTTTTACATTAAACAATAATTTTTATTATGTTTTAAAGAAAAGCTTTTAATAAATAAATTTTATTTTGTTGTGGCTAAAAATATCACATTTATGCAAATATTTATAGCTAACAGTAATATCTTTAATTATAAAGAGTTATTGAATATGCAGATAGTCCTCAACTTTCATACATTCTATTTCTATACAATTCTCTATTTCGTACATATTTTTGTTTTATATCGCATATATGATGAGCAATAGAAAAAAACGCAGCATGTTACAGAACTCTTTATCAAGAAAAAAAAAGAAGAGTACAATTCAACTATATTTTGATAAATTTATAAAGAAAACATCAAATATTAATTAATATACCTCATTAAAAAATAAATACATACTTTAGTACTGTATTTACATTTAGTTTTGGTTAATGTATTATTACATTTATGTGGAGAATTAATAAAAAACATTCGGAAACATGCTTTGAACTAAAGAGATATAATCACAAAGAAAATGTGCTTACAGTCCACAAATTCATGTTTGAAATGTGATATTTAGTGAGGGGAAAAAAATAGATGCTTCAGTAACATATTTACATTTAGTTTTGGTTAGTGTATACAGTATTTAAAAATACTTGATAGTTTTTTTTTTACATTCCATTACTTTTGTATATTTCAATTTTCATTCACATTTCAGAAATCAATTAGATATAAAAGTCGAGGACCACCTGTATTCAAATTTCTAAAGAAAACAAAGTAGGCAAAATTATAAGTAAAAAAAAAAAAATAATTATATCTGTTAAAAACAGAAAGGGTAATAGGCAAAACTCACTATATATTGTGCCATTACAATTTAGTCACTAGATAAATTTATAGTAATGTGCATGTAGAAAAGGTAAACCAAAAATCATCATCACAATTTTATATAACCATAAATGAAGCTGTAGGGCATCCAAGTTCAAACCCTACAAGGTCCAGTTCTAAAAGCTTTAAACAGAGAAAGAATGGGTCAACAATTACATGCTTTACTTGTTTGTGTGTTGATAGAAAGGTAATACACACATTTAAACTATTTAATATTTAATTTTTCTTTAAAAAGCAAAGTTATAATGCATACATATAGGCAATGTATGTGTAAATTATTTAATTGTTTTATATTTCAAATATTCAACATTTTAACTTTCTTTAAAACTAACCTATGCTTGATCAATTCTAATATTTTATTCTATGCTTCTATTTTGCTTTTCTTTAATTATAAGTGGGATTTAAAAGTTACAGATTTAATTAAATAATTGGGTTATAATTACTAAGCTAGCAATCATATTATTTAAGGTTAGTTTATGAATGATTTGAAAGAATGAAGGATGTGTGTACATTACATACAAAAATTTACATTTCCTAAATATTGAAAGAAAAGGAAGTATTAAATCTGTCAAATTATTTTTTTTTGTACAATTTTTTGTTAAGAGAGGAAATCTGTTTAATCAGATATCGATCTTTGTAGCAATTTTTTTTTGTAAATGATTGTTTCACTTTGGAAGCTTATAATGGGTCAGAGCTCTAGTTTTGAATTGTCTTATCTCAAGATCTAAAGAAGGAAGCTCAAAGATTTGAAGTGTTACCTGGATGTTAAAAGGAAAAAAAAAAGAAAAGAAAGGAAATAAGGATTGAGTCTATTTTTTTTTTTTAAACAAAAGTGTCTGGAAAAAGGATTAAACTTTTCAGTTGAAAAATAATATAGTTGAAAATAAATTAGAGATCTAATTAAAACAAATTTGTCCAAAAATAGCAAGTGATGCTATCTCTGATTGGTTAAGTTAGTTAAAAATTGGATATAAAAAGCTGTCTTGAATTATTATTAGGATTATTGTTTATGATTCAGATTATTAAACTATCCAATTGAATGCTGAAAATATAAGAAATGTCTGGCTAGAAAAATTATATGTATGTCCCATCGGTTCCGGACCATCTGGGGAAGCTGCACATCACATAGGAAAGAAAAGATGTGTCTAAAATAATATTCTACACCTTTCAACTGACCAGAGAAATAAGATGTTTTAATAGAAGGAAGAAAGCATTCACCTGCATTCAAAGAAGATGAATTAATCTACTGATAAATATTAATCATCAAGTCCAATTAATTGTTACCACAACTGATTTTAAACTCAAGAAAATTTACAAATGGGAAAACAACTGCTGTATTTCATCCACATGCTTGACAGGAAGAGAAGAAAATTTAATATAATGATTTCCAAATTGTCCACTAAAGCAAATAACCTCAATAGAGTCATCATCATCAAATAGTTATACACCTCAAGAAAGAGATTGTTCCCACATAAAACGGAAATAGTAGCTGCAGAAATATAGACATTATACAAGACAAGTTTGAACCCTTGGAAATTCGCCACAAACAAAAGATCGGTAATATGACTTTTTATATCTATTTTCTTTATGATATCAGTCTTAATAAACATTTTAGCAATAAAGTGGTATATTTTATTTAAAGAACTTTTAAAGACTATTCAGATCAATTAAAAACAAGATTGTCTTACTAAAAATAACTTTGAGCTTCATAAATGACCTTGAATGTATGAAAATTATTTGTTTATTAATTTTACAATATTAATGTGTAAAACAATTTTTTTTTATGGTGTTATGATTTTAGTTTTAACTGATATATTGTTATTATTTTGGTTTTTAATAATATTTTGTTATTATGGGATAAAACACGCACATACATAATAATATTTTTATATGTGTATAATTGGGAGTGAATGTGAAATAATGAGTAGTAGTAGAATATTAGATTATTTTGTTTCAAGTTCAGTATAGATTTCAGCGCTTGGAAGGGAGGGGGAGAAAATAATTTAAAACTCTTTTCTAAAACTTGCTCTTTCAATTTTACTAACATTTTTTTTTACATTCTATTTACATGTTGGATTTTTAAAGTATGTGTGCCAATGAGCAGATAATATTTTTTTTAAATACTTTTCTCATGGAGTGAAAATCATGGTCAATGTGACGTCCAACTTAATACAAAATACATTTGAAGGGAAAGGGGGAAGAACTTAAAATTAATCTGAAGATTGTTATATAATCAATTATTATTATTATTATTCATGTCAATTTTCATATTTATCTAGAAATTTTTATGTATATGTTAGAAATGTAGTAATAAATATTAGTTTGTTTTATTAAACGAGGCGTATATATTTCATTAAGTGTAGTCTTGGTTAAGTGTGATTATTCATCATCATCAATGGTTGAATATTAGTTATTTAAGATATAAGTAAATATGCTAAAATTAAGCAATAATTATGAATTTCTTTATAAAAATTAGTTTTATGTTTAGGCTTAGTCCTAGAGCTGTAGTTGAAACCATTGTCATTATTGTCGTTATTATCATCATCATCATCATCATCAACGTTTTAATTAATGAGCTGTTTAACTAATTAAAGGCCATAAATAAATATTGATTTTATAATATTTAGTGATCTCTTAGTATTATTATAACCACATCCCGTCATCTATTTCATGCAAGGATGAGTGAATTGCCATCCTAAATTAGTTATATATAATCTGAGCTAGTAAACTTATAAAAACATTGAAACACATTTGTTATGCTAAGATCTGAGAAATGATTTATATCTAATATACTCCACTTTAGTTTATAGTTGTTTTACTTTTACCTAAATATTAGTGCGTATAGTGATATGGCTCAAAAAGCAAAATCTTCCATTTTTATTAGAAATAAAGTACCAAAAAGGGGATTCAAACCCGGTACATGTGAAAGGTTATTAGATATAACCATGTCTAGATTCAGATAATCTAGTGGCGCCCTGCTAGACCATATTCACTTAGTATTTGTTTAAACATGCACTTAACATCAAACCAAGAAATGAAAGTGGATAAGATCTACTGTCTGTATACCTGAGTTATATTTTATTGAATTACTAGTGTACTCACTTCACGTGATTTCATATACCTTGTTATTAATAATTTGCTCATAATTTGCTTATAATTCTTGATATTTGGACTCCTTTACTCAGATATTATAATATCTTTTGATCATCATTTAATTTTTGAATTTACTTAGTTATTTCTATTTGAACTCATTTGTTAGGTTACAATATATTGCCACACACAGCAAGCTAGAGTAATCAATGGATGCCAGAAGGCTTGTGCATACTACTCATCCAATATCCCCAGACTAGTTTCTGGCTTACTGTATATAGTAGAATCCTTAATCTAATAAAAAGCCCACTGAAATGAAAGCCATAGTTTTATTTTATAATTACATTATAAAAAGGCATACTCTCTTTATAAAAGAGTAGTGCTAATGGTACAGGAGTGGGATATGGTTTAATGGTAAATTAGTATTGTTAAATTGTTCAGATTCCATTGGTTGAATATGGATAGAATACTTTATATTAGTTTAATCTCAGTCTCATAGTTTTTTTTCCTCTTATTTATTAACATTAAAAGTTAGATAAGGTAACTATTTGGTTATACAAAAAAAAATAAAAAGACTAACTTTAGTGCTTATATATGTATTACTTAAGTATGACAATGTTCAGATTTATTTATTAAGCGCATAGATTGTATGAATTTAAAGAGAAAGGATTTCATCTTTTTAACATACATGCTTTGCTGATTTTATAATAACTCAGTGCTGTTGTATTGACATTAGAGGAAACTCTCAAACCCAACACAAGATAGAGACTTTACAAAGATAGGAATGACCATCTTATTTTTAACCTAAATTCTGATTTATGTGTTTGGGTTTGAGAGTTTCCTCGGTATTCAACATGAGAACATTGAGTTATTATAAAATCAGTAAGGTGTATATGTTAAAATGGTGAAATCCTTTCTCTTTAATTAAGTATGACAAGAAAATAGATTACCAACAAACTCCTTCAAACTATTGAATTATATTAAAAATATATAAGACTAATTTCATATAATAATGAAAGCACTTGGAACATTTATAGAATTCTAGTACAATTTTCCAATATCTTGGTCTATCGAAAAATGAAAATGAAATGAAAAAAATAATTATGTATTCATACAATAGATAGATATATATACCTAATTCTATTTTTACATGATAGATTGGTTCCCAAAAATTATTTGTAACAAAAAATCATATAAAAAAATACATTGCATATATGGAAAATTAGATTATTTCTGAATATAAGAAATCAAAGAAAATAATGAAATAAATCATATGAAAAATTACTTTTTTTTTTGTTTGATTATCACTTGTAATAAATTTATATTGTTAAATGTTTACTTGTTGGAAGATCATTGCTTGCAAAAAAAAGGAACTGTGTGTTTGTTTCATTTCCATTGATTTTATAAATTCTGATAGTGGAAGATAATTTCTCACAAAAAATGTAATTGCATATTTTTAGACATTTGTTTCAATTCTAATAAATCAAATTATGATGTCTTCATTTTTCCAAATAAATCTTTAATTGATCGATTAAGTTTGTCAGAAACTCCCCTGTAGATATTATTTTCCGAGATTGCAAGATAATAATATGTATATGACATCTCATTGTCAGACTAATATGAAAGTAACAAAAAATCTTGTTAGAATTTCATCTTATTTGCTTGCTATCAAATTTTATTTTATAAATATTGCACATAAATAAAAATGAATTATAGGAACATGAATTTCATTTCAAAAATAAAAGAATGTAAAGAATTAAGGAACATAAAAGTTGGGCAGAATATGTAATCTAAGTTACACATAATATTTTATTCACTTTCTGAAAATAAATGCGTCTTTTGACAAAATTAAATTGAATCTTGTTTTAATTTTTATTAAATTTTTTTAACATCAAGATTAACAAGATACACTTTTTTTAAAAATCTTATGTCAAAAAGCAAGCAAAACATGAACAAAGGTACTTCCCTTTTCAAAACAAAATATTGAAAACATTAAAATGCTGCCAAGCAAATTTTCCCATATGCAGAATTATTGCTGAGAAAATGAATTTTTGAAAAGTAATGGTAAATAATGACATGAAAACATTTTAAAAATCAAATTATTTTTCTTAATTTTTTGATTGATCGTGTTATTTCAAAACAACTTATGTAAAAAGAGAATTTTTTTTTTTTATAAATCATGTTAAATCAGAATTGTTTAAAAAAGTGCATGTAAAAATAGAATTAGGTGTATTTGAAAATATCCATGTGGCATGTTGGTTAGAACATCCACATGTCAAACTCATGCCCTGGAATTTGAATCCAGGTCAAGTGAATCTTGCAAATTATTTCACATTACAAGAAATCTTAGAATTTTTTTTCCCATAGATAACATAATTAGTCATCCAATACTGATCTGATCAGTAAATGATAATGCAACTAGAGGATAGTGTTCTCAGATTAGTCAAAATTGATTAGATGAATATTGAAGAAGAAAAAAAAATACTGCTTTTACCACTGGTAGAGAAAATGTCATTTTTCTATGAATAGTCAACCCATGAAATTATAATTAAACATTAATTTTTTTTTATGTAAATAGATTTCAGAATATATTAAAAACATTTTCACATTCTCAAGTTATTATTATACAACAGTATTATTTCAATAATAAACAATATGTAATCTTTTTACTAGATTTTTTTTCTTAAAGAAAAAAGAATAAAATGTTGAGGGAGGTCTGTAGATGTGTAGAAATTGATATCATTCAGGATATTTAATCCAATGATTATTGAGGTTACATTTCATTTATACCACACAATTATTTAATATCATCACTATTTACTAGTTTATGCTAGTCTTGTTTGCACACTGACTTATTATTCTTTTACATTATTCAAAATAACAGTGATGGTCAAGTCTATCAAGACTCAAAATGTTGTATACTTTTCTATAAGTATAATATGCTCTACAACAAAAATATTTTAGCTTCTCTTAATTTTAATACCTATAGACATTTTGTGATAATCCACTTGATCATTTTAATGTTAATCTACAAATTATATACTATTGTATGTAGTATCAACATTAGTTCACATATAACAACAAAGTTAATGGTTTATTAATTTTTTTTATAATTTTGTTGAATGGCGTATGCATATATTATACATCTGTAAATTAGTGTATTTGTATCTTTTGATACTTAAGATATTTGATTATTATTCAATATTTTCAATTCATTTATGCTGGTTCTTTGTGTAATATTCTATTGCTAAAATTGTCCTGTATATTAAATAGAATTGAAATTGTGTAAATTATTCTATTTTTTTTAAATATTCTGTAAGGTCTGGATAATATTGTTAATTGGTGATTACATTCATCTTTTCAATTAAGCAATTTTCAAAGATCGGATAAACAGACCTTACAGAATATTTAAAAAAAATAGAATAATTTACAATTTCAATTCTATTTAATGCTTGGGACAGAACCAGCAATAGAATTAAGGACAAAAAATTGGCATAAATGAATTGAAAATATTGAATAATAATCAAAATAATGTAGGTACCCAAAGTTACAAATACACTAATTTATAGATATTATAATATATGCATGTATTATTTAACAAAATTATAAAAAAAAATAAACCATTAGCAATGTTGATATATGTGAACTAATGTTGATACTACCCAATTTAATTTGTAGATTAACATTAAAAATGATCAAGTGGATTATCACAAAAAATGTCTATAAATATTAAAGTAAAGAGAAATAAAAATTGTAATTAAAAATATACTTATTGAAAAATATGCAATATTTGAGGAGTGGTGATAGTTTTGAGCATAGCATTTATTTTGAATAATGTAAAAGAATAATAAGTCAGTGTGCAAACACAAGGCTAGCATAAACTAATTAAATAATGATGATGCCTATTGTGTGTATTTCCATGTAACCTCAAGGCCAAAGGATTTGATATCCTGAATGATATCAATTTTTTCACATCTTCCTTTTTTCCCCCCCCCCTATTCTTTTTCTTTAAGAAAAAAATCAATTATTGATGAGTAGCTATACCCAATTGTATTATAACAACTTGAAAATGTGAAAATGTTTTTAATATATGTCTGAAATCTAACCACATAAAAAAAAATTAATGTTTGAAACTATTCATAAGAAAATGACATTTTTTTTACCGGTGGTAAAAGCGTATTTTCTTCTCAATATTCCTTCCAATCAGTTAAAAAAATCTGAGGAACACTACTTCTTAGTTGCGGTATCGATTTACTGATCAGATTTCAGTATTGGATGATTATAAGTGTTATCAATGGTTCCCAAAACAAAATGTAATGTGAAGTAATTTGCAAGATTCACCCAAGGTTTTATGTTCTTTTAGACATGAGAAAAAACCAACATGAAACATGAATAATTTCAAATACACTAATTCTATTTTTACATGCGCTTTTTTAAACAATTTAAATTCTAAGATGATTTACCAACAAAAGCTCTTTTACATGGGTTGTTTCTGAAATAACACGATCAATCAAAACCCTAAAGAAAACAATTTGATGTAAGCATGTTATATTATCATCTAATTTAATAAAAAATGACTTTTCAATTATTCACTTTCTCAAATTGGTCTTGGGAATGAGAAAATTTACTTGGCTGCTTTTTTAATGTTTTGAAATTTTGTTTTGCAAAAGGAAATACCTTTTTGGGTTCATGTTTTGCTTGCAGATATTTTTGACATAAGAGATTTTTAGAAAAATGTAATCTTGTTAATCTTGATGTTTAAAAATTTAGTAAAAGTTACAGCAGAGATTTGATTTCTTAATTTGGTTTGAAAAGGTGCATTTATTATCCAGGATAGTGAAATAAAAAATATTAAATGTGTTACTCATAGATTACATATTCTGCTTAATTTTATATTATTTTTTGCACATTTATTTTTGGGGAATGAAATTTCTATGTTCCTATAATTTATTTTTATTTATGTGCAATGTTTATTAAATAAAATTTGATAACCTCATGAAAAGTAAAATAGAAGTTCTAACTAGATTTTTTAGTACTTTCGTATTAGTCTGACAATGAAATGTCATATACATGTTAGTCTATATTCTATCTTGCGATCTCAGAAAATAAAATCTTCACAGGAGCTTTTGACGAACTTAGCTCGATCAATTAAAGATTTATTTGAAAAAATGTAGACATCATAAGTTGATTTACTGGAATTGACACAAATATCTATAAATATGCAATTACATTTTTTGTGAGAAATTATCTTCCAACACTGAACTTATAAAGATTTATTTTAAAAATGGAACACTTTTTTAATGAAAATCAAACCTGAAGTTCATATTTTTTGCAAGCAATGATCTTCCAACAAGTAAACTTTTAGCAATACAAATTTATTACAAGTCATAACCAAACATAAAAAAAGTAATTTTTAATATGATTTATTTCATTATTTTCTTTGATTTCTTAGCTTCAGAAATAATCTTCTAATTTTCCATATATACGATGTATTTTTTTTATAAGGTTTTTTGTCTTTAAGTAATTTTTCAGGAACCAATCTATTATGTAAAAATAGAATTAGGTATGTATATGTATCTTGTGTATGAATACATAATTATTTTTTTCATTTCATTTTTGTTTTCGATAGACAAAGATATTGGTAGAGTGTACTAGAATTCTATAAATGTTTGAAGTGCTTTTCGATATTATATGAAATTAGTCTTATATATTTTTAATATAATTCAATAGTTTGAAGAAATTTATTTTCTTATCGCCTGCTTAATTTAAGGAAAGGGGGGATTTCACCATTTTGGCATTGTCACCATACTGATTTTATAATATATCAATGTTTATATGTTGAAAACTGAGGAAACTCTCCAAGCCAAACACATAAATCAAAACTAGGTTAAAAATAAATCTTTTATTTGAAGTCTCTATAACATTTGTTGGGATTTGGGTTTCACTCTTGTGTCTATTCTGCAGTAATTTAACAAAAAAGAGATCGGCAAAAGAAACATTTATTTATCAAAGATGAAATCGCTTTTTCTCTTTCATTAATACGGTCTATGAACAAAACCCCAATAAATAAATCTGAACATTGTCATACTTAAGTAATACATATATAAGCACTAAGGATTAGTCTTTTTATTTTTTTGTATAACCAAATAGTTACCTTATCTAACTTTTTAATGTTAATAAATAAGAGAAAAAAAACTATGAACACTGAACGTAAACTTTTGTGCCAAAGTATTCTACCATCATGTAACCAAAGTAGTCTGCACACTGTGGCAATACTATTTTACCATTGAAGAATATACCACTCCTGTACCATTAATATAACAAAAAAATAAAGAGAGTATGCCTTTTTACTAATGTAATTATAGAATGGAAACTATGGCTTCCAATTCAGTGACCCACTATTAGATAAAAATTCCACTATATTACGAACAAACAAATCTGAGAATATTGAATAAGTAGTATGCACAAGCCTCTGGCATCCCGTGATTACTCTAGCTTACTGTGTGTGGCCAATATATTATGGCCTAACAAATGAGTTAAAATAAATAATAAATAAGTAAAAAAAAAAACTAAATGATGATCAAAAAGATATTATAATATCTGAGTAAATGAGTTCAAATATCAAGAATTATAAGCAAATTGTGAGCAAATTATTAATAACAGCATTATATGAGAAACCACGTGAGGGGTATTTACACTAGTGAATTCAGTAAAACATAACTCAGGTATCCAGCAGTAGATCTTATCCCCTTTCATTTCTTGGTTTGATGTTACGTGCATGTTTAAACAAATACTAAGTGAATATGGCCTAGCAGGGCGCCATTTAGATTATCCGAATCTAGACAGGTTATATTTGATAGCCTTTCTATATGTACCGGGTTTGAATCCCCTTTTTGGTACTTTATTTCTAATAAAAATGGAGGATTTTGCTTTTTGATACCATATCAACTATGGGGAAGTAACTAATAGTTAGGTAAAAGTAAAACAACTATAAACAAAAGTGGAGTATATTGAACATAAATCATTTCTCAGATCTTAGCTATAACAAATGTGTTTCAATGTTTTTATAAGTTTACTAGCTCAGATTATATATAACTAATTTAGGATGGCAATTTACTCATTCTTGCATGAAATAGATGATGGGATGTGGTTATAATAATACTAAGAGATCACTAAATATTATAAAATCAATATTTATTTATGGCCTTTAAACAGTTAAACAGCTCATTAATTAAAACGTTGATGATGATGATGATGATGATAATAATAACAATAATGACAAGGGTTTCAACTACAGCTCTAGGACTAAGCCTAAACATAAAACTAATTTTTATAAAGAAATTCATAATTATTGCTTAATTTTAGCATATTTACTTATATCTTAAATAACTAATATTCAACCATTGATGATGATGAATAATCACACTTAACCAAGACTACACTTAATGAAATATATACGCCTCGTTTAATAAAACAAACTAATATTTATTACTACATTTCTAACATATACATAAAAATTTCTAGATAAATATGAAAATTGACATGAATAATAATAATAATAATTGATTAGATCGGAAGAGCCTCAGATTAATTTTAAGTTCTTCCCCCTTTCCCTTCAAATGTATTTTGTATTAAGTTGGACGTCACATTGACCATGATTTTCACTCCATGAGAAAAGTATTTAAAAAAAATATTATCTGCTCATTAGCACACATACTTTAAAAATCCAACATGTAAATAGAATGTAAAAAAAAATGTTAGTAAAATTGAAAGAGCAAGTTTTAGAAAAGAGTTTTAAATTATTTTCTCCCCCTCCCTTCCAAGCGCTGAAATCTATACTGAACTTGAAACAAAATAATCTAATATTCTAATACTACTCATTATTTCACATTCACTCCCAATTATACACATATAAAAATATTATTATGTATGTGCGTGTTTTATCCCATAATAACAAAATATTATTAAAAACCAAAATAATAATAATATATCAGTTAAAACTAAAATCATAACACCATAAAAAAAATTGTTTTATACATTAATATTGTAAAACTTAATAAACAAATAATTTTCATACATTCAAGGTCATTTATGAAGCTCAAAGTTATTTTTAGTAAGACATTCTTGTTTTTAATTGATCTGAATAATCTTTAAAAGTTCTTTTAAATAAAATATACCACTTTATTGCTAAAATGTTTATTAAGACTGATATCATAAAGAAAATAGATATAAAAAGTCATATTACCGATCTTTTGTTTGTGGCGAATTTCCAAGGGTTCAAACTTGTCTTGTATAATGTCTATATTTCTGCAGCTACTATTTCCGTTTTACTGGGAACAATCTCTTTCTTGAGGTGTATAACTATTTGATGATGATGACTCTATTGAGGTTATTTGCTTTAGTGGACGCTCTGGAAATCATTATATTAAATTTTCTTCTCTTCCTGTCAAGCATGTGGATGAAATACAGCAGTTGTTTTCCCATTTGTAAATTTTCTTGAGTTTAAAATCAGTTGTTGTAACAATTAATTGGACTTGATGATTAATATTTATCAGTAGATTAATTCATCTTCTTTGAATGCAGGTGAATGCTTTCTTCCTTCTATTAAAAACATCTTATTTCTCTGGTCAGTTGAAAGGTGTAGAATATTATTTTAGACACATCTTTTCTTTCCTATGTGATGTGCAGCTTCCCCAGATGGTCCGGAACCGATGGGACATACATATAATTTTTCTAGTCAGACATTTCTTATATTTTCAGCATTCAATTGGATAGTTTAATAATCTGAATCATAAACAATAATCCTAATAATAATTCAAGACAGCTTTTTATATCCAATTTTTAGCTAACTTAACCAATCAGAGATAGCATCACTTGCTATTTTTGGACAAATTTGTTTTAATTAGATCTCTAATTTATTTTCAACTATATTATTTTTCAACTGAAAAGTTTAATCCTTTTTCCAGACACTTTTGTTTTAAAAAAAAAAATAGACTCAATCCTTATTTCCTTTCTTTTCTTTTTTTTTCTTTCTTTTTAACATCCAGGTAACACTTCAAATCTTTGAGCTTCCTTCTTTAGATCTTGAGATAAGACAATTTCAAAATTAGAGCTCTGACCCATTATAAGCTTCCAAAGTGAAAAACAATTATTTACAAAAAAAAAATTGCTACAAAGATCGATATCTGATTAAACAGATTTCCTCTTTTAACAAAAAAAATTGTACAAAAAAATAATTTGACAGATTTAATACTTCCTTTTCTTTCAATATTTAGGAAATGTAAATTTTTGTATGTAATGTACACACATCCTTCATTCTTTCAAATCATTCATAAACTAACCTTAAATAATATGATTGCTAGCTTAGTAATTATAACCCAATTATTTAATTAAGTCTGTAACTTTTAAATCCCAATTATAATTAAAGAAAAGCAAAATAAAAGCATAGAATAAAATATTAGAATTGATCAACATAGGTTGGTTTTAAAGAAAGTTAAAATGTTTAATATTTGAAATATAAAACAATTAAATAATTTACACATACATTGCCTATATGTATGCATTATAACTTTGCTTTTTAAAGAAAAAATTAAATATTAAATAGTTTAAATGTGTGTATTACCTTTCTATCAACACACAAACAAGTAAAGCATGTAATTGTTGACCCATTCTTTCTCTGTTTAAAGCTTTTAGAACTGGACCTTGTAGGGTTTGAACTTGGATGCCCTACAGCTTCATTTATGGTTATATAAAATTGTGATGATGATTTTTGGTTTACCTTTTCTACATGCACATTACTATAAATTTATCTAGTGACTAAATTGTAATGGCACAATATATA